>VYZX01017641.1:53678-104078 GCA_013401335.1 Brachypteracias leptosomus
CACCATTATTTTTTATAAAGTAAAAGTTAGGAAGTAAAAGTTAGTCAGGTGTAAAGTCAAACAAAATGGCTGTATGATCATTTAACAATTATTGCATGATTTTTGCATAACCCTTGACCTTCCTAAAAAACAATGCTTGATTTTTATATATGCCTTGGTTTGATGAGTCATCACACAATCAGTGACTCGCACTTGATAATATTTAACTTGGACAAGAAATTTTTTTGAGATTGAAAAAAACCTTTAAAAATCAGTTCTAGGTCTTTGTTGTTAATCCAGAGATTTTCACTGTTAGATGAAACAGTTGCAATTGGAAATAACTAGTATGTTGAAAGGAATCGACAGTAATTTGATAAATAAATCCGTTTATCTGAGGGGCTTTAGGGATTCTCATGAATTTGAGGCCACCCTCAATACCTCAAAACCTTTTAAGAGATGATTGAATTGCCAGTCGTGTAACTCTAATGTATTTTAAGGCTAGTTATAAGATGTGGAAAAGTGGTACTCAAACTAAATGCTCAAAACTGGCAAGTGTTTGCATGACAGGATATTTATTTAAAAGGAATGATTTATATGGGTGAAAGTTTACTTATTTGTTTGTTTTCTAATACAGTAAACATACGATCTACTTGTATGTCAATAGTAACTGATCTTGGAATGCCATTTCATAGCATGAATCTTGGTTTTGCCTCAAGTTTCATTTTAGCCAGAATGGCATTTAGGGAAAGTCTTAAAACTGAAACAGAAAACTTGACACATGCTGTTAAATTCAAACACAGAACATTGAAATTAACATGGAAGCAGTAATGACATTCAGTGTCAGAAGTAACAAATTTGAAAGTCTGAAATAATTCAATATAGAGAATATAGTTTAGACAGTTTTTATATAAGTGTGCTTTTTCCTAAAAACACCCCCCCAAACCAAACTTTTTTTTTTGCTTTTGTAAGTCTTTTGTCTGTAAATACGAAAGAGAGCTACACTCCAATGTAATGCTTCATCCCATACTAAACAGTGAAATAGTCTTTCTAATTCACATTGCTCATGGCAGTCTTATTTGATGCTGCTTTATTAAGTTTGTGATTCAAGCAGTTTGGGATTTTTATTGGTTGTAAACTTTTGGCATAATGTGAATACCAGTCCCTTTCAAAAACAGCCTTGAGTTGCTTAATGATGCTTGTGCTGTTCCCCGCGTCTGCTTGGTTGATAACAAGGCCAGCTCCAGCATTCTGCGTAAAAGCATTTCCTACCCAATCAAAATTACCTACAAGCAAAGGCAGGAATATACAATGAGTTTCTAACATTAGGAAAAAAAAAGTGATCTCCCTAATGGCAATCCAGTGCACTACAGCAGCATTTCCCCAGGTGCCTGCCTGGGCAGAAACAGAAACACATTTTCTATGCTAGTGGGAACAGAAAAATCTCCGTTATGTACCAGTGTGTAGTCCAGGTCACTTCTGGAAGTTTAACAGCTCTAATTCTTTGTAAGTGAAAACAAGTTATTTTATTTATTCATAACTAACTTGCTCTTCCCTTTGCATATATTGGTTCCATTTACTTTCTTCATCGGCCTTTTCAGTGTCATGAGTGAAATTTATTTTTTTTCTGTATAAAAAATTTAAAGTAGATGGGATGGGGAATGGTTGCTCCACAACACTGAGCCAAACCAAGAGATCTTTTGCAGGTTACCCATTGATAGATACTATTTCAGGAAAAAACCCCCAGGTTTTACTAGTTTATGCCAATTATTACCATCTTTATTGAAACCTAAGATAATGAATGAGCATTTCAACTCCTAGTGATCACAAGGCAAAGAGGATAATTGGATTAATGGAAAACAGGTAAACCAAGTGTTTCAGTTATTTCTTTTTATTTCACTAGAACTATAACTATTTAAGTTGTACATTTACAACACATGCAGTATTTTGGAGAAAAAATGCTGTTACTAGAGGTCATCTTTTAAAACAATATGTGAACATACATAAAACATGAAGGTATCTGAGAAATTTATACCCTTATTTTTATTTTTTTTTTAATATAATTTCAGCTACTTCAGCAGGAAATGTTAAGAATTCTAAAGTTGTCCAGGATGGTAAATTGAAGCCTCATCGTAAAGGATGTTTCTTCCTATGCTTTCAGATGAAAGATGTATCTGGTCCTTAGCATGGCATTTGTATTACTTTCACAGAACTTTGATTCTTTTATTTGTATGCATCTAAGGATGTACGGACGATGGGGAAAAAAACCCCACCACAACTCAACTAAAAACCATGAGGTGTAGAAAAGTTTTAAGTTACCAAAATTTGATCTGGCTAGAGGAAGGAAGTTAAAAAAAAATATTTGGGGTGGATGGAGGGTGTCTGTGCTTATCAAACATTTGGGAAACAGGAACAAGCTATTTGAAGTGAAAAATGAGTTTTGGATAGGTTAAGAGGAGGTTGCAGGCTTTGTCCTCTCTCACTGCCTCTGTGATCCCTGGCTTTAAGCCCTTTGCACTAAGTCCCAGTGAGGAAGTAAGCAACTAAAGCATCAAGCTGCAGTGTATTAGAATGCATGTTTTCTCTCTTGACTATAAAATCTCAAGAGGTGCTTTTTAATTCAGTAGCAGTTTTCTGATCCTGCAGCTCACACACAGCTCAAGCAATCAGGGTTTTTTTTAAAGGTAGTTTTTAGTCTGCGTTCAATGAGCATTTGACTGATAATGAACTTTTGCTAGGTGCCATACAGCGGCTTTACTTACATATACCTTTAACCCAAAATACCAATGAGATTTGTACCTGCTGTCCAGGGGAGTCTGAAATGTCATTATAGTAAATGGACTAAGACTCCAGAAGATATGGATGAAAGGCGTTTGTACAGTATTTACCAGGACTGACCATAGCTTTAGTAATAACATGGGAAATGGAGAACCGTCTGTCTTCATTGGATTGCAAAACCAAGATAATATATTAATAATCCAATTTATTCCTACTTCATAAAGCATGCTGTATTTGTGTTCTCAGTCGCTTTTTAAGTACTAAAAGCAGAATGTTGCTTTTGAGAAACTGATTCATAGGGGGTAAAAAAAAAGAGTGTTTAAATGAGGCTTAAAGCTCAAGCTTCATCCAGGTTTCCAAATAAATGCACTATTATTTTAACTCAACAAGCATGTCAGCTGCAGATTCCTCATTTACAAATGGGTGCTTTTTCAGGCTTTTGGCTACAAGAATTTCTTGAGATGTGGTTACTTACCAATGTATGCAGCTCCATCAGTCACCATGTATTTGTTACGATTTAATTTGGGAAGGGAAGTGTTCTTCTGCTCTTTGAGAAAGCATGCACTCTCCTCCTCAAGGTCAAAGAATTTCTGCCATAAAATAGAGTGAGGCACAGGTTAATGAGAATTGTTTTATAACAGAAAAAATATGGTCTGTTCTGTACCCTTTATTGAAAATGAGTTAGTGCTGCAGAACAGCTTGAGTTTTTATAGCCAAGCATTCATTTTAATAAAACACTGCACATTGTATTTCTTGCTAAATTCTCATAGTTTATGATACTGACTAATACTAGATAATTTATCTGACCCCTCAAGATGTGGAGACTCTGTCAGAATATCTCTCTTCCCTATTGGAAAATATATCATGGTAAATTTTAAATTGTCAGAAGTTGTATCAAAACTGCTTGGAAGAACTCTGTGTAAATTAGCGAGGCTAGTTCAGGCTCCTGCTGATTCCAGCATTGAGAAGAATCTCTGTTCTTGGACATACTTGGCACTGTACATGGCACTGTTACCTTCCACAGCTTAAGTTTTGTAATGAGTTCAAATACTAGCAAAACTCCAAAGGTAGGTTTTTTGAATTTAAAAACAAGCACAACAATCCAAACTGTTTGAGTGATTGCTTTTTAAGGGGTGTTAAAAAATATTAGTCTGTGTAAAACTGTAGTAGCTGTCCTTTAAATGAGATCTACATTGTATATTCACATCTAACTATGCTGCATGGAGAAATCCTACCTTTAACATCACTAACAATTACAGAATTACATCAAAAAAATTAGAATAAACCATCTTAGCAGCTGTAAAGAAAATTTTACTAGGTATTAGTGCTTAGTTCTTAGACAACATCAAGACTGCAGCTGTGTGCCTGAGGAACTGCTCTGCAACCATGCACCCACCAGAGCAAGTAGGGATTTAGCAAGTCAGATGGATCTGAATCTCTCCGAAAGGATCTTGAATTTTTGGATAAAGCCAAAAGAAAATGGTCATGTTTTTCCTGGTGCAACAAAACAGGACCAGGGACAGTTAGTAGCCACAGGGTGTCCATCAAGAGTACTTGCAGTCACTTCTCACAGGGATATGGAAGATACTGTGTGACTAATACTAATATTGTAGGGAATAGTCTAAAACTGGTAAATGAATAAAGGATACAATACTAGGAAACAAAACAAGCTGACTTCTTCCCCATGTTAGGAGATTCAGCAAAAAAGTTACATACCTTGATGTAAAAATAGTCAAGCACAATAATCATATAAGCTTAGAGTTAGTTATCATATAATGTTAGAGTTGTCAAACTGAGATAGATTCAGCAGATGTGCTGAATTGAAAAATCATATGTTAGTGTTCTGTTTGTATAGTAACTTTGTAAAAGAGAAAATGTTAGATTCAGGCAGGAGAATGTAGAAGTCTTGGGAATGTAACGTGTTGTCCAGCACCAGTAGAGCGGCCATTAACTCCTTGGCAATGCAGGTACCAGTAGGGATGGTCTTCAGCAGAAGCGCTGTGTTAATAATATACCACCTGCTGCTAATACAGATTTTAAAAACACAGTGCTCATCTGACATACCTTGTGAAGTAAAGGACCATCGTGACGGAGCCTGTGGCACAGTTTCAACCAAAATCAAAAAGATGCCAGCAGACTCTGAGCCCTGGGCTGTTACTCATACCAAGGCTTATTCGAGGGCCAGTCTCATTTTTTTGGTAGAAGTTGTTTTCTATTTTATAATGACAGATATGCTATTCTAGCTATTTTATAATGGCAGATGATATTCTATTCTAGCTAGACTATCTCCCTAGAATAGATGTCTAGAAATATTTTTTTTTCTTTTCAGCATTTAATCTCTGACAAGATAAATTCTGTATTAAAGATTTCACTTGCTGTAAATAGATGGAAGTGGATATGAGTATGCAGAGCATTAAGTGCCACATACTTAAATAAAAATAATTTTGAATATGTAAATATAATTTTGATGATAAATGTGGAACAAGCTAGAAGTTACTTGGTTTAAGCAGTTCCTGCCATGTATGGGCTTTTTGACTTAAAACCACACTTTATGTTGCTTCTCACCTAGGAAACTTGGAATAACAGTGTACGTTATAACAAAAATCCCTATTTCTAGATATGCATAAATACCACTTAGTGTCTATAACACAAATGGTACTTATGCTTTATGATTTTTGTTGATTTTAAAAAGCCATGATGATTTAGTGAATTGTCAATTTAAGAAGTCAGAATAATTTAGTAGATTAAGACAGTTATCTCAAAAAACCCCCAAAGAAATTGATCAAAGATAACTGATTTCCAGTGTGCCTCAATTTTACAGAAATGAAGCATATTGAACTGGAAGCAGTACTTACCATGCACTCCATTCTCTACTACAAATGTAACATTCATGGTACTTCTCTCTTTCCTGTATCGTGTGTCTAATGTGGTCACATCATTGTTCTGGTCTTCACAATTCTGAATTTGTAGGCTGAATTTAGTGTAAAATCTTAATTATTTTTTCTTGTACTTTGTGCTTGACTGAAGGAACAATAGACGCTTGCACAGCTGATGAGTAAGGTTACGTGAATCCAGACTACACCTCATTTTTGTGCTGTCACATCTACTCTTATCAGCCAGTATGAACAAGACACATGACTGTGGCTCATGCCATCAGTTTTGCTGTGAAAGACCAGATGCAGCATTCTCCATGGGCTGTCCACTACACAGGCTGCCTTTCAGCATCACTCTGTTTTTCTGTCTTAATTTCTATGTCTGTTACTACAAGGAATAAATCTGGTTCATTGTATTACATTTCCTGTGTTATTTAGCAAAATTTAAAGACTTTGATACAAACAGAAAATACTTCAGTTGTGAAGTTTTCTTGATTTTTTTTTTTCTAGGTGGTGGAAATTATCTTAGATTTCAAAGCAATATAGATTATACTTACGACTTTCAGACTACAGCTTGGAACTTCAGTGCAAATAGCTTTCAGAGATGAAACAAAGTTAAAAGTAAGGGGATCTGTGTCTCTTGAGAAACTGATGAGAAGTCGTACTTTAATACTTCGTAAAACTAATGCTTCTCTGATCTTCCCGTCTAAATATGGCCAGTACCTGTGGAGAAAGAATATGATATACTCAGATAACTTCAAAAAATTTGGGATTTTTATGCAGCCAAGTCTAGACATCATAGAGAAAATGAAGCAAATGAGCACTTCATTTTCTATCCTAACAGGAATGCTGTTCTCATCTAAAGGGATTCTTTCTGAACAGATCTGTTAGCATCCTTTTTTGTGTCAGTCTGACCCACACCAAAACTGTCACTATGGGGACAGGGAGGTTGTGAATAGGTGAGCACACCTCACATCTGTGTGGGTGCACGGAGAACTGCCAAAACGCACAAAATACAGGCACCTTATCCACCCATAGCTGGAAGATTTACTCCTGTGTCACTGCCTGTGGTGTGAGCAGTGGACCTCTTGCAGTGCCAGAGAACCAGCAGAATGAGCTACAGCTAGAGGGTGCTGCTTACCCAGCCTTGACGGAGGGACAAGAAGGATTTTTCTGCTTGTTACACAAGAGAACACTGGATCCCTTCCTTGTGGCCTCTGTACTAGTACCATACAGGCTAGGGACTGGAATGCCTTCTGTGATTACTTGCTTGGGAAAAAAGAAAGCTGCTGCCATGTGGACTGCCTGCATCCTTAAGCAGCAGATGAAGATGGGTCCTTTAAGGAGGATGCTTTATTTCTGATAAGGATTGCAGAAATTCTGCCGTGAATAGGCTAGTGGCTTCTGTGGTACGACTCTCACACTCACTAGTTGGCTTTGTGCTCCTGACCTTTGGTGGGAGAAGGTCAGGACAGGGAGAAGTAGACAAAGAAAATGCATGCTTTCCTTATTGCAGCAGCATCAGTGCATTTGGCCTAATGAAATTTGAGCTCTCTAATGCCAGAAAATAACTCACAAGTGAGAACTGCGAGCTGACAAGGTAGAGAACCCCGAGGCAGTGCCTCAAACACAAAGCCATGCTGTAGGAAAAATGTTGAAATCACACAGGTGGCTTCCCTATTTAGTCCCTAATCCAGTAGATTTCTGAATTCTTCAGGCATGAGAACAAAGTAAGAAGTATAGGAGATATCCACTGAGACACTGTAACAGTTCTATTTACTAAGAGCCTTTCCAACAAACAGGAAGAAAAAAAGCAAGGGATGCATATTGTGAAACTGAGGTTCCCTACAGCACTACCCATGATTCTTTCTCTGTGATGGAGGCTGAATGTAACAGATTTGAAGCCGCTTATGCCTGCTATCAGTCAAATGAGTTATTAAAAAAAATTTTTAACAAAACATCTTTAATTAAGCAAAAGTGGAAAAAAAGCACATAAGCATGTTTAGTTTGGCTTAGTTGTGTTCAAATAAAGTGCATGGATGGAAAGGTGAGCTTTGCCGGATGCTCAATTCACTGTGGACGTTACCGAGCGTTACTTTTTAATAATTCAATTGTAATCTATGTTGAATTTGGAATTTTCATGTATATGCATATTTCAATAAAATAATGACATCTCCCACACTATATGAGAACTTAGAACATGTTATTTCTCTCAACACACACACGCTTGCTCGCACTCTCTCTGTATGATACTCATAAAGTGCCAGTAGCTGGGGTATCAGGACAGTGAATATAATAGTGTAAGAAATAGAATTAATGTATAAGCAGGTTCTTGTATTCCTCTCAGTCACTTGCAGATGGTCAGACTAGACAATTTCTGATCTCCTTCGATAGGCATATCTAAAGCTTAGGAGACAGAACTGGAAATGTCTTCTTAGGTCCCAGTTCTGCTCCTATTTAAGTCAATGGCAGAGCTGGGAGGAGTGGCTGACACACCAGAGGGCTGTGCTGCCATCCAGTGAGACCTGGACAGGCTGGAGAGTTGGGCGGGGAAAAATTGAATGAAATATAACAAGGGAAAGTGCAGAGTCCTGCATCTGGGCAGGAACAACCCCAGGTTCCAGTATAAATTGGGGAATGACCTATTAGAGAGCAGTGTAGGGGAAAGGGACCTGGGGGTCCTGGTGGACAGCAGGATGACCATGAGCCAGCNGAGCAGAATTGGGCCCCAAGAAATTGGTCCACAGTAGTAACTAATCTCCTGTGGGTTCACTTTCTCCAGCAGACCTTATTGGCATCATGATAAGCTGCTAGTCCCAGACACTCACCGTTTGGCATTGGTGTCAATGACGATGGGCAGGTAGTCCATGACAGCTATGTATACAAACTGTTTCGCATCATCAATAACACTGTATATAGCTTCAATATCCAGGACTCTGTCCTTTGGGCAGAAGAGTTTAGGTGAATTCTGTGAAAGAAAAAAATTCAATTAGGGCATTTAAAAGCTATGATTTATTTTCTCTTCCCTTTGTGATGGATGTTCCATTTAAAGTACCACATGAAGTCGCCATTTGCTCAGCCACTGTCACAGGAAGATGCTGCGGTTTTACAAAGCTGAAGCAAACATGTATAAATGAACTCTACCCGCTACTGAGCTGGTAGGTAATAAGCCTGGATTTCAGCTTTTCTGCCTTCTATCTGGGGGCTGTTGAATGCATCAGTCAGCAAGGTGAAGCCAGCAGGAATCACCCATCAGTGGCAGAGAGGCCCACGACTTTCTGCTCTTTTGCCCGAGCAGGGAGGGAGAAGTGGAGCCACCTGCCTGTTCTTAGGCAACAAACACCACAGTTCCTGGGAGTAGAGATGGTTAAAGGTGCTTTATTGAGCTGGAGCAGGTGCTACTTGTCCCTTAACAGCAGCCCCGGCCAGACCACTGCCTTCCTGCTGCCGCATCACTTCCTCTCCTTGGCTACCTGCTTGGGTTGCAGCTGACATCTAGATCAGTGTGTTTTCTTTAGGGATGGATCCTGGGATTTTGGTTAGTCTTCTTTCTTTTAATACAATGCTTATCACAGGAGTTTTTTAATCATTGATTGGTGTTCTTAAGGATTTACTGTAACTGAGTTCAGAAAATACTAGAAAAATAGCTGTAGCAAGATTTCAAGGCCAATATGCCAGATCCATTCCTGAACACTATGAAAAATAACTAATACCTCTTACATTTTATCAGCCAGTAGGGAAGACAATTTTGTTGCTAAGCAACACTAAGCTATGGTGCCTGAGTATAACAAAAAACACCGTGATGGTGTGTTATGCTTGTTTTCTACAGCACAAACATAGAAAGTGAAATACGTTTTCAAAAATGAGTTTCGACTCAAGAAAAAGTGTAAAGTGATTTTGTTAAATATAATTTATGTCTGTTACTTGAAACTTTTAGGAAGCTATTGCACTGAGACTTTATTCTTACACTCTTGCTGTTGAATAGAAGCTCTAAGTTACAGAACAGCTAAAGAAACATTCTTACACATTGTCTTTTTCAGATGCAGAGCAGAAAGTTAAAGACACTTAGAAAATAATTAGAAGAAAAACTTATGTTAAAGCTGTCTCTGTAACACTTGTGTTTGGGCATTCCACTTGTAACCCTGTGGCACAGCTGAACCACTGGCCTCCACCCTGGTCATAGAATATTTTAGTGTTTATTTCTGTATTAGTTTTATAGTACTTGCTGTTCTGATCAAATACCATTTGAAACTTCTCTTCACCTTGGAGGATAACAGCCTAGCTTGCTGTGAGACAGGAATACGGGCTGCTTTAGTGCGCTTCATGAGAAAGGTTAAGATGTTTATGACAGCAAGATTATTGTGCTGTCTCTGGGAATGGAGATCCGCTGCGCTGACCTGTCAAATGGCTGAAGGAGGGAGCCTTGTAAAGGTAAGACAGCTCTGCTTTGGCCAAACCAACAGAAGTAAACAGCTCTTACATAAACCTTGAAGGCCACAGTGTCCGAGCAAAGACCTTTGCCATTTATTAATGGCAAAATTCATATTAAAGTTCACACCCTTAAGTATGGCAATGAGCCTGAGTACACGCTAAACATACATGACTATATTACTCAACTCTCCACCCAAATCATGCTAAATGTCACCTAGAAGGCAGGAACAGATGGGCTTAGGATATAAAATCACAAAGGGAATATTTTGGGGGAGCAGGGGGAGGGGACAGAAGACTGAAAGTCTAACAGAGATGGTCAGTGGGCTGTTCTCTTCCTCCACCTACAACAGGGACACCTTCTTGGTAAGAATCGTACCTTCAACACCTTTTACTAACATTACTATTCTTTGTTAGTGCTATTACATAGGCTTGCTTCTCCAACCGTGTCAGATGCACCAAGGAATTACTATTTCAAGCTCGATTATCTTTTTTGCAGTTAGTGCACTTACCAACACCAATTCCAAACCCATTGTATCTGTCACTAATAAATCTAATAGCTTTAACTTTTACCTTGTCTTAGTGCAAATCCATACCTAGGACTCTGAATCAGGTAGCTCCTGCCCCAGCGCATGCCCCTTGCCCAGGGCTCTGAGGCTGAATTCTCAGATATAACTTCTTGCCTTTGCAAAACCGCCCCATGCAAGCCCTTGGGCTCTGGCAGGCAAGTGTCTCTCATCCTTAACATGACACACCTGCTGGAAAGAGGCCTTTATTCTCACTGGGAACAGCACCTTGCCATGCTCCTGCTCAGGGGCCATGCCACTCCAGACCGAACAGGAAGCAGCACAGGGCTAGGGAGGGAGCAGCGCAGCACTGGGCAAGGGCGGCACCACCACCTGCCCACAGACAGGGCAGCGATGGCGTAAGTGAACTGCCTGCCTTGTGGAGACTTTCCACCATTAGTTCAGGAACTCACAGCGACTTCAACACTTGGTCTAGCAAACCAGTCCAGTGCAGCTCCAGGGCTACCTTTCAGATGGGCATGCTGGCAGACATTGAGAACTTCCTAGTTGCTGAGAAATTTATTGAAGAGCCTGTTTTCAAGAGGTACACAGCGGCCCAACTGGTTGTGGCTACAAATTCAGGTAACTCCTGGAGTTGGACTTCACTAATCTGAGCTTCTAAGTACCAGTGACTCCTTCCTGTTGTTTTCTGAATTGGAATTTCAAGAGATGAGGCTTTTTTTCCCCCACACAAAAGGAAAATACAAATCACAGGGAAGAAATGAACATACTGCAAAAAAGCAGTAGAATCTCTCTCCACCTGCCTTTGTCTAGGATCCCAGTTTCATTAAAGCCGGTCTTACCCAGCTTTCCATAATGTGTGCCCCTCCAGGACTGGCTTTCAACAGGATTTCTCCCTTTCTTACAGATGGCTTAAATGGGAGTAGGAGTTCATTTCACAACCCCTTAGCTAACTGCCTGAAAGTCAGTCTCTAATTTAGACTAGTTCTTAAGACTCTCCAGAATCCATCAAGAGACCTTCAGATGGCTATTAATTCTGGGTGTCATAGGCACTTCCAGATTTTCACTCCAAATAGCTCTCTGTCTCTCCACTGATCTACCTGTAGGAGTGTGAAAAATCCTGGACACCTGAACGTTACCTGGCTCCCAGTAGGTGAAGGTAAGCCCTGACCTGTATAACCACTCATCTGCACCAAATCCTGTGCTAGTGGCTGCACAGCTTAACAGTGAGCTACATGCCTTGTGTTGGTTCAGACATAACTGGCTGTTAAAGCCCTTGGTTTTATACAGAGTGGTAAATAACTCAGCAACTTCATTATATTCCTGATTTTGAAGGGGTTGTTTTTACTCATGTAATTACCTCCAAAATGAAAGATACTCCAAAACTTTCATAATCTCTATCACTCTATGTACTTTTTTCCAGTTTTACTGCATCACTGCAGAGATGGAGGACTGTTCCATTTCTTCCCATTAAAAATACACACAGACAGGGCTTCCATGAGGACTGCTGCTTGAAGTTTTAAAATGTCACTTTAAAACAAAGCAAGTAGATAATGTTCTACAGAAGTAGGAATGCTTTCAATGGAACAGGGTGGAGAGGATTAATCCTCATAAATTACATTGATAAAACTGCAAGCTCTGATATCAGGCTTATTCTGTACCATTTTAGGTATCTGATTAACAGTTCATTACTCCCAAGTCATTCACCTTCTATCTACTAGTGTAAATAAATTACCTAATTTGAAGGGCCTCCCTATCATTTTTTTGACCGCAAGAGGAAAAGTGAACATTACAGAGAAAGGGAAAAAGAATAATGCTCAAATGAAATCTTGCAGCATCTTCAGTCCTGGAAAATAGCGTTTATGAGCAATGTCACAGAAATCAGAGTGAAAAAAAAAACCTACTGTGATTTGTCTGTTCTGCACCACAGGAAAAAGCAATTAACTTTTAAAAAACCTTTCAGTTACAGACTTCCCTACAAAAGTATAGCTACTGGAATAACCATTTTCCCAGACAGCACTATTTGGCTTTCTAGCACTATGAGACCATCAAACAAGTTCTGTCTTGTGTAGGTGACCGCTGTAGTGATCTTACCTCTATAGTTGAGTTTCTAGTCACTTGCATGAATTTCAATTTTAGTAGCTGCTTTTGGTTAAGGACATGGTGGTAAAGTGCATCTTCTTCAGTTAAGTATTTCCCTAAATTGGCTCTAAGTATAGGGTTATTTTACATCACATATGTTCCTATTCATGGAAATTACTTTCCATGGTAATTTCTCCCTGACAGTATGTGTCAGGCAGAAGAACACAGGATTATGATGGACTTATCGCAGGGAACTATGAACATCTCTGTATCAGTGAAAAGCCACTTGAGATTCTTTCATAGGTGCTACTAACATCTACCCAACCAGTCTCACTACTCTGTAGTTTGTAAAGGACAGATGTTAGATTTCCAGGTCTTCCAAAAATCTGATGAGTTAAGTAAGCTTCTTTCCTTCCCTCCCTCTCTGCAGCTTATTTCAGAACTTACCGACACAAAAGCTTCTGATTTTGTCTCGTTCAGCTGCAGTGTCAGTTTATTCTGAGTGTCATACACTCCATATAGTCTCTTTGACCAACTCGGAGGTATTTTATTCTTGTATCTTAATGAGCTGTACAGGGCAAATATCCTTTGTAAATCCAGGACCAGGCAGCTACAGTTGTATACGATGACGCCAAGTTCCTTCATCTGTGAATTAGAAGTTCATATCATTAGTGGTATTTTGGCCGATGGATCTGTGGAAGTATGCAGCAAGAGTGTCTGAGGGGTATCTTCCAGAAGCGTGCCTTGAGCTCAGCAGCAGTACTGTCGACTATAAGAGCATTCCTAACCATACACTCATAAAGGTAAACACGTATGCTAATCTTCAAAGTAATGAGCAGGCAAAAGCTGTAACAGGGTTCAGAGTGTGTCAGAGCTGCATCTCCTGATAGAATTTAGAATATACCAGGCCTTACGATGGACACGACTTAGCAGAGAGACCCATTTATCACAGGCACCGCTTTTGTTACAGGTGCTAACCAAAGTTTACTACTCCTGGCTAGAGTGCTATTTATTTACTTAATATTTTTATATTGTTTTGTTTACAGGAACAGCATCCTTTCTCCTGGATGACGTAGGAGCACAACACTGCTACCAGTGACAGTTTCTTACTTCAGAAAAAATTTGTTTTCTGGGAGTTCTGGAAAAGGTGAAAGCAATGGATTTATGTTATTTCTCTGCTGGAGAAGGAATGTGATACTACAACTTCAAATAAAAGGAAGAAAAAACAGGTGTTTGATACTATCAGTAGCTCAATTTACTGTGCTATTAAATACAGCTTGATCCAGTATATAGAATACCCAATTAGGACACAAAAAGGTTGGGTTCTTAACTCCCCCATTGCTATGGTATGGTACCTCTCCTAGCATATTCCAAATTTCTGGGGGACAGTTTCTTCACATGTTAAAAATGTAAATAATTATACTTGTCTCTCATGAAAAGTACTTTGCAAGCATCAACATTCTCACGTATGAGGAAAAATAGTCCAAGTACATATAGATATCATAATACAATTAAATGCTTTAACCTTTTACAGACAGTCTTGCTTCTCCATTTAAGTAAAGGCATGTCTCCTGGTCATCATAAACCTTGGTTTGACAGAGATTTCATTAACTGAACATCACTAGCACTTAAGTTGTTGACAGGGTTTCATTTACAAACATATTGCCTGGCTTCTGTAAAGTGTAACCTCACACACCTTCTCCCTTCCTTTGCTTTATAATAGCTTAGGAAATCACTGCTGTGGGCACAGGTGCTATTTATCTCTCATTATCTGCATTTCTCACTAGTTCAACCATCTCCATAAATAAAGTAAGAAAACCTGCATGTACCTGTTGGAAAACAATATGAAGGATAAATACTTAAAGGATTCATGTTGGTTTTCTCCAAGCAAACTCTCTTGGTAGCATGCCTCAGGAGTGTGCCTGGCATGATGAAGAAAATCAGGGGAGTACAAACTCTCCAGCGTGCTTATCCTTTGACACCAAAAAACCCCAACTGGTTTTATGCCCTTAAATTAGATCTCCACAGTCACATGGAGAAGTTTCTGGTAGGAGTGTATCTTTTTGTAAAGCCTGTGGGAACTCTGAACCCCACACTAATATTATCTCAGAGCTTGTTCCTGTGCGATTCTCTCTGACTGGAGATGAGAACTGCTCTGCAAGAGTGGGCAGAGGAAGGGGAATGAAGGATAGAATTGTATCTTCACTCTCTTTCTATGGTGGGTGACAGGAAACAACAAATCCCAATACTCTAGTGAGAAATGGAATTCCTTCATTAGCCTGCACAGCCTGGAATTTGTGGATAGTTGGAAAATACTTGCTTCACAGCAGTCTTTCATTTATGGATAAACCAAGAAATTAATTTTGGTGATAAATATAAATTATTCCAAGCTATGGCAAACATCCTAGTCCAACAGTCTATTTGGAATAACGTCTTTGGTTTTTCCCCTGGGTGCTGGTATCTTTGAGGATGTACTCAGTTCTAGGCTGTCTCTGTACTCTATGCACTGTTTGTCTTCAAACATTTTTAACTATACATTATCACTGTTTTCATTATGTGCTGCCAATACTGCTCTCCTAATTGCCAGGCATGCCATTGCAAAGGACTTACTAATAGTATTTTGTTACATGTATCTGCATAATGTGGTTTAATTGACTTTTCATGGCTGTTAGTTGATTCTGACATAATTATGTGGTTACAGTTTTCCTTTCATTTATCAGTCCCATTATTACTATTCCACTTTATCCCTTCCATTTAAAGTAAAGATTAAATAGTGTCCTCACAGTGCACCAGAAGCTGCCAGGATTGCATCTGCATGAGCAGCTCTCCTCGGAGCCGAAGTGCTTGCAGAGTATCCTCTCCCTGTGAATTAAGGGATTGTCCTTCTGCCTAAGTGCTTCTTCATGTTCAGAGATAGGGAGAAAGCTGGGAGCACTAATGGTTTTTTTAAATGCAATTTTTACAGATCACCACCTAGTCTGACTGTAAAATGAAGCATCAGCCATGCCTTACCGCCAGCCTCTCCCCTTCAGCAGAAGTGCATAGGGACCAGCCCATTCTGCACAGGAACTTGACCCTCCGATGGGAGCGGGCGTCTGCAGAAGCCAAGGTGGTGCCCTGGCTGAGGCCCTGCCACTCATCCACTTGCAGCAGTTACACTCAAGTCGCAGACTGGAACAAAGCCATTTCCAGAGCTGTATTTACAGCGCGGTAATGAGCCCTGCCTTCCCACGGCCTTACGCCTTCTAGTTAGCTTCTCTGGCAGCAGGCACTGATCAAAACCTTTCCTGCATCTGAAGCTGAGATAAGTGCTCTCCCCCACGTGGGTTCCCTGATACCCGATACAGACTGGGCTCCTCTGCTCCCTTTCTGGGAAAACACACTTATCCTCTTTGCTCAGCTGCCTATTTTCATTAAGCTTTTATAAACTTAATTCAAATTTGACCGAACCTGAAAAGTAGATTCAAAGTTATTGGAAGAGGGCAGACAGTGACTCTGATGCTTACTGTGTAGACCTCATTTTCTTAGCAAACTAGGTTAGATGTCAGCCTGTCACCTCATGACCATTTTGGTTTACATATGATACAGCACTTTGAAAGAAAAAACAATACAAACAGTGCTCATGTATATGCAGTAAAATCCCAGCTGTCTCCTACCTTGTAGAACAGCTGCAATAGGATTCGAGGCCAAAAAATTACTGTTTCAGAAATGTCTTCCGCACTGAGCCTATTTTTCACTCCCATACTCTGAGGTGAGGAGAGACTGCTCTTTTTCCAATTAACCACAAAGCCTATCATCCCGGAGGCATTGCAGAGAGGGGCCAGCAAGAATGTGCTAGTGACAGATTTAGTAGAAGTGGTATGTCATCTGGATAAGGGAAAAGACTTCAGTTTGAGAGCTGCTATTATTACAGACTTTTTTGGTAATAGTCTCACAGCAGAAAAAAACCCATTACTGTTGAAAGAATCAAAATCTTGAGCATTGCTCCCTGGCTTGAACTGACTGAAACCTGCAGCTAAGCATCATCTGAGATACCCATTAAAGTAAAATCCTTCAGGGCAAGAGCTCTTAAGGCAAGGGAAGTATTTCTTCATCCTGAGTTTTAAAAGCAACTCACATAGTAATGAAAAAATCACTGAAAACTTAAAGTTAAGAAGATCTCAAGAAATCAAAACCTTAATAAAACTAAGGAAGGTAAATCTGAAATGAAAAGAGTCACAAATTTGACTACTTCAAAATGGAACTGAAATATTTGGATGTTAAATTTGCAGAGTTGCTTGTGAGTGACTTTTTCAGGGCATGGGGGCTGGGGACAGGAATGGTTTTCTAGATAGAGAATTTTGTGTCCTCTCATAAGCAGGATTCTTTCCTTCTTTGTTAAGAGCCACCATGAGTGCTCTCCTCAAAGAATGAAAAACATGGGAGCTGCTTTTCCCTGTTCTTCTCTGTGCCATTTACATTTGTGCAGGGCAACTACTGACGGCTACCAACCAAATCTCCATTTGTCTTTCTTGCCAATAAGAGCTTTTGTAAAGCTCCAGAGAAGTGAATGGCTACACAAGACTCAAGAAATGGTGGCTTAAACACTATACAAGCTACAAAAAGTAATAAATATGGCCTAGCTAGAAAAATAGTGGGTTTTATGACAAGAGGAGGAATTCTGTACTAGGTTGGACAAATAGCAGGATTTCAAAGACAGGAATTTTTGCTTGTTCTTTTCCCTTGTATATTTGTAGGCATCATATACAAAATTAGAAAAAAACCCCAACACCATGGAAAAAGAACTTAAACAATACAGGTTGTGGACCCATAACACTGTAAGTTTTCTAAACCAAGAAACAGTGTTAACAAGACTTTTAAAATACATTTGGATCACGGGTTAGGCAGGGTGCACGATTGTCCTTACCCTGCACTGTGCAGACCAGACAGTGTGTTTTATATTTACCTTGAGCTACACTCCAAGAGACAATCCCACTGTGTAGGCAAGGGACTATTTGACCTACATAAGAGTGGCACAATCTGGTTCACAGCTTGCAATATCTGAATCATGGCAAACGTAGCAGGAGGCTTTAGAAAACTCCTTGTTAATTTATTTTAAAGAAAAAATTTTTAGTAATTGCTCATGTGAGCTTGTTCTTTAAAATGACAGGCAGCTCTCCTTGGCTGACATTTAACTGCCATTTGCCCAAAAGCTCTGGCCACCAGCAGGTGCCAAGCATCCATTGCCTGTGCTACAGAAACTCTGGATTAACCACAGGTAGTCTGTTGCACATTAAATTTACTAATTAGACTTTTAATGTATAGGACTCTACTTGCATCTGCCATTTGTCTGTGCTTGAAAATTATATTTGATTATGCTTTCAAGCCTGTGATTTTTTTTAAAGACCAATTTCTAAATGCATGACTGAGCAAAACTAGAATCACAACAGGGTAGAATAGTGGAGTAACAAAAAGCATGCTATATTAATAAATCAGTCACTAAGGCCTAAAAGGACCCAAGATTTTCAATAGCTTCCAAAGAAAAACAATATACAATGTACTAATTACCACTTTAAAGTAGACAACAGTTATTTACAGTGGTGAACTCACCTTTTCGTAAAATGTGCTCTAGTGATTCAGATAGCCTGCACTTCAAACATATGTTCTTTTTCACTGGGTTATCAGTCTCACCTGACCCCTATTGCAAACCTCCCTTATGTTTTAATCTGCTGTCATTTAATGCTCAGTGAATCTTTTCCAATCATGCATAGCATCATCTTAAGGCTGCCGTCTGTGCAGCTGTTCTTTACCTCTCACCAAAACCTGCTGAGCAGACAGATGTGCCAGTCCCGTGCCAGGCACAGGTAACATCCAAGTGGTGGCCTCTGGTGACGGTGCAGGAGGGGAAGGGCATTCTGATGGGAGCGACCATCACCAAAGGAGAGAGAGAGAGAGAAAGAGACTTGAGAAAGGTAGAAGGTGTGTTTGTGCAGTGTTTGATGTGACCATTGTAGCAGGCTTTGCTATACCAGGATTATAGGAGTAGCGTTCATCAGAAAATCATCAAGTGTAACAGACCCCATTCAGATAGCTGTCATTTTTATATAAACCAAAAATGCACCCAGGTGCTGAAGAGGCTGAGAAAAATGTAGCACTGACTGACTCTTCCCTCCCAACACCTGTGCAGGTATTACAGCCCGCCAAAACAGCAAAAGCATGGACCTCAGGTAACACTTAACTAGAAATTGCAACCTAGCCTTGTGCATCATGAGCCTAAATCCTCCCTCTGTGCTTGGCTAGTAATACAGTGCAGAGGCTTCACAGCTTTGTTATGTTAAAATTAAAAGTAATTCAGTGAAATCCAAATCCGGCACAGTCCTGCTTCTGCTCCAAGCTCCACTTTTTCCTTCCTTATTGGTAAGAACATGGGAGCTACACTACTGTCGGAAAATACTACATAGAAAAGATTAATACAAATGGTAAAGCACTGTATTCTCAGGAAGAACTCTGTCTAGCTTAAACTATCTAAGAGTGAATAAATACAAAATTTAAATTTACAGTGTCTTTGGATGTCAGAAATTGTCTAGAGCCACAATAAATGTTCTTGAACTTTGTGATATTTCAAAAGCAGTTTGTGGTTTTTAAAGATTACTCAAAGAATTCAAACAGATTAACTTTGAGATTAACTGTTTCATTGTAACTATTATCCCTATTTTCTATCGACACTTTTATTGAATAAACAGTATTTTGAAATTCCTAGATTCAACTCTTAACCATTCTCCAGTGAATCACTTTGTCAGTCTTGTACATGGATAACTCTTGTGCACGGCCTATGAGCCACAGTTGTGTGGATTTTACATTGCTGTCATTTAAGATTAATTTCCTATCATCTTGGCTTTAAGTGATTTGAAAATAATGGGCAGGCAGAATTTCTGCTAAACTAGAAAAAAATGTCCCTTCCACTTGACAATAGGAATGCAGTTTCAGCCTGAGCTGGGAACTTGATCCTATCACTGAAAACGGAAAACTGTCATTCAAGCCACTGTGCTGCAAATAAATCTGAGCATGTGACCAAGAGGAGGTGATGCATTCAACGGAGAGTGCACCCAGCGTTGGCACTGAATGTCAGTGTAAAGCTGTGACATGCTCTCACTAAAGGAAAGGAAGGGACATGAGTGAGTTGACTGTACCCATTGGAACTGATAAAGTACATTTGAATTGGGAGCCACTAGCAGTCCACTGGTGTTTAATTATCACCTTGAGAGAGTGCACTTGATAGATCTGAGTCTGTGGTTCTTGCAAATAGAAGTATCAGGGAAGTTACAACTCCATATGTTATTTTTACCTGAATTACCAAATGGCAAAAAGCTGCCACAAAAAGGCAGAGGAGATATTACAGGAGCTGGTAATTTTTGTGTCCCATTCCTTTTTCCGCTGGTACACAGGTCAAGAACAGAAAACTGCACAGTGACGCTCCACTAATTTCCACTTCACCTTACATTCAGTAGATAGTCCCACCATTATTATGCATAGCACCCTGATCTTCAGAAAACCATGCTGAAAACAAAATTAGGTTCAGCGTTTCATTTCTGCTGAAAGGTACTGTCACCAAGACGCAAAGCAAGCTAGACACCCAGGTAGAAGGGGGGGCTTGTTTTAAAATGGTGTGGTTTAAAAAAAATTTTGTGAGGAAGAGATAGCAACGCATCTTCAAAGCAGAAATCCCCTGTGTCCTTGTCACATTAGAAAAAAAAAAAAAAAATCATGATTTTTCTTTTTCAGTCATCTGCTCCATTGATACAGAAAATTCAGCAAAAAAACCCTGTTTGTACAAACAATACAAATACAATTTGTTTAAAACATGGGCCACCTGTGATGATGTTCATGTAGAACCTAACACAGAACTAAGAGTGCAAATTTGGGCTTTCTTATTGCTGTTGGTGAAGCTCTTGAACAAACTAAGCCTGACACATTACACTTGTCAGAGCAAGCCAGAAGGCAGAACTGAATCAGTTAAAAATTCCTTGCTATATAGCCTATCAGCATAATTAATATCACTTGGCATAATCACAGCCTAATTTATCATTTTCAAATGACTTTTCAGTTTACAGTTTCATTACCCTCTCAAAGCAAGCACAAGTGTCTCTTTAGGGGAAAAGCAAGCTTGCAACTGCAAGGAACCATTTTTCCAGGATCACATTTGATTTATTTCTTGTTTTACTGCAGGAAATTTAATTAAAGTGAATTCTAATTTGATTCTGTTCCTTTTTTGAAACATAGTTTTTGTTCCCTGCATCAAAGAAAAGTGCAGGCTGGGAAGAAAAGGAACACATTATGCTGCCCTCCATCTCACTGCTGGCAAGCTGCATCACATTTCAGTACTGGTGTCATTCATATGACATTAAACAATTCACCAGCTTAGTGGAACCAAAAAAAAAATTTAAAAGGTGAAGTGAAAGATCCTGCTAGCTTCTGGAAAGGTCTGGAATCTTTTACCATGCACACACACATACCTCCCACTGCCTCTTTCCATCTTCCCTGCATTGGAGCCTGTCCTGTCAGCCCTTATTTTGCATCCTCCACACGCAGCTGGAAATCACAGCACGAGCTCTTAGTATTTGTTCTCATCCTATGTAATGCTGCAAGGGGCAGCCTCTGTATGTCTTCTGCTGTACAACATAGAGAGGAGAGTGCAAAGGACTGACCTCAGAACGAGGACAATATTTATGTCTAAACATTTCTCAGAGCCCTCAGTTTCTTTGGGGCTTTCAGATTCGTGGGCTTCAGGAAACACAACAGCACGTAGGTGACTAATTGGCTGCATTATTTTAACTAACTGACACACACAGTGGGTTTTCCTATTGCAAACTGAATAAGGATTGGTGGCAGGCATGCTGTGGACACAAACTGGGACAATGACATTGCATATGAATTATTGTTGTAACTGCTGAGCCTTGCCAGACTACCTGATCAGAATTACAAACCTCTTCTCTTGATATAAAGAGAGGGACAAAGGCTCTAATTAATTTTTTACTGAGCTTTGATTAAATTCAGTGTACAGGACCTTGAGGTAAGCTAGGAAGCCAAGCAGTTTAGACATGCAAGGTAATTTAGCGAAACAGTACACAGGCAGCCCCAGGACAATGGCTAGCCTGCATGAAGATCTGTTTCAGAAATCCATACTTGCTCTTTGTCCTACTCTTCCAAGTAGTCACCTTAGATCTTTGCAGGGTTTCTGACTGCTTCAACATGGAAGCAATGTGTCCTGTAAAGAAGTGGTCCTGCTATATTCTCCTAGGAAGAAAACTTGGAATTAAATTAATATATACTGTATTACGTACCTCCTGACTCTAATAATAAAACTGTGGACACACTGATTCATGCTTCCTTAATTCCCTCTTTCTGCTAAAACACGATGTTGCAGGTACAGGTGAAGGTCATTTGGGTCATCTGAAAAGCATCTTTGTATTTAGTGAAGTAATGGATTCAGCTGAGGTGTCAGCTGGATGCTACTACATGAACAAATAGTAATAATTCATGTTATGGCCATATCATCAAGAGAAAGAGGAATATTAATCTGTTTATTGCACAAGGTCATGACCTGGGTGTTTTCTCCTATCTCAAATCACAGCAGATCCTGCCCCTGTGGATGTAAAAATTGTTTATTTCTAAATACTAATACCCCTTGTGCAAGACACAAAATTATTGTGTGCCAAAGATGTCAGAGATTAATGTGCTGTTATGTAAGTTAACACTGAACAGAACAAAGGGGAAAAAAACCCAACACATAAAACAAGTGTGAGATAACTTTAAGGCTTGATGCCATTTCCATCTGCAATATTGGTTAATAATCACTTTAACTTTATAGGAGAAGGAAAGAAATATTTGAAAAGATAGCTGAAAACATATTGTTCCAATTCAGCATTAACACTAACTTCCCATCTTAAAACTAGAAAATCATATTTATTTCTCACGTTTTCTGTTTAAACTGAATTCTCTGCTACAGCACATACAGAGTTGAAGTAATAAAAAGTAGTCGCAAAGATCTGAGCAGAACATACAGCATGAAACCGTAATGTTTATTTTCCTGGTGTATATATATGTGGCATATGTAAGTTCTGTACCTATGCTGCAGATCTACATACAAAATGATGTGCTACCCAATCACAGAAATCTACCATACCATTAAAATGGAAAGAAATGCCTAATAAGTCATCACACAGATTAGAAAAACTTGACTGCCCAATACAGGGATTCTCGTGACTTCTGCAGTTTTCTGAAGATACATCTCACATTTCTGTTTGCATGCGTTGCCTGCCCAATGCACTCCCCTCAAGCAAGGATTAATAGTTTGCCACTGAGCAGTTCCAGGCAAACATCAATATTTCACTGTTTTGGTGACTGTTGTTTACTTAGCAAAGTTAAGAAAGGTGACTGTATGATGCCTTCCAAAATAGGCCTTGATGCTTATGATGACAATACCAAAATCTGAAAATGTTTAGCGATGCCATTACTTCTGCACATTCATATGGAAAGAATGCTTTGTCAGAATCTGTTTTGTTCTGCTTGATGACTTATGGATATAGAAAGATGAGATTTTATACTAAACTACAGAACCATTATTCTTTTCACAGAATGACCAAAATGATTGTCCTTCCTTGCCCTGACTCATGGAGATTTATAGCACGGTTTTTCACCCTGATTTACTGTGTGTCTTTTCCACGGGACAATATTAAATCCAGATTTCCATGAAAGGATTCAACTGCTGAACTGGGCTGCTGCATTTGGGAACCTTTTGGAGTTGAGGCAGTTCTGAATGAAGATATTTATCTAGAAGGGAACTATTGTCTGTGCAATATCAAAGTGTGTGTGCGTGGGTGGAACCACATATTAGGAATACACTTTCATGATTATTTTAATGTTGTTATTTTAATTGTTTAGTTGAACACGACTGATCTGATGGGGTATGCTAATAACTAAATCCCTCTGAGAGGAATCTGCCTTTCATTAACATCACTGACCAAGATTAGTTGCCAGCAAGTTCTTGTGGGAGATGACAGAATAGACTGTGGTGCATTATCTCCCACTCAAAGTCAGCTGTGTTTTAGTGAACAAATTCTCTTTCAGCCCAACATGAATCATATTTTTTGGAAAGCTGTGGATTTACTGCCTTTCTTATATCCATATAAGTTTACCGATTGTTTAAGACCAGCTGTTGAGCCAGATGCTGGAATTCCTGGATCAGACTGTATGGCCTGTACTGTTATCTAGGACAAACAAAATTATTAACAGCTGGACTTGATGATCTTAAGAGTCTTTTGCAACCTAAATGATTCTACAATTGTAGAAGGCCACACTGGTCTTAAAAGCTCTGACTCTATAGGTATGCCTACCGCTTTGCTGCAGAACTCCAGCAGTAGGCTCTGGCACAGAAGTGCAGCACAAATACATTTGCCCCATCCATGCAATCTGGCTTGGACTGGAGAGCAGCAGTGAGCAGGACAGGCAGGTGCAAATGGGGTAAGTTCTGCTGTCCCCACTTTATGCAGGGTGTCTGCAAGCCAGCTCTGGTGAAGAAACCATAAAACCATTCTAGTGCAGCACCTGCATTGATACTCATTGCTGTCCCATCTTACTGTTTCAGGGTTTCTTAATGAACGCAACACAAACGAAACTACAGGACTTATAAGTGTAATTAATTGGATGACCTATAAATCCAAATCGAGCTCTTCTGCTTTACTGATCACTGCAGACAGGCCTCATAGAAGTGTGTCTGGAAACCATTCTCACCATTGTGACTAATGCCTTTTTTTTTTAATTAATTATTTTTACTGTCAAGACAACTGCCTGGTACATTATTTGCAATGCAGTTTCTGGGAGATCCTCCAAAACATTTTTTGCAAATTTCAGTAGCTTAACTTTTAGGCTACAGAATCTTATCTCCAGGCCATGGAACTCATGGAAGCACATCTCACCAGTGCTGTCTATTCATCACGCTGCCTGCCTCTTCACTTCAAGATAGCAGTAGGGGTTCTTTAAAGCTGTCTGTC
Organism: Brachypteracias leptosomus; assembly: GCA_013401335.1. Lineage (NCBI taxonomy): Eukaryota > Metazoa > Chordata > Aves > Coraciiformes > Brachypteraciidae > Brachypteracias > Brachypteracias leptosomus. Next base: position 78,372 of record VYZX01017641.1, read on the forward strand.
ATTTTGCACACACTTGTATGGATGATCTTCTATCTTCTGTGCGGTGGTGTACAGTGTGTGGTCTGCCACCTGCCATGGTTTAACCCCAGCTGGCAACTAAGCACTACACAGCTGCTCGTTCATCCCCCACCAGTGAGATGGGGAAGAGAATAGAAAAAACAGAGTAAAACCTGTAGGTTGAGATAAAGACAGCTTAATAAGACAGAAAAGGAAGAAAATAATGATGATAATAATAACAACAACAGTAGCAATAAAATAACAATAAAAGAATTCAAGTATACCGAACAAGTGATGCACAATGCAATTGCTCACCACTAGCTGGCTGTTGCCCAGTCAGTTCCCAAGCAGGGATATCCCCCCCGCCAACTGCCCCCAGCTTATATACTGTGCATGACATCATATGGCACAGAATATCTCTTTGGCTCATTTGGGTCAGCTGTCCTTGCTGTGTCCCCTCTCAGCTTCTTGTGCACTCCCAGCTTCAGCTGCCAGAGCAATATGAGAAGCTGAAAAGTCCTTGACTTAGTATAAACACTGCTTAGCAACAACAAAAACATTAGTGTGTTATCAACATTATTCTTATCCTAAATCCAAAACACACACTGTACTAGCTACTAGGAAGAAAATTAAGTTTATTCCAGCTGAAACCAGGACATCACCAAATTTCTGCATACTTCCAGTTCCCTAAGCACTTCTAGAACCCATTCAAAACTCTCAAGTCTGTTAATCCTAATGCACTGATAGATACTATTTGTCAAGTGTCTGAGGGACCACTGATAAACCAGATCTGGACACACTCTCTTTGCAACATCTTCTATGACTCACAATTATTTTAAAGTGCAGCAATGGCTTGGCAAGTATTGAAGAGCAAGCAAATGATTACAAGGCTAATTTTACTGGAGAAAGAACTCTCGCTTTTCCTTTGAGTTGTGGAGATCTAACTATGTGAATATCCCATGCTGCTTTGGAAAGAAGTGAGTTTATCTGTCCAAACCGGATATTCCATAATTCTGTTCTGCAGGTTTATTACTTATTGATTTACAGTTTGTTATTGATTATTCCAACAGTAGGTAAACCTGTTCTACAGAAGTTTCACAGCAACTGAAAAAAGATGAGAAGAAAATAGATATGTCTTTTCAGAGGTCAGAGACAGAGTAATAAGCATAACCCTGCAGTAAACAGAATTCAAATAAAAATACACAGCAAGCTGTATTTTGCCCTCTCTTACACTAAATACAAACACATAGTGCAGATGATGCATATGAGAATGGAGCACAACAGTAGGAGAAGTACCAAAACCAGTAATAGCTTCCTAGCACCTTGGAGCTAGGAATCAGCTCTGCATCTAGAGAAACTAGACAAGCTGGAGAGGCACAGGAACTCTTTTTGGCTCCAAATGCAAGATGAAAAAACAGACCCATGCTGTTCCCAATAACTAGACCACAAAAACAGAAGCCCACAGAGGTAAGGAGGAACCAAGAGCAGGCAGTAACAGAAGCACACGCAGAACACAAGCAGAGCAGCCACATTACCCATGTTCCTGTCCAGCTTTAACCAGCCTTCTGTTAGCAGTGCCCAGCAATGCTAGCAAGGGACAAACAGCCCATTTGCCTCACTGAGATTTATTTGTAAGTACTGGAAGATCAGATAATAAATTTCAAGCGGAGTAAGCCTAATGGGCAATACTGACTGTCCTGATTTTCTGGATGTAACAGAGAAAAAGTGGCCTGTCTCAGTTAAAGAGCAAAAGAAAACACGAGACTTCCAAAAATACAAACTTTACACCATAATAAATGCATACTGTGAGCACTGCATATTTCCAAGAGCAACATTTCTTCCCACAACCATCAAAAGAGGAAAGAAAAAAGAAAAGCTGCTGTTTTGGAGAGAGGTAACAGTCATCAAACTGCTCTAGATTTGGTCAGAGATGGAGACCCTAGCCAAAAGCTTTTAGTAAAAATAATAAATGTATTTTCAGCCTGTATTTTGAAGAACAAGCTGTAACAGCACCACAGCAGAGTTAGTATACAACTGCTTTTCTAGGCAGCAAGAAATCAAAACCAAAAAAAAAGGTATTTAATTGTCAATGGGAGCACTGTAATATCTACTTAGACCTGTTTTCTTCACATGCCACCTCATTCACCTTTGTTTGAAGATCTGGGTTGCACTTTCATACTAAATTTGTAATATTAGCTACTTCTGGAAATAAACCCATTGAAATAGATAAGCAGCACGAGTTTTTTTAAGAACTAGATCACATGACTAACAATATATCAAAGCTTTTTGGAAGTAGATATTCTCTGTCATATATGAGAGAGATTATTTAACACAGAAATACTAATTTATATAAAATATACTAGTATTATGTTGCATGTATTTTGTCTAACATTTACCCATATCAGCTTGATTGAACCTTAGTGGATGATGAAGTTGAAAGAGCCTTGTTTCATGTTATAGGACACTCGAGACTGTGCTCAATTTACTAATAACAATATGACACTGAACACTGCTGGGACAGTAAGAGAATTAAGCAAATTATTAGAAGAAGATGGCAAGGATTGGCAGTGGTCTGAAGAGCACATTACGGACATAACTGTAGTTCATACTAGAACAACATTATACTGAATGGAAGCTCTCAATATAACTTTTGCTTGAGTGAAAAGATGTTATTCCACTGTCAGACAAAGTATCTTATCTCAAAAGGACCAGATGCACCATTACATAACTTCAAGAGACTCAATTAGATAAAAGTTCAAAAAAAATTACTGATTATAGCATGCTTTTTGCTCTCTGCAGTTCTGTAAAGATAGGATGCAACTGTGATTGACAGAAATTGCAAATGTGCAGATCCTGTCTCAGTGATCAGTTTGGAGAGATGGTTCTGCTATAGCAAGATTTGGGGGAAACTGGAAAAAAATGAGATCAACATGATGTAGCTTGAGGTATACAGAAGTCCAAGATTTATTACACATTGTTTTTATGGAAGGACAATTTTGATCACACAGTCAAATAGAAATTACAGTGTTCAAAGACTTTGAGGAAATGATCATTCTCCTTTCCCTGACAGATACACAAAAAGCAGCACGGATTGCGCTTGCTCCTGGCAGCATTCCAGAGCTGCCTGAATTTTGAGAAAGTTTTGATTTGGATCTATATTCCCAGATCTGAAGACCAAGAGAAAAAAAGAGTATTCTCAGGATGAGTTTTGTCATTCTCTAAGTGCAGCATGTGACTCTTCCACATGAGTCTCCTCAATATAATTGGGCTGAGGCTTCTGAGTAAAGAACCACATGAATTGCTTCCAATTGATTTTACCCCCACGAGCAATCAAAGGGTTGTTCCTCCAATATTCCCACAACCCCAAACTGCCCCAAAACTGCCTTTTTAGGTGCAGCTCTCAAAAACTGAGATACCATATTCATCTCCCAGCTTTTGTCATCTCAGAGTAAGAAGAAAAAGAGGTTAGGTTTTATCAAGACTTTTCGTCATAGAAGACAAGAGGAGGAGAAGATGGTAAAGAATTCTAACTGCTGCTTTTTTCTCCTTTTTTCCATGTTATAAGGAGGAGCGCCTGAACAACTAAATTGAAACCCCCAGTATCTCTCAATCCAGTTCTGTCCTGTCTCGTGATAACAGGAAAGACATGCAACAACATTCCAAGCGCTTCTGGAGCTCTCCTGCTTCAAGCCCTCCTATGGCTAAGTCCAAAAAAGTAATTCATCCTAAATCAAATAAAATATTGGATCATCCGATTTTACTTAAAACTGACATACACACACAAAGTGCATCTTTTGACCACTTGGTGGATAAGGAATTGGCTGGATGGCTGCACTCAGAGAGTTGAGGTCAACAGCCTGATGTCCAAGTGGGGGTGTGGTGCTCCTCAGGGATTGGTACTGGGACCAGAGCTGTTTAACATTTTTGTTGGTGACATGGACAGTGGGATTGAGTGCACCCTCAGTAAGTCTGCAGATGATACAAGCTGTGTGGTGCGCTCAACACAATGGAGGGAAGGGATGCCATCCAGAGGGACCTTGACAGGCTGGAGTGGTGGGTCCATGCCAATCGCATGAAGCTCAGCAAGGCCAAGTGCAAGATCCTGCACCTGGGTCGGGGCAATCTCAAGAACAAATACAGGCTGCGAAGAGTATGGACTGAGAGTAGTCCTGAGGAGAAAGACTTGGAGGTGCTGCTTGATGAAAAGCTCAACATGAGCCAACAATGTGCAAGTGCAGCCCAGAAAGCCAACTGCATCCTGGGCTGCATCAAAAGAAGCGTGGCCATATGGTCAAGGGAGGTGATTCTTCCCCTCCACTCTGCTCTTGTGAGACCTCACCTGGAGTACTGTGTCCAGCTCTGGAATCCTCATCACAAGAAGGACATGGATGTGTTGGAGTGGGTCCAGAGGAGGGCCACTAAGATCAGAGTGGCTGGAATACCTTTCCTTTGAGGACAGGCTAAGAGAGTTGGGGCTGTTCAGCCTATAGAAGAGTAGGCTCCAGGGAGAACTTATTGTTCTCTTCTAGTATCTGAAGTGGGCCTACAAGAAAGCTGGGGAGGGACTTTTTATGAGGGCTTGCAGTGATAGGATGAGTTCAAACTCGAAGAGAGTAGATATAGATTAGATGTAAAGAAGAAGTTTTTTACTCTGAGGGTGATGAGTTACTGGAACAGGTTGCCCAGGGCGGTTGTGGATGCTTCATCCCTGGAGGTGTTCAAGACCAGGTTGGACAGGGCCTTGTGCAAGCTGAACTAGTTGAGAGGTGTCCCTGCCATGGCAGGGGGTTTGGAACTAGATGATCTTTAAGGACCCTTCCAACCCAAACCATATACAATCACAGGATTGTATATGATTCTATGACTGACTTGGTGGTTTTTAGTTTGTTTTGTTGGGATTTTTTTCCTCTTTTTTTTTTTCCCCCCTAATAACTATAGTGTCCTTAATTTCAGAAAATTCAGAATCCAATATACTTTCATTGTAAGTATGCACTATTCATATTTATCATAAAAAGCATAATTTATCTACTGTATCTACAGATGCTTAATAAACCTTTTTTGAATAATTAATACAGCTCTCAACATCTCACATAGCTAATTTGGCTGTTGATTCAACTGAATTATTAACAGAATAAATGAATTGGGGAACTTCTTATTCTTCAAATGTAAATGATAATTCATAATTGCTACAATTTTCATGTACTGTAGGAGTCAATCCTAAAGAGACAAGTACGTTTTACATAATAATCATTATAATGAAAAAGTAGTCCATAGAGAACTTCTCATTCATGCACTCTCACATCTCACCTTCTACATTATTTTGGCCCTCTGTATATTTATTTAACATCTTAGGTGTGTTAAGTAAAAACCTAACTCCACAGATAAAACAGGTCACTGTTTCAAACCCAATAAAGAGTGTAGGGACAGTTTATCTAATTTTCTAATTACCTTAAATTATGTAGATACAATCAACAGTTTCTAACTTATAACAACAAGAGGGTAAGAGAAGGATAGAGAGGAAACTGCCTGAAGAGGAAACACTGGTGTTTAGCAGTCCTGTCAGACACCCAACTGTCACACAGGACACTTTAGAAAGTGCTCCAAGGCACTGCTGAGAGTCAGCCAGAGCAAATAATTGATCCTTTGGACAGAGATGATTAGATAAACATCTGCTATTCAAAACACTACCTGAACTCATTTCATGAAAGAAGCAAGATCAAAAAAATTTTACTCATAAGACCAAGCCTAATTTACCAAGAACTAATACATCTTCATAAATAAATACATAGGTGAAGACATTAGGTATTATTTTTCCTGTCCTCCTCCTGATGGATTTTTAAGACAAAGAGAAATCAAATGTCTTTCTGAAGTCTTACTTTGTATTGGTGAAACAAATCACACAATGAATCCAACAGAGACATAAAATGAATGAGAAAATGAGAGCAGCTTCACATGGTTGGTTTTGTGTTCTTAAAAAAAAAATGTTTTATAGCCTGGCTGTTTTTCTGTCCTTAAATTACACTTTGCAGCATGATTGGTTTTCTGTCCTTAAAAAATTACACCTTACAGTTGTTCAGCTTAAACTGGTCTGAATTTAAAGCAATCAGAAGAATGAACAATTCAGAAACTATATGGACTTAAGAGGCATCTTAAAAAGAAATATCCTCTGCTAGGAGTTTTTACATGGCTAAGAGAAAAAATCATTGGTCTGCTTAGAAGCTCTTCTTGACATCAGCTGAAGCAAAATTTAAGTAGGACTTATTGCGAGGTTGTTTTCAAGTTGTCACAGGCAAGACAGAGTAAATGACTACCTTCAGTGATCTGGATACTGGGGTTTGTTTAAGAACCAACAAGATGAGAGCTTTTGCAGCTACTTTTTTGCAGCTATCTTTCACACCTTCCATCCATACCTTCCATCCCTGCAGAAAGGTGGCTGCTGGCCCAGGATGCTCAGGCAGAAAGTTGGGTCCGTTCCTGCTGCATGGCTGCTCACCATTACCTGTCTGAGCCCAGCCAGTGTCCTTGGTGCACCCCCTTGCTGGCATCACCTCACAGTTCCCTGATCTCCAGGATATTTCCTCCAGTTGGGAATTTCACCTTCTTTCTTCCGTTCAAGTCCCCTTCTTTTTCCCAAGACCACTTCTTTCCTGCATCCCTTATTTTCTGGCACACCAAGACTCACTTTTCTAAACAGCTATCACAATCTAAGCAGTTTTTGTGCATAAGTACAAGGTGTGAGTAGCCTCCTACCTGGTGGTTCAGTCTCATGCCTCTTCAGTAAGTGGAGGACTCCAGATGTGCCACTTTTGCTTAGTCCAAGTACCTACAGGCTCCAGCAATTACAGGATGGCTTACAAACCAATTACAAGCAGCAGGCTTCTGCTTGAGACCTTGAATGTTCAAATTTGGACACTAATCTTTACATATACACCAAACTACCTGATACCTGTTAGTATTCATGATTTAAGCTGTTTTTTTGCCTACAAGAGTATTTAATATAAGCCTGATTCCACTTTCAGTGAAGACAATTGGATTAATTTCACTTGTTTCAATAATTTGCAGTAATAGAATTTTCCAAGAGCTGATTATTTGTTGCACATAAATGTATTTTCCTGAAGTGGTTCAACTAATCCTTTATAGCTATTTGCCCTTTATTATTCATGTGTGAATCAAACTTTTCCAAATCTGTTGTTAGTATGAAGAGCTCCAGAAGTGTTTCCTGAGCTGATTAAAGGTTCTGTCTGCACTACAAAACTCATGTTTCTTAAGAGAATTAAGGAACTAAATGCATTTTCAAGCTTTACTGGAACTATTGGAGGTAGTCAAGGAACAAAAGAAATATATGACACAATTTTTTAGCTTTTGCTCTGCATTAATATTATGAATTATAACTATTTTTATATAAATGTTTTTTTAAGTACATGAATAAATTACCTGGTCAAGGAAGTAGAAACTGGAATACAGCACCATGGCTACCACCAATTGTTATTAGTTCAAACCACAGACAAAAATTAATCAGTATATGTACCTAATTTTAGGCATGTTTGAGTGAATCCTTTTTCAGCCAAACATTTTAACATAGATGCACATATTTTACTAAATAAAATCAGACTTCAACAGGTTGTTATCTTAAATATATACTTAAGTAGGTTGCAAAGCTATGACCCAAAGATGTTGCCCAGCTTGTTGAATGGTTTCAAGTTTAACTTCTTAGTAAGTGAGAGCCTGGGAACTCTGGAAAAATCCCTTATCAATTGCATCCATTATGGAACACATGTCAGTGAAGTGGAAGATGAAAATTTTGAAGATGATAACATAGATCTCCTATATGAAATAAAAAGTTAAAATGTAGGATTTAAAATTTTATCTTCATAATTTTCCTCATCTAGTACCTCCCTAAATCACATTTTTAAGGCAGAATAGCACTTCAAAGAACAAGAGACCATCTCTTCAGATGTCTTTCATCAAGCTAGTTAACAAGTATGACTTGTTTATACAGTTTTTGCACCATTTTATCAGTTAATAAAAATATACCATAAAAACTGGATCAGCAGAAAGATTATTTCACTGATAAAATCTTACACAGCTTACTATATCTAAAAAGTAATACCTAAGAAAGTGGTAAAAATTCTGGCTGTTCATAACCCATTAATTTTCCACAGGTTATGTATTTAGGCAATATTTGCTATATATTGACAACAACAGAAAAAGATGCATCCCTAACACAAAATCTCTTCATAGAAAAGATCAAAATATTTCACTATGAATGAAAAAATATCTAATTTTTGTAAAATCCTGTTTTCAGGGAGGCTAAACATTATTTTTCATTTACCTGTGGGGTTTGACTGCAGATTGAGGCAGATAGCTGGCATAGATGATTTCAGCCAAGCTTTTTTATTAGAGCTTTGGCAAGCTTGCAACCTAATTGAAACGGTTTTACCTGGAAAGTAATGTGCTGTCAGCCTTGCCCGTAGTTTAAAAGCTGGGACTCTGGCAAGTATTAAAACTTTGATAGTCAAGACACAAGTATACATGCAACTTCAAAGATTATTCCCTAAGTAATATATGCAGAATATGAAAATCTCTCCTTGATGCAGAAAATTTACTTTTAAAGGAAATAATAGCTTCTTGCCAGCACTGGCAAGTCAAGAAAATGGCAATGAAACTCAGTAAGTCTCATATGAGATTGAATTCTAGTGCCCAGCTTATAAACACACAGAATTCTTCACAAAGATCGTAAAAACAAAGCTGACACCTTTGGGCATGTAAGTCCTGATGTTGTTTACCAAGGAGCTGTTAAAAGTCCCCCGCCTCCTGCTGCAAAACTGCAGAAGCCTGACCCCACTACTGCAGGCAGTGCAAGCACAAGGACATGCGAATTGGATACTCATAGCTGATGTCAACAGGAATGAGGCATCTAATTTCCTTAGGCTCTACTGGAACCTCAGTGTACATTTCTCAATTGATTGAAAGCAGATTCTTTTTAACTGTAATTCAGAGAAATTTCTTTTTGCTCTGTACAGATATTCTTTTAAGCTTCACCCCATCACTACATATAAAAATATACTGTTATATGACAATAAGATGAAAAATAAACCCAAATATATAGTATCAAAAATTATCTATATTGCATAATAATTATTAATATTAAATAGAATAATAGAATAATCTGTAGTAGATGTGTTTTTCTCCACATTTATTGTTTTCACTGGTACTCAAAACCCCAATTAAAAGAGGCTTCAAAGCTAGACTATTTATAAGCTCAACAGTTCTGTGAAGATCTATTTTCTTATGACATACAAACAATTTAGCTCATAAGGAACAGACAATGTATAAACATTTTCTTTCTAAACTGTCCAAAAGCCCAAACTATATATTCTTACATTGACTAAAAACACAGCATCCTCTTGGCCAAGGCTTTCTCTGGTTTGCCAACAACATCCTCTTTTCTACCAGTTTTCCAGATTCTTTTGTAAATATTCAAAAAGTTACCTTTAAATAAATTAATACATATGTGGGGCAATTGCTGAAAATGGAAAATGCCAGACATTGTTCGCACATTAAGAATAATCACAGAATCACAGAATGTTAGGGATTGGAAGGGACCTCGAAAGATCATCTATTCCAATCCCCCCACTGGAGCAGGATCACCTAGACCAAGTCACACAGGAACACATTCAGGCGGGTTTTAAACATCTCCAGAGAAGGAGACTCTAAAACCTCCCTGCGCAGCCTGTTCCAGTGCTCTGTCACCCTCACTGTGAAGAAGTTTCTTCTCATATTTAGGTGGAACCTCTTATGTTCCAGCTTATACCCGAGGCCCCTTGTCCTGTCATTGGATGCCACTGAAAAGAGCCTGGCTCTGTCCTCCTGACAGTCTCCCTTAAAGGGTGGGACCTTGAAGGGTGATAAGCTATACCCTTGCAACCCTGAGTCATAAGTCTATCATCCTGTGATGGATTGCTGTCCTTTGTGAGAACAATGCTCCTTATAATAATTTTACACCAATCAGAAACAAAGGTATGTATGACTACAGCCCCTCAAACTCCACTTTGGAGGTAAAAAATAATATAAAAATAGCCAAACAAAAGGGGAATTTTTGGGAAGACATCATTGTGGGAGACGTCACTCCTGGGATCGGTCGACAGGCTGACCCCTCTCTTGCCCCCACATAGGGATACCTTTGGGTGAGATATGAATGAGCGCGAGAACTTAAACTTCTTTCCCAGCTTTAAAAATCCCTATAGAGTTGCCTTCAATATTGGCAAATTTGTGTACACACAAGTTGCAGACAGTGTATTCACCACTGGCAATCCACAAGAACCTGTACCCTGTTGCTTTGAATAAATTGCACTATTCACGTTTTTCACTGGGCTCCGTGTAAGTCAATAGATAGTGGCTGGGTGGGAATACAGAGTGCTACTGAGTGAATCCGAGATACCGGACTCATAGTGACAAATTGGGCATCACTCAGGATTTAGACCTAGCCGCCCCCAGCTCCTCTGACATCTGAGGATAAGCTGGAAAGCAAGAGGGGTTCTTTCCTGCCAAATTATCTTACTGTCTCCTTAATGCGACAACATATAAAACCAGCAAAAAAGTATATATTCACTCTTTCTTTACTAAAATGGTTTTTGTTCAGACTTTCAGCCTCTTAGCTCAAAACAAACCTTAAAAACTTCAACACAACCAACACACACCTTCTTCACAAAATCATTAGAACCTGTGTTCAAAATGATTCACGTGTTTCTGAGATTCTGCTCGTATTTAGAAAGTAAGCTTTTTTACAGCAACTAATAACCATCTAGGACTGCTTCTTTTTCCCCCTTGTGCAGTTGAATTACTGAGATCTAAAAGCACAGGTTCCACTCCCTAAATATGACCAACAGCAGCTTCACACAGTCAGTGTATGTAACAAAAATGAACATGACAGCTGTTAATAATCCTGAGGCTGTTGCAGAAAGAAAGAAGCTACTGATACCTACAAAAAGGCAAATAAGCTGCATTACTGATTAATTACTTCTTCAAAAAGGTTGTAGACTATAGACAGTCCCCCACACTGGTTGTTGGCAGAGGCCTTAGTGTACATAATTCAACTCTCATGTTTACGAGGAATCAAAATATGGGATTCCCTCTAATACAACCTTCAAAAGCATTATGCTATTTGACTTTCTGCACCCATAAATGTCTCCCTCCCAAAAAGGTGGAAGGTATTTCAGGATGATACCCACTATCCATTTGGAAGTCTATCCAAATTTTGCTTTTCCTTATTTGAATGGGAGGTGAGAGCGACTAGATCATGCTCATAACATTACCACAGAGTTTCCATAGTGGTTTGTTCACTTTTATTTTTTTTTAAATAAGTAAGCTAGAACTCACAATCTTCAAACATCAAAATCATCACAGAAATCAATAAAGGCAAATAAAATTTTACAATTTAATCCAAAACATACCTATTGAAGATAGATATTCCAATGAAAAGAAGTAAAATTTATAGTAATATATCTTTACCAATACAGAAGAGTCATCAAAACCGTGGCAGCAGAGGTTTTGATGCCAGCACTTTCGCCAGCAAACTATCAGAAAAGAAAAGCTATCCATCTCCACTTGTTGGTCTCAAAACATTACTTTTTTTCCTCATTATACACTCAAAGGTTATAGGATTGCTTTTTCAATTCAATTACCTGTCCCAATGATCTCCAGTCTAGGCTGGCACTTCCAATGTACACATGCTGTTTATCAACAATCCAGAAAGATGACTGAAGCCGACCCTCATTATACGCTGACATGTTCATGTACAACACTTCAGCACCTAGAGATTTAATGATAAAATAATAAATAGCATTGCTTAAAATAACACAATTTACATAAATTAAAAAATACATAAAAATTCACAGTTCAGGGCTTCAGCTTCCAAAACTAGTGAGAGATGTAATTAAGCATACCATTAGAGTTTAAAATCAATGAAAAACAGTGTTACTGTCCCATTATTTAAGATCTTAATTAGCATATTCCAGAAAAGCAGGTATAGGGAACATTTACTGTTTACTTAATTTTCTTGTATTTTAGAACCAAATAATTGTTATTTTCTTCCAGCAATGTATGTTCCTAAAAATAGATTATATTTAAAAGTCTATTCCATAACTCGAACTTGCTACATATTATAACAGTGACCTTTAAAATACCAGCCCAATTATAAGCCCTTCCTGAAAAGCAGACTCTGCCCCTTTGCTGTCTGCAGTGGTTTGGGCAGGGAGCCCACGGTGGGCTGTCGTGTGGAACAGACCCCGACAAGAGGAACAGAGGTGGAGAATTATGGAGTGAGGAAGCAAGCAAAGGCCTAAAGTATGCCGAAACTGCTCTTAATCCCACTAATCTGTGACGTTCAACCTACCACTTTGGACTGCACAGCCTTAATAAAGATTATAGGCCACTGAAATCAAAGGAGCTACTCCCTGGGTAAAAGCACATCAGCTCCATCACATCAGTAGGAACGTCTGAATTGGCCCTATCAGTATGTCTGCAGGACTAAACCCAGAATATACTTAATATTAGGTGAGTTTAGGGGATTTCTCACACCATGATTGTTCTTACAGTGCTCCAGTGTTTGTAAGATTAGGTAATTAATCTGAATTAATCATTGCTGAAGGTAATTTGAAGTAGCCCACTCATCTTTACATTTTAGTCATGATGGTAACTGGGGAAGAGAAGTAACAGTGAACAGCAGCCTGGAGGGCAGTAACAGTAGCAGCCATCTCCCACTAAACATTCACGGGATTTTCAGTACCATGGATTCTAGTAATGGTCGGATATGACTCACAACTTCAAAAGAATTCCAGGACACCTAGAGAACTAAAATATATTTATTTTCATCTAACTTCCTATTTCTGACCTCCTAAGAAACATTTTGCTCATAATTTTAAGCAATAGTTACCAGTGCTAAATATTTCTTTTTTTATTATGAAAACTGTCAGTCCCACTTGAAAAAAAGATTCTAGAAGTTCAGACATCAGGAAAGAAGAAAAACCAGGTAAGGTGCCACTCATGAAGCACCAAACATGCAACATAGGATTTTGAGCAAGTTGCAGAATTTAGTTTGTGGTACAATTACATTTGCTGCAACTCAGTTACCTTTCCAGTTTTTCTAGGTATCATCCATCCACTTTTAATCTATGCTTAGAAATAAAGGTATTTTCCCATTTTCCTTAGTACATGTTGCTTCTTTCAATCCATGTATCAATGAGCAGAACTGTGCTAACTATATGTGTGCGAAATGGAAAAGAAATCAGAAAACACTACAGCAGGTCTAAAATGTTTTAAATTGTTTTCTGATGCATAAACAAAACAAAACCAAGTCCTCCTACTACCTAAGGAAAACAATTCTGTAAGCAGTTAGAAGTTTGGCACCTGAATACTGATTAATATCAAGTTTGACATAACTGTTTGCATTGATCACATATTTTTTCCATACATCCAATTTGCAACATTAAATAGCAGTATGAATTTAACACCCACAACATACCTACATCAAATGGGTTATAAATGAAGTGTAGGATTTTTGTATAGGAAAGGTAAAATAGTTGGAAGCAAAAAGAGCTTCCTTCTCATAACTGAGTCTAAAATAAACACAGTTTTAAAACATCTTGACTGCCCAGGTTACAAGAGACTATATAAAGAGCAATAGTAATGTCAAAACTATCAGATATTGTCAGTAATCTGATACAATTTTCAAAAGTTGTAAAATGCAAGGATTTGTGGGCATGGGCAGTTTAGACATGGGCATAAGCAATGGGATGAGACTATCATTCTAAATTATCATCTAGGCTTCAATTACCAAGATAATGAATACATCAGTGCAGGAGATGCTGCTATGACACATACCATTAAAACCAAAACCTGGAACCCAAATTCTTTTCCTTCTAGAAACAGCCAACTCATAAGGCTGAGGAAAGAGTGTCTCCAAGTTAATTTAAAAAAAAAAAAGTCATCTGTTGCAAATAGCAGCTTCTGTGCAGCCTATTAATGAGCCCTTAACTTTTAACAAAAGGAAACATGCATCAGTATTGATAACTGCCTCTCTTCAGAAGCCCTTCAGATGTTCTGTTAAAACAGGCTTATCAGCCCTTCAACACAATCCATCATCCTTAGCATGGTCCAGGTCCCATGAGGAAATTAAATTGAACCGATCAATATGTGAAGCCATAACAGAACTCTTTATCATGCTGCAGTCTCAATCACACAAAGTTGTGGGTCTACTGAGTTCAACCAGAAGGCACAATTTGTAGGCTTGATTGCTAATAATAGATGCCAGATTCTTAAAACATAAATCTAACAATTTTCATCCACTGAAGATTAAATTGCAGGGTGAGATCTTAGAGAGAACCAGAGCTTTCACTTAAAACTCAAGTGGATTTGTCTGTCTCATAAAATTGTGCATTCTAAAAGTAGGGCCAGATTGCCTTCTTTCTGCAGGAAAACAAGACCAGTCTAGGGACCAAAGCATGCTTTAAGTAACAGACATTTCTCCAAGTACTCTTTCTTCTAGGTGGGAAGGCTTTCTTCTATATGTAAAGAAGATGAGTGATACAGTCCAGGATGCAGAGAGGAGACCCTGCCGTTGAGAGCCTGGACCTTCTCCTTGTGATGGGAACACAGACCCTGGGAGATGCCAGGCTGCCACTTAGTCTCTTGCTTTGTTTCATAATGGAGGAAGAAAACAGAGGACTTTAGTAGTATTGCAAAAAAAAAAACATTTCCAAAAGAAATCCAATTCCCAAAGTAATCCCAAAGAAGGACGGGACAAGCAAGTGCCATTTACCATTTCTAGCCTTGCAATATCCTGCTTGGTCTAGCTGCCTGCTCTCCGATACTCCCCTAACAATGTCAAACAGACTACAGGGCAAGTTTGACTTCAAGAACAGAAGCTTAAGGTCAATGCCTTTTCTACATACTTGAGTCAAAACACTAAGCTGTCAGCAGGAGACTTTAATCAAGAGCTCATCACATACACATTCTAACATGAAAAACTGCATATCATCAAGAAGCACATCTTGGTGCACCTGTGTTGCAGCACATGCTAGCTCTGGGTTTTACTGCAGCTCAAGCAAGGTCACCAGACAGCTATGCAAACTGGGAGACTCTTCTTCATGGGAGATGGCAAGAGGCTGGGGCTCACAGAGCTGCCACTCACAGGGCTGCCGCTTGGCCTCCAGATCCAGATTTATGCACCAGACTGGAGAAGGCACACTCAGAACACTTTGGATCCAACGCTTGTGAACAGTCTAGGATATTACCAGATTGTTCTGGTACGGAGGCAACACCCCTGAGCCAAATCACCTCTCTGGTGGATATGATAAAACATTTCTGTAAGAAGACCCAAAAAGAGCAACTGTTTAGGCTGCTATTATCACAGCTGCCTTGAAAGCAAACATGCAAATTCTGCCTGCAACAGTTTTCAACAGCACCAGTTACAGGCTATACTCCCTCTGGAGTTAGCAAACATAAACGCCCAAGAAACAGAAGCTGCATTTGCTTGTACCACGGCTAAAATTGGCCTTCTGTCTTCACAACTTTCACTATAGTGTTTTTAAAATCAGAAAGAAAAAAAAATTGGAAAGTGGAAGGACTTAACGATCAAGAGGAGAGCCACACAGAGATATCTGGGAAGTTGCAGCAACAGTGACGAGTGATTCACAACAGGCAGAGCAAGGATGAGAAAAGCATCAAGAGCCCTGACCTCATTAGCCCTGATAGTAGGAAACAGTGCTGCAGCAGAAAAGAGTGGAGAGAAAAAGAGATACATGATCTGATGGCACATGTTGGACCTGTGCATCATGCAGAACACCAGGAGAAAGGGTCATGGAGTGAGGTGTGCTCTGCTACCCTCTGCTAGAAATGAGAGAGTTGTAAAGGTGGAGGAGATGAGCAGGGCCTTTTGAACGCCTCTCTTTTCCCATTTTGGGAAAACAGGGCTTGTCAAATGCAGGCTGCAGAGAAACAGCAAGCGATGGAAGGGGGAGCATATTTGGGCAGGGGGATATACACAGGACTGTTGGTAAGATGAGGGAGTGGCAAGTTTGTAAAGGGAACTTGAAGGAGAAGGGACAGCAGGATACAAGGAAGTGCTAGTATATGAACTGAGTTTGTCCAGTGACAGCAACACAGATCTCTTGTATATTTGCAGTCGAACCTGACAGATGCTCCTGCACCACATCCAATCCACCATGCATCTTCCAGCCACCTTTCTGCATGTCACCACCTCACCACCAAGCTAGCCACAGCAGGAACAGCTGCCTTTCTCTGCTCACCCTGTTCTCACCATCCCTTCACTCTCCTCATCACCACATCCATACACTGCTCACAGCACTGTTTTTTGTCTCTCCTAATTCTATGTATTCCCAAGAAAATACTCCAAGTACTGAGACCTTTAAAAAGGAGCCTCAGAATGTGGGTTATGGCTTCTGTTTCACCCCACTGTTGACAGTCACTTGGCACACAAAGATAAACGTTTTGATCTGTAACTTTTGGAGAGTGGCCTCAAGCTAGAGACAAGAGCAGACTTAGCTAGTCCATACCATGGACCCCAGAGCTCCCGAGCACATACATTCCTGAGCACAGCTGGTGTCCAAGCAGCCACACAGCACCTTGCATGGCCTCCCTGGGGAGCTACCACATCATAGGTAAAAGGCAGCACACACAACACTACATTTGCTGTATTCTTTTACCTAATCTGAGTTTTCAGAACAGTATTGATGCAGTTAATCATCATGTGCTAACTCAGAAAGATCAACAAAAGATCCTTTATTATGCTTAGGTCCTAAAGCTATTTTTTAAAGTGCAATTTACAGATGTGTCCACATATACACATACGAGGTGAATGTCTCCTTCCTTACATTTTGCAATAGACATCTTCATTTTATTTCTTTGCTTTCAATTGCAAGCCTTAGCACAAATTACACCCATGAATAAAAGTAATTTTAATTCCACTGAGACAAAAATCCAGAGTTTTTCATACCCTGCTTACAAGTGGTGGAGTAGATGTCTCATATTGGACAGACACAAGTGACCCAGGCAGAGGACCATCTCCTCAGAAGTTTGTAGGCTTTTCTCAACTGATTGCAATAAGTCTGGAGTTGTTTCAGAAGCCCCATTAGCATGACCTGTCAGCATTCAGAGGAGTACAAGTACAAAAGGGGAGGAATGCAGAACTTGACAACAAAGTTATTTTTACTACATCTCTGAATGATTAAAAGACAAACTAGCCTATTTGCTATTTCTGTGCTCTTTATGGAATATTGGATTGGAAAAGCAATTTAAAAGTCTGCCTGGCCCCAGAAGGATTAATGATTCAGACTTATGTTAAAGAGAGAACACTCAAGGACTTTTAGGGAAATCTCTGATGGTAATACCTTAACTTTGAATCAACTGGTTTGTTTACATCACCCTCTGCTCCTCACACCTCCTCTTCTCCTTTTTAAAAACTACCAGGACTGAATTCTGCCACTCTGGGATTATGTGCTATTAATCAGGCTAAGCCCATAGCAATTTAAAAAAAAACAAACAGTGTACAATAAGAACCTTGCTGCCTTTTCTTTAGCAGTTCCATATGCAACTATCACATATGCAAAAAATGAAATCACAGTTACTCAAAGGAGTTACATTCTAGTACAAGCCCAAGCAATCCCCAGAAAGCCTTTGCAATACAACTTGGGTTCACACCACCTTGGCCTGCCTTAAACTGTAGCACTCAAACTACCTGCAAGACAAACGTGTCTTCTTTCAAAATGAAATTCCAGTTCACTCCCAATGTACAATCAGCCATTAACTATGTGCACATGAAGCTTCTCGAAACAACACTGGTCCCAAAGTTAATGCTGCCTGTAGTAATTAAGCAGTAATTAGCCTGTAGCCTAATTAGGCTGTTTCTGACATAGTTATTTTTCATGAAATATTACTGTAATGCTTATTTTACAGCATCTGAGGTCACTGACACAAAGAGAGTTTTGAGGAATTTGGCACATAGGAGAGGAACCTGTAACTGCAGCTCCATGGGCTCCTCTGGTCCATCTCTGCAAAGACACAGGTGCCTGCAGCACCCACTGGAATGGTAACAGAGGGGCTCACGCACCTGGGGCTGTGGTGTGGGTAGGGCGGTTCATGAAAAATACACAGAAAACACTCTCTGCCTTCTGCGTGCTGCCACTGCCCATCTCTACTGGCACATTCCCCAGCCGGCTCACGTGTCCATGCCTGGCTGGAGCTTGGAAGAAAGGCTGCTACAAGAGAGCCTCCCTGAGCAGACAGGCAGCAGTCATGCATCTCCCTGCAGAGTTGTGGGTGTGAGAAAAGAGAGGTCTCTGTCGCTGCCAGTTGACTTCCTAGCCTCCTCTCTAGGCATCGAGCCAGCTTCTCACCTGGTTCCCTTCCCTCCCCAGCAGACTGTAACATGCTGTTGGGCTCTGTCCTGCATAATAAGGGAGAATAAATATCCTCTGCACTCACCATTGGTTTTTCGTTTTTCACTCCTTTAGTGGATTCAAATAATTTCTGTGTGCCAGCATAGCCCTCAAAACTGCTCTATCCACACAGCTGAGGGAGCCAAGAGTTGGGTGAGGGAACAGGAGAGCACTGGGCATTACAAAATCCTGGGTGCAACAAGATGCAGGAACTGCTTATGCCAGTGCTGCCATTTAAAGGTATGACCATATAATTGCACCTCCAGCTCCTTTCAAAATCAGGCCTTTCAGAATTTCCAGATGGCAAGCCTCAGTATTTGCCTTTTATCTTGCATAACTTCTTAAGTCAGGTAATAGACAGCCCTACTAGAGGGAATGCAACACTGGACCTGATGGTCACTACCGCAAGCGAGCTAATTGGTAACGTCAAAGATTGGAGGCAACCTTGGCTGCAGTGATCACGCACTGGTGGAGTTCACAGTCCTGAGGGATATAGGTCAGGCAAAGAGTAAACTCAGGATGCTGAACTTTAGGAAAGCAAACCTCCAGCTCTTCAAGGAGTTAGCCAATAAGACCCCCTGGGAAATGGCCCTCAGGGACAAAGTAGCAGAAGAGAGCCAGCAGATCATTAAGGATGCTTTCCACAGAGCACAAGACCTCTCAATCCTCTGGTGTAAGAAATCACACAAGGAAGGCAAGAGACCAGCACAGATGAATTGAGACCTGCTGGTCAAACTAAAGGGCAAGAAGGAACTGCACAGACAGTGGAAGCAGGGACAGGCATCCTGGGAAGAGTATAGGGATGCTGCCCAGTTGTGTAGGGAGGGGGGGAGGAAGGTCAAGGCATGGCTGGAGCTGAACTTGGCAAGGGATGCAAAGAATAATAAGAAGGGCTTCTACAGGTATGTCAACCAGAAAAGGAAGGTCAAAGAAAGTGTATCCTTCCCTGATGAGCAAGAATGGCAAGTTGGTAACAACAGATGAGGAGAAAGCTGAGGTAGTCAACAACTTTTTTGCCTCAGTCTTCACTGGCAACCTCTCTTCCCACATCTCCCAAAGTTGATGGATTGCAAGATGGGGACTGGGGGAGAGGGGGTGGGATGCAAAGTCAGGTTCATGACCACCCAAGAAACCCAAACATGCATAGGTCTATTGGAACCAACTAGATGCATCCCAGAGTCCTGAGGGAATTGACTGATGTAGCTGACAAGACACTCTTCGTGATATTTGGAAAGTCATGGCAGTCAGGTGAAGTCGCTGGTGAATGGAAAAAGGGAAACATTGCATCCATTTTTAAAAAGGGTAGAAAGGAGGACCGTGAGAACAAACAGCCTGTCAACCTCACCTCTGTGCCTAGGAAGATCATGGAACAGATCCTCCTAGGAGCTATGCTAAGGCACATGGAGGACAGGGAGGTGATTAGAGAGAGCCCACATGGCTTCAACAAAGGCAAGTCCTGTCTGACCTACCCAGTGGCCTTCTATGATTGACTCACTGCGTTAGTGGACAAGGGAAGAGCTATGGATGCCATCTGGACTTCTCTAAAGCCCTTGATATAGTCCTCCACAACATCCTTGTATCTAAATTTGAGAGATACAGATTTGATGGATGCACTGTTCGGTGGATAAGGAATTGGCTGGATGGTTGCATCTAGAGGGCAGTGGTCAATGGCTCGATGTCTAGATCAAGATCGGTAACAAGTGGAGTCCCTCAGGGGTCCATACTGGAATTAGTATTGTTTAATAACTTCATCAATGACATAGTGGGATTGAGCATACCCTCAGCAAGTTTGCAGATGACATAAAGCTTAGTGGTGTCGTTGAGGTGCCTGAGGGATGAGATGCCATGTAGAGGGACCTGGATAGACCTTAGAATTGGTCCCATGTGAACCTCATGAGGTTCGAGAAGGCCAAGTACAAGGTCCTGCACCTGGGTTGAGACAGCCTCTGGGATTAATAAAGGCTGGGAGTTGATGGCATTGAGAGCAGCCCTGCAGAGAGGGAGTTGGGGGTACTGGTGGGTGAAAAACTGCACATAAGCTGACAATGGCTGTTTGCAGCCCAGAAGGCCAACCCTATCCTGAGCTGCCCGAAAAGAAGTGTGGCCAGCAGGTCAAGGGAGGTGATTCTCCCCCTCTACTCCACTCTGGTGAGATGTCATCTGGAGTGCTGTGTCCAGCTCTGGAGTTCTCAACACAAGAAGGACATCAACCTGTTGGATTGGATCCAGAGGAGGGCCACAAAAATGATGAGAGGGTGGAACACCTCTGCTATGATGAAAGGTTGAGAGAGTTTGGGTTGTTCATCCTGGAGAAGGCTCTGGGGAGACCTTATTGCAGCCTTTCAATACTTAAAGGGGATCCTGTTGTGACAGGACAAAGGGTAATGGCTTTAAACTAAAAGAGGGTGAATTCAACTAAATATAAGGAAGAAATTTTTTGCAATGAGGGTGGTGAAACACTGGAACCATTTGCTCAGAGAGGTGGTGTGTCCCCCATCCCTGGAAAGGCTGGACGGAGCTCTGAGCAACCTTATCCTAGTGAAAGATGTCCCTGCTCACTGCAGGGGGGTTGGACGAGATGACCTTTAAAGGTCCCTTCCAACCCAAAGCATTCTATGATTCATAACGATTTGCCTCATGCAAACAAAGCAGATAGGAGGGCAATGTTGGCATTTGCTTGCGATGACATTTTCCACATGTTTACAAAGGTGTCCACAGTGACACAGAAGATCCAGAAACGTCCCATCAGGTGATCCTCGTATATGTTCACTGCATGCAGGATGGCAGATTCTTGAGAACAAAGGAAAGGTCAGAATTCATTTCTTTCAACCGCTTAACTTCAATGACATCTTAGGAACCAGTTAGTTCCCAAGGTAACTTTTATCTAAATATGCCCTTAAAATCACTTTGAATGTTGGCCTTTGTTGCTAGTCCCAGTAATCGAAATGCCGGTTTCTTAGCTAAGTAGATGGAGTTCAGCATAGGAGTGTTACAGCTCTTAGCCACGAGAATGGATTTAGTGATGCCTTCTGAGTCCTTTTGATTTACTCAGCAGAGAAAATGGACATATAACCAAAATGCTTCCCACCCCATGTCACAGGAGAGATGAAAGAGAGGCCTTACAATATTTCTCTGTAATACCCACCCAGCTACACATAATTTCTGATTCTCTGACAAAAAGCCAAAGGTCCATCTTAATTGTATGGTGGGCAAACCTCAACAAGTAAGACAGCACAGAGATAAAAGGACTCCTCTTTACCTTCAGAATAGATACAGCAAAGGTACATTCTGCTGCGAAGAGCAGTTAGCTCAGTTGACTAATCACTTGTGGGCATGTTTAATTAACCTACGCACAGAATTCTATACTGCAAACACGGAAGAAACTCCTATGACTACAGACCTCTGCTCCTTCCAAAGATGGAAATCCAGTTTCCCAAGCAGACTTGTGGCTTTCTCATTTTCACGCATAAGATAGAGTGTTTCCATAAATCCATAAAGCACTTAAATCCATTAGAAAAAATACAAATTACAATGCAGCCTATATTAACTCCCCCCAGTATTTAGAAATAAACTTGAAGCCTGATACCCCTTTTTCTAACACAGAATATACAATAACATGATTTTTAGAATTAACCTTGTTAACCCCACAGGTTTTTATTATTTGCACTGTAACAGTTCTTTCCTTCCTCCTCATTCCTTTTTCTTAAATCGTATGGTATGTACTTGATATTTTATTTAAGATTTTTGATTATTACTGTAGATTTTTACATTCTACGTTTTCCACTGGAAAATGTCTATTCTATTCTTAACAAAGACACATCTATGTCATCATGTCCTTGGGAGACACATGCTGACACCCAGTAGATATTTGATAAGCAAATACCCCACAAATGAAAGTGGCCAATGTTACAGTTCATTACATGGAGCAAATCAGGAAAGAAGACATGCTTCAACTCTACAATTTCCCGCTTGGATTTAGCCTCTGAAGTCAGTGATTTCTGTACTATATTTGCTATAGAAGACCTTATTGTTTGGGACAAAGTTTAGGACTCTTGTTTTAGACTATCTTTAAAAACAACAAAAAAGTTGAGTCTGTGCACAAGAATTTAGTGTAACTTAAAAAGATCAAAACAGCTTTTCCTTTCCCTGTAATAATTTTATTGTAAGTAGCAAGCATTTCATGCCTCCTTTTAACAAGTTTTGTTGCCTGATTCAGCAAACATGAGACAAATGCTCATTTTGCACTAACTTGACTCTGATATCAGTATTTTTCAATACAATTTTTACTTCTGTTTGAGCTATTTAAGGTATTTCATATCAATAGCCATGGATTTTTTAGAATAAAGCTTTGAATAATGAGAGTACTGATGATCAGTTCAATTTGATCCCCTCACCAGAACTCAGCATTCCTTTAAATAGCATTTTCTGAGCATAAATCTGTTTTGTGGGTCTGAAGATTCAAAAGAGTCTGTAAGATAACTAGCGTACAAAAAAGTTTGATAGAATATTTAAAAAAAAAATTCCACATCTATTTTTGTCCTTTATTGGAAAGTAGGCTGCTCATTTACTAGATGAAACTATAAAAATGATTGCTTTAGAGATTGGGAAAAGCAATTTTCCTACTTAGCTGATTCAGGCAACAAAGCATATTACTGCTTAAAGGAAGACTACAATACTATCAGTAAAACCTTAGTAAAGTTGGATTGTGGCTTTCTTTCTTTGCCTAATTATAATTGCATGTGTTTTTACTACAAAAGAAAGCTATTTCAAATATAATAGATTGATTAGTAAACTCATGCACTGCTTACTCCACCTCCCTTCAAAAACTTTTCTTTACTCGGATTAGCATTATGAAGCACTAGATCTGTTTTTACGCTTTCTAGATGAAACATCCAATAATTCAGAGACATTTTTTCATCTTAACACACGAGGAATTAGAATCACAATCTTCTATGAACGAACAAGGGTAAATCCTTACCAGAAAATGGAGCAACTATTTATCCCTCTTTTTAACTTATAAACATGATTTTATTCTGATATTTATATATTCCAAAACCATCAGTATTGGCAACAGTGATTTTTAAATGTGCTGACTAGTAATAATAACACTTGTGTAATTATCCTCAAATTGTGGTCCTCAGACATCTATAGCTCTGCTTTGTGTTCTGTTGGTTTCCCATGAAGGAGAAACCTCATTTCTGGAAGGGGAGAAAGCACACTGCAGGGCAGCAAAGAGGTGAGAACAGTATCACTTGGTCCTAGGTTTATTTTTGCAATACCTTCATAAATAGAATCAATTTTGGTTTTGGGGTTTCTTTTTGCACTTTTATTAACTTATTCTCTGAGCAGCCCTAGAGTATTATCTCCAGGCTACCAAAAGTCAAAAGCACCAGCTGTGGCCATACAAGAAAAGCAGAGGAACAGCCAGAACTAACCCGGGTGTGCCAGAAGCACAGCCATTTCCTTTTAGTACTTCTCACTTCTCTCTCAGCATCTTTCCTTACCTCTTTCCTTTGATTCCGTCCTATTATCCTGCCAATTCAGCCTTTGACTTTCTTTTTCAGACCATTCCTATCTCAATTTCAATTATTTTTCTCTCCTTTCATCTCTGTTGTCACAAGCGCATCAAGAACATGCGTTGCCTTCTGCCAGCATTCTTTTCTGATCTTCTCTTAAATGAATTACTCAAGTTTTGTTTCTGCTTTTCTCTTTTATCTGATTCATTCCTCCCTTTTATTTCATTTTCCCCACTACCTTCCCCCCACATCATTCTTCCTCCCCCTCCTTCACTCTCTTCCACTTCATCCTCTGTTGATCATTTCACTCTTGCCCCTGTCCACTCATTCAGTGTTTCATTTATCACATATTCAGTTATTCATTTGCCTCCCCCACTCTCCAATTACTTGAGGAACATATGTTATTCTCTAACTACATAAGCAGCAGTATATATTCTCTAGACCTTTACAGGTAAATTTATGGAAAGGAAAAAAGTATTTTTTCTTCAGTTTTAAGGCTTACCACAGTTTTGGGGTGCTCAGTTTGGTCCTAATTTTGTTTCATATGTGGTAGAACTCCTGCAACTCATGATACACAACCCAAAGGTAGACAAAGATTGCTAACGGTTGTTGCAGATTGGGACTCTGGGAATTTTTCTTGCTTTCTTAGTCCAAACAAGAACTGAAGCTGAGGTTTTCTTTCTTACCGTGTATCCAAGGTTCTTAAAAGAACAAGAAACTTTTATAGTCTCTTTTATAAGAGTAAGTGGGCAGAATAGACATTGAACCCCTGCTGTAGCAGCCTGAAGAGTCTCATGCTTAATTTACTATTGTTCTAACCAGCCTGTCCAATGCATTTTTGAGGGCTTCAGCATTCTGGTTTGGTCACCTAGACACTTAATACATTAAAATGGAGGCATTTTAAAGAGACAAATGGACATGCTCCAATGTCAAAAGCAGAAAAATCCACAGTGCACTGAGAAATAATTAAAAGCACATGAGGAAAAAACGATGCTTTGTCTTTGAGGAAATACACACGGGATACAAATCAATAGCTTGTCAGCAGTTTTTTAACACAGATTTACTTCCATACAAGCAGCCTATTTGAAATGTAGAACGCAAAATAAAAGGAAAACACAATTCCACATATTCCATGTTATTAGCTGGGTGAAGGACACACACAGTGTACAGTCAGTAAAAGTGACAGCACACTGAAATCATGGAGGATTTTAGTGTCCCAGAGGGACTAAGCCACAACTATCATCTCATTTTTCCAGCGTAAATATCAGCAACTGTCTGTGAAGGACAGGAACATAGCTATATTGTTCCCCTGTTACATTTTGAACTGGTGGAAAACCAGGTCTGTAGGACTTGCCTTTTTTTTCCGAAACCACATAGGACACAGAATTAGCTTGAGAACACTAAGAGACTGAGACTGACCAGTTTAGAACCACCTGGGATGGTAGCAAGTTACAGGACAGGGGCTGTGTAACTGGCCTGCTGGCAGATGCACACTAGGATCCCTGCAAAAGTGAGGCCAGAAGGTAGCATGTGCACTTGTAGTCCTAACAATCACATTGTGGACTTGGTGCCAATCCTTTCAAGGCACTTACTCTAAGCTGCAGGAGAAAGTGCTGCCATTACTTCAAAAGCCCATCTGAATTATCTAACTGGACTCACACCCAGGGAAGCCTGAAGCATGAGAGTGTGGGGCAGTAAGACAAGAAACAGAAAGGGAAATCAGCAAGATATGCACTCTA
>VYZX01017642.1:18674-39503 GCA_013401335.1 Brachypteracias leptosomus
TCACCACTGATGCTGTGGAGCAGGCACTGGGAAAGTCCTAGACTGGAGTCAACAGTAGATGGGAACCAGATTTGGGAGCTGGATTCTGGAACTAGGTTCAGGAACACATGAACTGGGACCAAAGGCAGAATGGACAGAGTCCTCCTTGGATGCATACTTTCTGCACCCCCTGATGTGGTACACAAGATCTAGCAGTGACCTTAGTCTGCACACCAATCCTTGGTAGTAACTCTAAACATCAACTGTTATCACTTCTAAAAGTAGACACCATCTGCAAAAATACGCTGTTAATTTCAAAGAGTGCAGTTAGTTAGAAGAGACTCAGCTGAAAAGTAAAATCACTGAACAGAATTAGTTTGGTTCTAACCCCGACCAGAACACTTGTAACTGATGATAGATAAGCAGAATGATCAGATTATCAATAAGACTCATGTTTGCAAAGCAAGCTCTTTCTAGAGCTGGAATTGTCCAATGCTTTGCAGTTTCCTATTCACATATAGGTCATCTAGAAAGCTACAACTTCATGCACAAAGATATGTATAAAAGCAATGGACAATTTATTGACACCTGCAATGGATCTGCAAAAGTTGCCCTGTAAAACTCTGTGCATAGGCACAAGATATAAATCTTTGTATGTGAATACATTGGTAAGTAATGAAACTGGACACTGAACCTTACTTGCAAAATTCTGTTAGCTTTGTAAATTAAAATTGTTTCACAGAAAATTGACCCCAGAGAACTTACAGTTATTCACAAAAGCTAATATGCACTTAAAACAAGCGTTTCACACTTTACTACAATGGAACTATCACCCACCTTAACTGAATTCCATTTTTTATTGGTGGGGAGAAGAGAGCAGAGTTTGCTTGGAGGGTTAATATAAATAGATAAGGAAACTTTGTGACTCTACTTGTTTGTGCAGCATTCCACACTTTCCAAAGAACAGCTACAGATATTGCAAAAGGTGCATAACTTCTTCCTGAACTGATCCCTTCAGGGCTAAATCAAAATTAGCATTCAGACTGAGTGAATCAAGAAAGACATGTTTAATTATATTGCCAAGCAATATTAACTTCAAAATATATTAAAAGCCTACAGTCCATCAGTTTAAATGAAAACAATTTGAAAGCCTCAATTGTCTTTTTCTTTTTGACCTTTATCAATTACAGCTAACTTATCTGCCAGAAATTGTATTTTTTACATGTAAGGGAACAAAGAGAGTCTTATATGTTTGGGCCATATTGGGTATTATATATTCACCAATATTCATTTGATATCCCCAGGAATTTGAATTTTTTACAGAAAAAAAATTTAAGAAGACTTTTCCAATAGTAGAAAATGGAAAGAAAGGGAAAATTATAATCAATCCAGTTTATTCCTGAAGTGTTTTTCAGATACAACTCAAACACAGAACACAAGATTTCAAACTATCACAACAAAGTCAGTTTTAGTTGATTTTCATTCAAAGCTAGGCTTGTGGTTTAAAAAAACCAACTATACATATAATAGTTAAATTTTAAATTATTTTTGTCCTTTACTATTCAACAGTTTCACTCTAGAAAAGTACGGAACTATTTCACCACTGACAGAACACAAGGAAGCTAAACTATTCTAATACACTACTCTGACTTCAGACGACTCTTCTGAAACATCAGGTTTGAATCTGTTCAGCATGGAATACATTAGCAATGCTAAACAGCAGGTTGTTTTTAAAATAGTTTGGGACAGTTTTAAGATAATAATGTCCACTGTTACAAAAAAGTTTAATACAAACCACCTCTCTTTGATATTCTCAGAAGTAAGAAAGTAGAAGTAGGAACAAAGGCAAAGATGTGCTGTTTTGAGGAAGCTTGTGCAGGTATATCAGGTTTTGTTCAAGAACTGTATGTTTGTAGGCACTGCTTCTACTCATTCCCCTGTGGATGTGGTGTCTTCATGTGCTGTGAAGTGGCATCTGCCATAAACAGTATTCAGGATTTTTGATTTAAAGCCTGGTTGTTTATATTAGAGTGAGGAAAATAACTTGACCCAATAAATTAATAACCTTCATTCAAATATAAGCAGAAAAAATAGCGGGTATTAAGATAAGCATTTATTAATAGCGATTTGGCACTAATCAGATGCTCAGGAAACAAGTGTGAAAAATGCATTCATATGGATCGAAAACAAAATATTGTTTTAGGCACTGTTCTTCCATTAGTGGTTTTCAACATGGTTTGTAAACTGAGATATAAAGATCTCTGTTTCAGACTGGGAGAGAAAGGTACACAGAGATATAGTAACTTGCTTTTAAGGTGGAAGCTATCACAAATAATAGGGTTAGGGGAGATAAACACCAGCCAGTGTAAAATGGAGTACTGCTACCTCTAAGACCAGATCCTGTCTGTTGCAAAGCTTTCATTCCAGTAACACAATAGTTTTATCTCTGGAGGGCCTGGATTCTATTTTTTAAAGTTTGGAACAATGGTTTTAGAATATATTAAGCTTGTTAAATTTTGTTTGTTTGTTTTCAGCAAATAAAATCTAATTATTAAAAAAAAATCACTTCTAAGCCACATCTTAGTTTTAGCTGTGATACGCATTCTTCTAAAGTATAAGTACATTTTCTCAGATAATTCTTCTATAATGTGTAGTCAAGTGGGACTGGAACTATTTTCATCTATGGCACACCTAAGATTTCAGTACACGTCACATACAGAAAGACAGAACCTAGTCGAAATGAAGACCTGTGGTACATAATGATTATTCAGGTATGATTTATACCTCCCCCTTACAGTGTCCTTGGTAGGCAGTAATCCATAGAGGTTATAATGACAAACTAGCTTCATTGCCTAAATAGATGACTGTCTGCTACATTCATACTGAAGGCTGCTATGTGTTATGGGTAACCTTACAACCATTTTATTAGCTCTATGATAAGAAAGGCTCTGTAGGGAATTTTCTGTTATATATATGGCATTTATGCTACCTTAGATAAGATTATGAATTCATATATATTAAACTTATTGAATGGAGAAAAGCAGGCTTTGTTGTTTGCTTTTTCTAGTAAACAGCATTTTCATGTCTAGCTTCTGGGCCAAAGAATGTACCTTTTGTGGGCAGTAAGTAGTGTTTCCTTAAATGCCTTGAAAAAGACTTACCATATATATACACCATTTTACAATTTTCTATGAGAATTTTTGAATAACCCCCTCTTTTTCTGGATTTTAAAGTCCCCAAGTAGTACCCTTTCCCTATAGAGACTTTTTCTTATTCACAAAACATTTGTATTTTTATCTCCTAACCACAACAATCATATTTGTTGGAAGCAATGGAGAGTGGCTTGCTTATAGGTTAAATTTAGGAAACGACATTGAAGATGCCAAACTACAGGTAGCAGAGTCATTTGCAAGTATTGATAATTTGGCATATCAAAATACTTGTTTGATATAAAAGAAGTATATGTCATTCAGCCTAAGAACTCTTCCTGTGTATTCAACAACAGCCTTAAGCTTAAATTGTGTATTGCATAAGGTCTCTTAAACTAACATTTATCAAATAGGTTCCTAGTATTTACATTTTTTATATGTATTTGCCTCAATGCCCACTATGTATTAATTCTCTCAGGACAGATGTAGTTTTGGGTTCTGGCTAGTGATTGAGGAGTACTCAATAAATGCATCTAAGCCAAGGAATAAGGCTCCTAGATCCACATACATACTGTGTCCAATTCCCAGCTGCTGTTAAGGCCTTCATGTGTATCATTCCCCTGCTTGCCATCATTTCTCCTAGAAAGAAAGCGCAGGGGCAGGTGGAGACAGGCTATTTTGCACTTTCAGAGACTCAGAGAAAAGGAACTGTGAAGCACACCACCCATACAGTACAAGAATAGGCACAGGAATTGTCAGTCCCCTATATGGAAATAGTACCTGTCAACAGTGAAACTGAAAAAAATGCTAACTGTGCAAAACTACTTTCTTTTTGGTGAGGCTTTCCTTTTGGTCAGTGCTTTTATATTTATTTTTTTTAATCTCTTTATGATCAGTCAAAAATGAGGAGATATTATGTGGTGTCTAGAAAAAAACACCACAACATCTTGCTTCAGTTTAAAGTGTAAAATCTAAACCACCTTTAAGCTTTGGATTCAGGCTTACTAGTATCAGGAGTAGATTAAGAGTGGACCAAATGAAGACATTTTTCTCTATCAGGGTCTAAATGCTTTCAATCTTGCACAGCCGTGTTCCCTCTTCCTGTGCCTTTCTAAACAACTCAGAATTACTCTCCATACCAAAAGCTCCAAAGAATCTCTTCAGCAACTAGATTGCCAGGCCTGCAGGAGAGATAGGCACAAACCTACCTATGGTGAGGTACGACAGGAATGAAAGAAAGAACTGAAGAAAGAAGAAAGGAAAGAAGGAAGGCAAGAAAGAATCCAGGAGGGGTAGAGGAAGTGAGGGAAAAAAAAATCTTCTGCTGTGTTTTCAGTGGTTTAGAAATCAGCTTTACACCAGCAGAAAAGGAACAGCAGTGCCCTCCAACATTCTTATGGCTGGTGTTGCAGGCTGTTTTAAAAGCATTTGCTGTACAGTAAAGAGCATTCAAACCCCAACAGTGAAAAGAAAAAAACACCATATTTAAACATTTGAAGTGTGTGTAGAGTAATTTGGAGTCCCACAGAGGAGCTGAGGAATAATAAAGCAAAATTTTCAAATTGAAAGCCACTTGCTTTAAGAACATATCCTGAGCACCAGCTGCTGAACATGCCCGCATACCTTGCTTATATGCGATTTCAGAGAAATGTTGACAGTGAAAAGTGGCCATCTGCCAGAAAAAAATGACTGTGAAGTAGTTGACAACCTCAGCTGTAGCCGTTTCCCATTTACTTAGCATTATAAACACATCAAAAGATTTCAACTATTTCCTGTGCTTCATTGTGTGGCGTCCCACACCCGAACTACTTTACATCATCCTACTAGAATGTCCTATGGGGAATATCCACTATTCAACAAGGAACAGTTTTATTTAAGCACAACTGCACAGGGCTTTTTTAGGAAGTGTCTCCCTGCATTCATTTCGCATTCAGATGTTCTTTAAAGCTGCTGTGCTTCATTTCTTCCTCATTTATAGTCTGATTTTCAAATGTGCAGAAACACCTGCTGGTCATCTTGTACATAGCTTGGCTAGCCTAACATCTCTGATAATCAACTCATTAATTCGCCACTGTTTCACTGCTGTTACTTTTTGCATCTCTCCCATCACTTTTGTACATATTGTTAAAGCACAATATTGATTGCCTGGAAGACGCAGTTTACTACAGGGCTATCTTTGTTGTAGCATACAAGCTAAACAGGGGGTTTGAAGGCAAGCCAGGCTGGGCTTTAATGTTCCAGGTCCTATAGCTCTTTACGGTCTGTCTAGAGACTGATTTTAGAAGAGCAGATGGCACAGTGTAAGACTTGCTGCACTATTTGTGTTCCCCCTCACAGACTGTCCCTAATTCATCTGTAATGAATAAACAGTTTCAGTCCCCATTTTCCAGCATTTTACAGAAGTCAAGAAACCAGTACCATGGTTGAAATATTTAGTAAAATAGATTTTCTGTATGTTCAAAAGTAGTTTGGTGCCTTAACCTCCCAGAATCAGAAAACATGTACCTTCAAAGTAAATACTGCTGTTAGCACAAATGCAGGAAGCAAAGTCATCACATTTAAATAGATGTTATATTAAACTATGAGGTTAACAAAAGCAGCCATAAGAAATCTAGCAGGGAATATAAAAATCTAATAAATGAGAAAAATCAGATTGACTATAACCAAAATGAAACATCCATAGGTTCAAAATTTGATTCATGCACGCCTGGGTAGTGAAACAATAGAAAAAAATCTGAGAGGAAATTCCACGTGGGGTTATCGAGTTTTCACTGTTTGTGTTAACTCTCATATAATATGTGGGGTTTGTTATCTTTTATTATCTCACAGACTAATTCAGAAAGAGTGACTAACTTATTGCTCTCCTAATCTGTATTCCTGGTAGTAACTTAAATTTTTCTTTAGAAAAAAAAGAAGAAAAAAGATGGATATAGATTTTGTAATATTTATTCAGATTATACTGTTTTGGAAAATGAATGTACCAGTTTCCCTATTCCTCCTACAATAGTCATGGAGTATGTTTTTTAGCAAAAAATTCCTCTTTCAAACTGTAACAATAATTATGGCTTCTGTTCTCTCAGAATATCAGAAAGCCCTTATTTATCCCTGAGCTGCTCATATAGTAAGAACTACAGAAACTACTTGGAGATCAACCCAGAAGGTGAACAAGAGGTGGGTTGAGTATGCACAGCCACTCACAACACACCATGGCTGTCTTACCCCCCTCGCTGTGCCTGCTGGGCCCTGGGGCGTAAGGAACAGACAGGTTTCCCTCCACAGGTTGCGCACCTCTCTCATCAGGCACCCAGCAGCACTTTCCACACTTTCGGCTGGCGGGTGCCCTGCATGGTCCCCTCCATCCTTCTAGGGATTTCAGCTGGTTGTACTGGAGCACCTCTAATCCCCTGAGACTGCAGTTACTGCTGATCTGCAGGGTGTGTAAGCTCAGGGACAACAGCCTCCTACGTTCGTTCTCTGGCACAGTTGTGTGGGTTGTGACCTAGCCCAAAGTGATTTTACGTCGTTCCATTTCTCCATTCTTAACAGCATCATGCTG
Source organism: Brachypteracias leptosomus (assembly GCA_013401335.1). Classification (NCBI taxonomy): domain Eukaryota; kingdom Metazoa; phylum Chordata; class Aves; order Coraciiformes; family Brachypteraciidae; genus Brachypteracias; species Brachypteracias leptosomus. Next base: position 25,359 of record VYZX01017642.1, read on the forward strand.
TCAGAAATATATTTTGCTGTTGTTGTTGTTGTTAGACAGAATGCCTTCCACCGTCACTGTGGCCACAATAACTCCATTTGTCGTTAGGAGGAAGGGAGGGGAGAGGAAAGGGTGAGAAAGAGAGAGAGGAAACCTGCATTCTTGGTGTTGAAGAAAAGTCTGTTTGTGCTCAATACATTGGAGAAATTGTTCAAGAACAGTTCATCCACGTGAAAAACATAACCCCTACATGGCTGCCAAATTCAGTAAGGCCTAGTATGATCAGTTATGTAAGTGCCAATCCTAAAACTTGAAGCTGCCTGGAGGCAGTTTCAACCTCTACCACACATTTTTTTCTAAGGCTGCAGAGCATTTGAAAAATGTTTCTTGCTTGTTCAGGTCAACCTTCTTCCTTTTTTCCCACTTGTTCCAAACTTAAAAAAAAAAAAAGAGAGTTAAAAAAAAAAGGTGAGGACATCTGTGCCTCTGGCAAGTTCCACAAAATCAACACCTAATTCAGGGAGCTGGGATACAAACACCACAAAGCATTAAGGGACCTGACAGTACTAGAACAGTTACAGGAAAATAATGTGTTTTCATACATTTTATGGCACCTTTAGTTAAACACAGTAACCCACGTATTTTCATACTATACTAGGATTGGCTGATGGCCATTTCTTGACACTGTCATACCCACATATTTGCAGGCAGCCCTGTGATTAGCTGGCCTGTGTCCTTTGGGCCAGGAAGAGCTCAGATATATACATTTGTATCCAATATATGCATATGTAGAAATATATATGTATAAAGTGTCTTACCACACATGGGGACAGCCTTCTCCTGTGCCTTTAAGAGTTCCTTCTTGAAAAAAGTCCAGCCTTCCTGGACCCCTTTGCCCTCTAGGACTGTACCCCAAGGGACTTTCTCAACCAGCGCTCTAAACAGGTTGAAGTCTGCCCTTCAGAAGTCCATGGTAATAGTTTTGCTGCCCTCCCTCCTTACTTGGCCAAGAATCAAGAACTCTATCATTTCATGGTCACTAAGTCCAAGACGACCTCTGACCACCACATCATCCACCAGTCCTTATCTGTTTGTAAACAAGTCTAGCAAGGCACCTCCCCTAGTGGGCTCACTTACGAGCTGAGTCAGGAAGTTACTTCTTCCGCACACCCAAGGAACCTCCTGGACTGTTTCCTCTCTGCTGTGTTATATTTCCAGCAGATGTCTGGTAAGTTGAGGTCTCCCACAAGAACAAGGGCTTGCGATTTTGCAGCTTCTGCCAGTTGTCTATAGAACAATTCATCAACCTCTTCATCCTGGTTGAGTGACCTATAACAGACCTTCATCAGGATATCCGCCTCATTGGCCTTCCTCAACTTTACCCATAAACATTTGACCGGTCCATCACACTTGTTGACTCCCATGCAATCAAAACACTCCCTACTATAGAGAGCCACCCCACTGCTCTTTCTATCTTGCCTATTCCATTTGTAGAGCTTATAGCCATCCATTGCAGCACTTGACTCATGAGAGTCATCCCACCATGTTTCCGTGATGGCAACTACGTCATAGCTGTCATGGTGCACAATGGCTTCCAGCTCCTCCTGTTTGTTGCCCATGCTGCATGCATTTGTGTAGATGCACTTGAGCCGGGTTAACAATTTCATTCCCAACAAAGGCCTGCCACAATAACTCCATTAAGCTCAACTCTAGTGGGCCCAGTTTTATTTCCTTACCACTTCAAACCTAGTTTAAAGCTCTTTCAATGAGCCCAGCCAGCTCACATGCAAAGACTCTTTTCCCCGTTTGAGACAGATGAGCTCCATCTGTCGCCCGTGGACCCCGCGCAGCATAAAGCTCCCCACGTTCAAAAACCCAAAAATTCTGTTGGTGGCACCAGCCTCTCAGCAACATGTTAATCAAGTGGGTCTTCCTTCCTCTTTCAGTATTCTTCCCTGCCACTGAAAGAATTGAGGAGAACATCACCTGGGCTCCCAAGCCCTCAAGCGATCTCCCCAGGGCCCTGAAGTTTTTTTAAATTGTTTTCAGATTTCCTGGGCCCCTTTGCCTTTTAGGACTGTCTCCCAAGGAACTCTCTCAACTAGCCAAAATCTGCCCTTCAGAAGTCCATGGTCTTGGTTTTGCTGCCCCTTCTCCTTACTTTGTCTCGAATTGAAAACTCTATCTTTTCGTGGTTGCTAAGCCCAAGATGGCCACCGACCACCACATCTCCCACTAGTCCTTCTCTGTTAGTAAGGAGCAGGTCTAGGAAGGCACCACCCCTGGTTGGCTTGCTTACCAGCTGAATCAAGAAGTTGTCTTCTACGTGAAGCTCATGAAATATTTGTTCAGAGTGCAGAGCAAATTTTTGATCATTTATGCCAGCTGTTTGGACCTGGTGATTATGCCCAGCTCCATCTTGAAGCTGTCAGTGTGTATGACTCTGTTTTATATTCTCCCACTATTCAATAAAACAACGTGAGTGCAACAGAAGTTTTAGATTGGGTCAGTACTCTCCTGCAATGTGAGAGAGGGGTGTATTTCGATTAAACTTTCATTCTGGCTGATGTTATTATGAAAGCTGTAAGGGGCAGGGTTTGCAGAATACTGCAGTCTAATTCAAAATCACAGACAAAAAGCAGAGCTATTTAATTGCTTTAAGTAGCAGTGACAATAATCTCTGTTTTGCTGCAAGTCTTGCAGCACTCACAGCCAAGAGGAATCTGACAGATGCAAAGCTGTTAAGTGCTGCAAAAGAGCTACATGACAATCATGTCACATACCCTGGCGAGAGAATCTGCTACATATTCTTATCATCCTTCTATCTGAGGGGTTAAAAGGCTGGGGGATTTGGGGGAAGCCAAACGACAGTCTAAATACCCCAAGACCTGTGTCATTTTACATGATGTTAGCATGGCTCTAAGAAGGTCAGGAAGATATCTGTGATGTGAAACTTTTCTGGGCTTTGTTATACATTGTATAACTGTTGCCATTCTGAGAAACACGACAGTCAGAAGGTGGTGGTGTATTTGCTTTAGAGTTCCCCAGTATCACACTGGCCTCTATCTGCATGTCCATGTACCAGTTTGTTCCTTAAATCTAGCATGGTTACACCTGTCCCTCTAAACAGCTATCATCAGAGGAAAAAGAGATATTTAATCCTTTCTATTCAGTGACTTACAAATGTGGACAAAAATGAAAACAGTCAAACCTGTCATGTGTTACAAGATGGTGAATATCAAGTAGGATCCTACTTCTTAGATAGCTATGCAGTCATTGATAGGGTGCTAACAGCTTTTTAATTTAATGGCTGCTTTTTCCATGACTTTATCGAATGCTACCATGGAAATGACTGGAACTCTCTGGCAGGGGCCAGCTCTGGATATGTGTATTACACAAGACAACAAAAGGTGGACCACCTGAAGAGAGTTTTAACATCAGATCTAAATGGGTGCATGAGTGGGTCACCAACCAAATAAGACATGGAGCTTGCAGACAAACTGCTCACACAGCTGATCCCCAGAGATGTGCTTTTTGGTGGCAGGAAAAATGCCATTTGTGAGTATTACAAAGCAGCCACTGACAGAAAAATACAATCATATGATTTTGCTAGCCTCTATCTTTTCATCAGCTAAACAAAACATGGACACCCTGGAGTTACTTTTGAGAGTTTTGACACCCTGTCAGCCTACTTTGGGATGTTCAAAGTAAGGGTCTACCCACCTCATGGGCTCTTTATCCCTGTCGTTACCATGAGAGTAAATGGCAAGCTACCATTTCCCTTGTGCCATGCTTTTGCAAAATGCTGCCACGCCCTCTGCATCCACAGCAATAAAGAAGAGCCCTTGTGGGTACCTGGTATTCCCTGGACCTGAACAAGGCTCTGGAAAAGGACTACAGAGTCTGTGAAATTTGTAAGATTTGACATTTTGAAGAGGGCGTAGAAGTCTTTTCCCAGTTATATAAAACTCCACTTCTGCCAGAAGCAGGAAGCCTAGTACACAGATGATGACTAAAAAGCTACTCTGTTGAAGATTATAGGCAGAAAGAAGATGTAATTTTGTGGCCTGAACATATTAAAAAAAACCCCTCTGCTACATGCCGAATTGCAAAATTGCTTTTAAATTTCCCATGGGGAAAATTGAGGCAGAGATCGAACCTACCCAACAGCGCCACTGTAAGAGCACCAGATGAGTTGTAGGGCTACCTCTTGTCTCTGGCTTATGTGTCATCCTGTGATTCTGTCAGCAAGTCTGCAGCCACTGCCTCATGGAAGCATGCCAAACAATGACTCTGGAGAGTGTCCTGGTTTTGGCTGGGTGTGTTGAGTTCGTGCCTGGCAGGATTTTGGTAGTGTGCAGGGGACTACTGTTGTGGGCTTTTGTAAGAAACTTTGTGAAGCTCCTCCAGCTCCAAGTCAGACACACCTCTGACCAAGTCTGAGCCAATCAGCACCTCTGCAATAACATATTTCTCTGTGGGAGAAAACCTGCTGGGTAGGTTCCTTTGTTTTAGGAGCTCTTTTATTTGGGACTAGAAGTAATGGCCTCAAATTGTGCCAGGGGAGGTTTAGATTGAATATTAGGAAGAAGTTCTTTACTGAAAGAGTAGTTAGGCATAGAAACAGACTGCCCAGGTAAGTGGTGGAGTCGCCATCCCTGGAGGTGTTCAAAAAATGTGGCGCATCGAGACATGGTCTAGGGGTCATGGAGATGTTGGTCAAAGGTTGGACTTGATGTTCCTAGAGGTATTTTCCAATCTAAGTTATTCTATGATTCTTTGATTCTATGGTTCTATGAAGAAGAGTGGGACCAGAGAGAGACAACCATGCAAATACAGAGGTCAGTGAAGAAGGATCAGGGGAGGCACTCTAGGGCAGCCATTTTCCTTCAGCCCATGGTTGCATGTCAGGCTGAGTCCAGACTGAGCCCTGGAATCAATGGTGGAGCAGAATCCCATCTGCAGCTTGTGGATGACCCCATCCTGGAGCAGGGGACTGATCACAAAGAAGATCGTGACTCTAAAGGAACCCCTCACTGGAGCAGTCCATCATGGAAAGGATGTAACCCTGCAGAAGGGACCCACATCGGTGGGAGAAGTTCATGGAGGACTGTATCCTGTGGGAGGGACACCAAATTGCTGGACAGGAGGACAGCAGAGAGCTTTTACCCTGAGGATGAAGAAACATCAGATGGAACAGACTGGGCCTGATTGTAACCCCCATTCCCTCCCCTCTCTGCTGCTAGGGGCAATGAGGGAGCAGAGTTGGGCCTGGGAAGAAGAGAGAGGTGGAGGGAAAGTGTATTTAAGATCCGGTTGCATTTGTCAGCATCCTACTCTGACTCAATTAGTGAACTGGTGGTAGTTTTCTTTAAATTAAATTGATTTTCTTCCCCCAGGTCAAGTCTGTCTTTTGCCCATGACCATAATTGGTAAGTGAGCCCTTTGTCTCTTTGTCCTTTGTCTTGACCTTCAAGCCTTTTGTTGTATTTTCTGCTCTCAATCCCACTGGACTAGAGTTTGTGTCATCAGTCCACAAATCCCATGACTACTTGCAGTCTGGAGGCAAGTGTTGTTTAAAGGTATCACTCTAAATGCAGCAAACAGAGAAAACATCAATTTTGAAGCACTGAGGGATCTCGTGTTGGACTGTATCATAAATCTAGCCAGTGATGAACTTAAGAAGAGTATGATAGAGCAGTGCTGTCATTGGGAATGAGGAGAAGTGGGCAACAGAAACCAGGACCCTTCAGAAGATGCAGAAGGTAGTCTATGACAAAAAGTACTTACCAAATTTTAAAAGCCTCCCCTACAGTTTTTGATCATGGGCATGTGCTGTAAGCACCCCTCTTCTGCTATTCTGACATGGCCTAGCAACTGTGGGAAAGTTTATTTTGTAAAAAGCCTTTTGGAGAATGCCAACCACTACCTCTTTGTTATGCCTGAGAATAATGTGTGATCTGACTGCTGCTGGCAGGGACTGTTCTGTAAATATTCTTTTATCAAATTTGTGGAGGACTCATCTGAAAGTCTTAGTGATAATCATTTATTTCCCCCTAATGAAGTAAATATGGTTGTGATCAATGATTTGATGAACTCTGCTTGTGAGAGCAACAAAACTGAGAAAGCTTATACTAATCACATGCATGAAAGGAATCTCAGTGTCCAGAAGGTTTTTTGCTAGGGTATAAAGAGCCGCACAGTCACTCTCAATACAATATACACGGCGTTATTTGAGAATCCCAGAAACAACCTCCAGGTTGTAGCCAGGGAGATGTATCCTGCAAGGCCATGCTCTTTTTAGAAGCATTTGAAGAAGTTATGTAGGTGCCACATGTGCATCTGGTTGCTGATTTAAATGTTTCTACCCTAGAGGCTTTTAGGCGAAAAACTGGTCTTTTCCAGCTAGAGCGGCTGGCTCTTTACACATTGAAAATAAAAAAGACTTGTGTCCAATGGTAAATAGAGAGAACCTGGACTGACATATTGTAATGCTCAGTGCAGACTTAGCAACATGATGTCTCAGAGTCTGTCCCTCCTGAAGCTATTGATTAGCCCTCCCTCTGGCAGAGGAAAACAATATTCTGTACTGCTTCTTTTCACCTGATAAAAGCCATTTCTGAAATTGCCTAGAATATGTTGAAGGAGAGCATTGTACTAATACCCCAAGAGATACACATGCTGAAAAAGGTTTGCAGATTCATTAAAAACCTGAGTGGTAAAGTCCTTCAAACTCCTGTTCCCTGCAAGGCTATAATAGGCATGTCACCATTCAAGTCTACACATCACAACAATGCCTATTTAAGAGGCATTTCCACCCTCATCCAAATTGGAGTAAAACCTACAGTCTATCAAACCTCAAGCTGAAATCACAAAGGAAGCTTTAGCTTAGTAGGCTGAGTGCTTCTGGAAAGGTTGAATGGATACAAAGTGGTTTGTGGCAAGGCGTCCTTTCAGTATATTGCTATTTTGGCATCATTGCATCATTTTCACATATAAGGGAGATAGAAAGCACTATGGACTTGCAATTTGTCTTTCTTCCCAACACTCCCTATAAGCAAAAGTTTTTTCTTAAACCTGCTGAAAAGCCACCAAAATCCTTTTTCTTACAGTAAATAAATAAATAAATACTAGTCATGTCAAAGTGGCACGGGCATACAATTAGTCAGGATAAAGATCAGACCAGATCAGCTGGGATGCTATCTTTGCAGGGCACTTCCACATATTTCTACTGGTGTCAGTGAATTTAGGATTAATTCTAATAATTATTTAGGAATTCTCCTAATAATTAATTAGGATTTCTCCTAATTTCTTAAATGCAGTGACCCTGCCCAGACTGAAGGGAAGCAGACAGAAGAGTCAAGCTTATTCAGATCCCAAACTGGAGTTAAAGATATTCTAATACACTTACAAAAACTGTGTGCTGCCTCTGCCCACATAATGCACCAAATCTCATTTCCCTGTTTCCCACTGAAGTTTCAAGCAATGCTCTGCCTGGGCCTACTCAACCAAATCTCTGTGGGCATTGTGAATAGATGGAGGTCACAGTTCAGCAGGTTTATGCTGGCTTAATTTTTCTTTCCAAATGAATCTCATCAGATTTTGTTTACCTCATGACAGAAACTTCCATTCCTGGTTGGAAAGTCCTCCACTGCAATTGCTAGCTAGTAAGTCTTGATAATTCTCTCAAGCCTTGCAAAGCAGCTAGCAAGAAGAACAAATTGTGAATTGCTGCTAGACCTGTAAAACTTGGAGGTTTGCAAGTGTGAGGTTAGCTGACTCCAGGATACATCTTAAGCCCACATTTGAGCCTATTATTTATTGGAATGAAGCTAGTGGATGCAGAGGGAAGAAAAAGAGAGAGCAAAGAGAGACGTAGCTGTTTAAGCATAAGTAGTAAGGGAGAAGGACCACAACAAAACCAAAAGGGAGTTCAGCAACATGCATGCAGTTAGAATGCTGGTTCCTTATTTTTATGCCTTTAGCTACATCAAGCATATTCCTTAAAAAATTAAAGACTTAGTTTAATGCAATTCTCTTTGGTAGTACCTGATTTTAAAAAAATCACGCTGCCTCATGAGACATAGCTAGGACAAAGAATACTATGAGGGTCAACAAACCCCACACATTGAGGATTAAAGAAAGCATGTCATAGTTTGCTTTTTCTCATTCAGGCTTTCATCATAGTGAAAAAAAACCCCAAAACAACCCTCCTGGAAAGCCAAGTACTCACACAGGCCTCTGCTTCATGAGGATTAATGATCCTCATTCAAAACTGTGCTACATTCAGAGTAGAAGACTATATCCTTTATTGTCATGAAAGAGTGGGTCTCCTTTGACTTCAGCAGTTTGGCTTATTTATGCAAGTAGAGAATTTGGCCCTGCAATTATTACTTGCATTAGAAGTACCTTTCTCTGCCAGAGCAGGATTATTCCCTCATTCAATGCATTTTGCAGTCTAATGTTAAACAAAAAATGTTAAGCATTCCATATGACAGGGTTTTCCCCATGCCTCTTGGGATGCTATCTCATTAAGAACTTTTTCTGATTGCTCAGCCTATGCTGATTTCTCTTTATTACCAGCTGGCTCCAGTACTCCCAGCTCTACTCCACGGTACCACCCAAAGCAATTCTCCATCCTTTCTTTGTGCATAACTGTAGTGTTTCAGGAACAGGAAGGAACCTCTTCTCATAGCATGAACTTAAGCATATCTGATTGTTCTGCAAAATGTTCAACATTTGTTATTACAAGAGTTAAAAGTCAATTTAAGAAATAAGCAAAATGTCACCTTTGGTCTTGCATATGTGCTAAAAGGAGTACAAAAACTCTTATTGAGCAAGTTGCCAGGAAAAGGTATGTGAAGAAGTACAACATCCTCCTGCCCCTACATGTAGGTGAATGGAGATTGCCAAATACACTAGAGGCACTCTTTTAAAGGGGACTATTGTTCCCCTTTAGAGAAAGCAAATGAGGAAATAATAGCAAATGAGCAATAATAACAAAGAAGAAAGCAGATGAGGAGCCTCCTACTTCTCCTCTGGTGCTGGAAGTACACTCTGTACACTCCCTGACACTGCTGTATGCCAGAGGTTGAGCCTTGCTTGTTGAGACAAATTATATGAGCAGAGCTCTCAAAAGAGGCCAGCAATGCCTTGGCCCACTGTAAGGCCACTTGCTTTGGATTCCCCAAGACCGTAAAGGTGGCTCTGCTTCATGACCTAGTTTTGATTTTTTCACATATTTTAAACAGTGATTTACCATCCAAGTAAGATTTACCATTCCCACAGAGATCACTAAGGTGATGTATGAAGTAAAATAGTATTCCACTGCCAGTAAAGATGGCACACAAAATAGTCCCTGAGCCCTCCTTTTAAAATTCTTGTTATTAGACAGCGCAGTAGGAGTTTAGCCAGTATACGTACTTTCAGACTATTCTGAGTTGCAGAAGCTGGAAGTCCTGCTCAGCTCCCAATATAGTAATTCTGAAATTCCTTTTCAAACAAAAATACACATCTCATGCTGTCTTATTAAGTAAATATTTACACCTTTGCAGGGTGTGCTGCAAGTAGTTCCTACTAATACACCATGAAGCAACTTAAACTGAGCAGAGATTGATGACAAATATAAAACTGGTATCTATAAAGTGAGAAGTCAAAGCACTGTGATTTTGGCTGCAGAGCCTCATCAGACTCAAGAAGCTAAACTGCTGGAGCCCAACTGTAATTCTGATGCCAAACATTTTCCTGCATGCTGTTCCTGTGCAGCTTAGGCTCAGCTTTGTCAACATCCCTGTGACTTAAGAGGCACTGCTCCTCCTTGCCTTACACGTGGAAACTGTCCCCTGTTTATGAAGTCATACTGGCTGAATGTAGCATGCTCTAAATGAACACTGATCGTAGGGCATAGGAGACACACAAAGAATGGCCCTGCCCTCCCCACCCCAACACACACCATTTCACAGTCCATGTCTTTCTAGCAAGGAGAGAATGCAGGAGTGTCACATCATCCAGCTCTCTGCTGAGAGGTGCTCCCAGCTTTGCCTCTGGATGGTCACCTCCTGCAGTACACTTCTGCAGAATAGGAGAATATTTATGAGGTGTGGAATTCATTTTCTCTTTTTGCCTAAAAGCCACAGAACAAATTATTTTCAAATTAAGCCCCTCCTAGATGAAGATTTTGTTTGCACACTGCACAGCCTACAATACAGAGTCAGTAGAATATTCACTATTTTCAGTGAAAGCTACTTACTCTCATGGCGTATTGGTTTTCTAAATTAGGTAAGCTGTCCCTATTTTTGCCCTCTGGGCTTAATTTTATCAGAAAGCAAAATAAAATTTCTTGAAGTTTCTGCTATGGTAAAGTTTCTGCTGTGGTTAAGATACTTCAGTAATATCGTTAGCTTAAACCATAATGAATTACCCTTCCAAGTTGATGTCCATGAACGCTTCAGAGAAGGTACAGTCATTCAAGAACAACAGCACTTTTCAACTCACTGGAATGATTATCGTGTGTAAAGGAAGTAACCAATCAGTAACAAACGGGGAGTGGAGCTGACATGTTAAGAGTTAAGCAATTCCCAAAGGAGGAACAAATGCTTCGTAACAATAAATGAAAATGCAGTATCTGCTAGTGTATTACAAGCTGTGTGGTCTTCATTATCTACACGGTTCTGGTTCTGAAAACAATGTCTCTTGGATTTTTTAATCCAAGTGACACCTTTTTAACTGCATATAAACATGACACCATTGTGTTAGTAAGATAAACCTTTTAATGAAAATTCACATTTGAAAAATATTTTTACTCTTTAAAAAAAAATTTAAATTAAATTAATTAAATTTAAGTTAAATTAAAGGGTCTTACAAGGCAATAGCAAGGTCTTGAATTTTCCAGTTCCTGAAGTGATATAGTGGATCACCCCAAAACTGAATTCAAGATAGTGGCCAGGAGTAGAATCTCACAATTAATTAATGCAGAATAGTCTCTATATAGCGTTATGTTTATCCTCTGTTTCTATTGCATTAAAAAAAAACAAACCCAAAACAACAGGATTAAAGGAATTTCAGTGTTTCAAATACAGTCAGCATAAAGCTTACTGTTTCTAAAGATATATGTCAGATATAAGATGAAAATAAAAATGTAAGAATATAAAAAAAACCCAAGAGAAAAGCCAGAGAGAATGGCCCAAGCAAACAACACCTCTCCACCAAACATCTGGACACTGCAAACTCTGAGGAAGTTACTGCATCAGAATCCAGATTTTGCAGCTGTCTTTTAATGAGCTGAACTAACACCTTGGATCTGATCATATCCGAGTTTTAAAGCTGTTTGGATTTGGACCTTAGGTTGTAGCTCTGGCCCAGTTACAATACATGCATTTTAGATGTTTCTGAGCCACTGAAACGATTTAAGTTTTGTAAAACCCCAAACATTTTGATATATGTTATGACATGCTTTACCACATTAAGAAACGGGATAAATTAATTTAAAAATTTTTTATTTGGAATTTATTCACATATTCACTTAGAACATATTCACACATTCAGTTAGGTAAAATTTCAACCATACATACTCTACTAGTCCCACAGAATTTACATGCATTATGTGTCCATAAATCTCACCTTTCATGTTACAAAGATGTACTGGACATTTAAAGAGGCAACTAAATGGGTTTTTATCAGTTTTGTTGGCATATGGTATTATTTTGCTTGGTAAGCACAAAGCACCATCTGTTGAACTGCTCCCTTCTTTCTAGTGTGGTTTCTCACGTTATCAGTCAGAATCCTTAATATTTTTCATAGGTCATTTAGAAATCTTGAAGATCTTCAGTATTCACCAGAATATTTTCTCTTGAGAGATGAGAAGCTTTTTTTGGTTTAATAGAAATATGATTAAGTAGCACTTCCTTATTTCTTTGTTTGCCATCACACAGATTAATTCATTTTGTACCATAAAGAGATCAATTCTTTTCTTCAAATGCTATCATTTTTAAAACAGTTAATTATTTCATATATATCATGTGGGATACAAATAGACAAAAAGCACCTGACAGCAGTTTTGCAGAGAGTAACTACTACAAGCCAGAGATATATAAAGTCTAAGCCCCACTACAATAAATGTGGTACCTGTAGATGCACACAGTTAAGAGAGCTGACCTAAATACCTGGCCAGGAAAATGACTGTTTAAAAAGGTTAAGTTTTCGCCACAAAACAGGGGCTCAGCATCTGCTGATAAAAGTGGATGCTGTTTCTCTCCCTCTTTCCTTCAGTGTCTCCCCATGGAGAAATCTGCATGTCTTATCCATTCCCCACTTCAGTCACTCTGTAAGGAAAAAAAAAAGGTTTGTCAAAAAATACGGAGATCTGCCAAGTATTTCTAGTATCTGGAAAATGCTTAGTATTCCCCCAGGCGACAGGGTCTCCGTCCTCTTTCCTTATGTACCACTGACACTGTACAAGTGCCTCAAGTCAGCCAGAAGTTGGGATTCAGAAGTGCTATGCCTGAAAGCCTAGCAGAAATAGAAGTGAAACTGCTGCTTTATCTACTGCTCTGCAGGAGACTGAATTACACCTTCACCGAGGAGATCAATTGCAGACAAGTCAGCTGCAGTTAAAAGCCCATAGCACCTGTGTTTTTATAGAGTTCTTCACCCAGAAGGCTAAAACAGCAGCAGGATAATAAAACCACCTTTGAAACACAAAACTTTTCCCTTGGTGGAGAATTTGAGGAGGTAGAATATCCTTTTCTTTCAGGATATATTTTGTCTTTCATGACTTTTCAAAGGCATATCAAACTGCACTTCTACAACCATGAAGATAACAGTGATAACTGCCGTTCAGAAACATAAGGTTCTTAAAAATTGTTAGATTGAAGTTATTGTAAATGCCCTTTTTGCTGTCCCCATTTTTTTCTGAGGCTCTGGAAAGCATTTGGAAATCATAAGGACCTCTAACTTCTATGAGAGCAAGAAACAACAGTTTTCTTCTGTATTCAGTCATGTCTATGTCACAGCTTTTTAATAAAACTGGAGAGATTGCAAGAAATACTTATATTGAACCTAGATTTTTGACTACACTGGTCAAGAAAGCTAGAACAATGCCCTATAATAAGCCATGAATATAATTTAATTCTTATTTTCAATCCGGAGTCTACTATCAGAGTAAGTCTTGACCAACAATTCAAAATCTGATCCTAAACACACTACTGCCTTCTCATCCTTTCTCACCCATTTGTGAATTATATTTAAAAACAGTACTAAGGAGTTCTGTATGAATGCAGGCTTATTATACAGACTGAAGTTCTGGTGTAAGCCAGGGGGAGCAAATGAAATCACAGTCCTGGGACTTAAGAAAGAGCAATGAACCAGCTATTTAGCTCCCAGGGATTTTCAGTCAGTCAGAACAAAAAGACTGGATGGCATGCACGCTGGAATGGAAATAGGACATCGCTTGCACATATTGCTCTGAAGCTTTAGTCAACTAAGTGAAATCCAGATCATCAGCAATCATGATCAAAGTATGAGGACAGCTGGCAACTATGCTGGCAGGGATCACCTCTCATTTGCCCACGGAAGCAGTAGTTAAAACAGATCGTTAACATGCTATAACTAGCCATTAAATCACCCTACAGTTCTAACTAGCTTTGCTTCAGGGCAGACACAGGAAGAAGGATGGTGAGGGAGGGAACATCTTTCACTTCTGCAGCCATTTAATTTACAAGAGGAATAAATGCTATTAAAATGAATGACAGGAAACCTTTCAAGAAAGTAGAATTCTTCAATCCATATAAAATGAAAGACTCAAACCTCACAGGCCTGCTAATAAGATATAGTGCTTTCTACAGCTAAACAAAAGTGCTGTTCTGAAGCTATTATAACAATCAAGATTAATCAACACTCCTACTGGAAATTTAAGATGAGTAACTGAGGATTTAATGATACTCTTAGGTATAGCCTAAGAGTCAGTGGTTGCAGCAAGTCAGTAAGACAGTAAGTCTGCTTCAGAAAAATAAGATCAAAGGTAAAGCCACTGATCAGAGGGATAGCCAAATCCAGCTCCTGCAATGAAAAAAGCACTGTAAGAAAAGCTGAGCTTAGATAACTGTCTATAGGATTTCTACTCTGTGTGTCATCATAGAACCCACAGCACTTCTGTCTCCGTTTAAGGCT
>VYZX01017644.1:1125-19093 GCA_013401335.1 Brachypteracias leptosomus
TTATGAGGAAAGGCTGAGGGAGCTGGGTCTCTTTAGCTTGCAGAAGAGGAGACTGAGGGGAGACCTCATTAATGTTTCTAAATATATAAAGGGGAAGTGTCACGAAGATGGAGCCAGGCTCTTCTCGGTGACAAACAATGATAAGACAAGGGGTAACGGGTACAAACTGGAACACAGGAGGTTCCACTTAAATATGAGAAGAAACTTCTTCTCAGTGAGGGTAACAGGACACTGGAACAGGCTGCCCAGGGAGGTTGTGGAGTCTCCTTCTCTGGAGATAGCCAAAACCCGCCTGGACGCCTTCCTGTGTAACCTCATCTAGGTGATCCTGCTCCGGCAGGGGGATTGGACTAGATGATCTTTTGAGGTCCCTTCCAATCCCTGACATTCTGTGATTCTGTGATCATGCTATTTCTGATACAAGCCAGCATGCTGTTGGCCTTCTCGGCCACCTGGACACACTGTTAGCTCATATTCAGCCAATGGTTGACTAGAACCCCCAGGATCTTTTCCACTATTTTCCAACCACTCTTCCCCAGGCCTGTAGTGCTGATTGAGGCCTGCAGACAGAATGCTGAGCCTGAAGTGAGCACACCACCCTCCAACCCGTCTAAGACCTTCTGGGCCTTACGCCATGGTTTTGCTACTCAGACTTCAGATGGGTTCAGCTGTGGTGAGCCACTCACAACATGCAATGTATTAAGTATCAAAAATATTAAGTAGTTAATCCAATTGCTTTTCAGTAAATCACAACAGCTGTAACCTCCACATCAAATTAAACTAAAATTTAACAGCTTGTCCATGCAACATGAGATGCCAGGGGGTTGAAGAGCGGAGAAACTTGTGTACTTGCCATGAACACGAACTCAGCTTTTTCAGTCTCGTTCTACAATTTGACCAAGAAACACCATCACAAAGCACTTGCCTCTATGATTTCCCAGGAAGTATAGCACTGACTGTATTGAGGCTGTTCTTATTGACTTTCAGGAGACCAATGAAAATGAACTTAAAGGCTATGACATAACATTTTCTTTAGGATGGAAGAAATGTGAAGGTACCTGAACTATGTTTAGCTACTTATCAAATAACACAAAATGTAACAATGCTCTCAACCAGCATGAATTTAATCACTAATGCCACTAGTCACTAATGTGGCATTATTGTGCTTTTGTTTACCTCAGAAGAAAATGAATGCTGCATGTCTTCTTGTGCCTAGTGTCATGCTACAAGCCATATGAATGAAACTTGCAACATTAGTATTTTAGTGTATCAAAAATTTTTTTTAAGAATCTGATTAATGATTGTAAATTGGCTTGATTTCCAAATAGTTCATTAGTAAACACTCCAAAGTGTGAAGTTCATTGTATTAATATATGTCTTTAGACACTCAGGGAAGTAATGAAATGAATCAATGGCAAGACATAACATTGTGAGAGAGCAGAGTTCAAGAGATAGCAAAAATCATTTATATATTGAAGTGGTGATAAAAGGACATACATCATTATTTTTAAAATTATTTTGTTATGATGTATTGTGGAGATAGTAGATAGTGTCTTCCCAGAGAAAGAAGGAAAACTGTTACAAAAATCAATTCATTAAGAAAGGATTTGAATATGTAGGGTATGGTTTTCAAAAGCACTGAGCTTTGGTTTGAGCTCTTTCAAGTGAAGTCAACTGTGAAACTATTACTGACTTCCATGGGAGCAGAGTCATGCCCCCAACTATATGCTCTCAGCAATTTCACCTGTGAAATCTGAAATACATTTAGGTCTCCATGAGCCACATCCAGTAGATCTGACATGAGTGGAAGATAACGAGAGAAACTTTTTGCAATTCTTGCAGACAAGTACTAGAGGGAAACACAGAACTAACATTTGTGATTAAGAAGTGATTCACAGTACATAACACCCCAAAATATATTGACTGAAATGCTGACTGGGAACACAAAGAGCATAATTAGTCTTATCCAATGTCTGATAGGGATAACCAGACCTTTTCCAGTCATTCACAATGGAGGGGAGAAGATGAAGGAGGGATACAAGGATGTTCATTGTCTGTATTGCCTTGAAAGAGATCTGTTGCTCTGTATGTGTTACAGAGTGGAGGAGAGAAGGAGTGGAGGAGTACTCATAGGCTACTGCTAGCTTATAGGAATAACCTTAGATTTTCCTTGCAGAATTTCAGATTTGAAGTGAAGTAATATTCATAATTAGCAAATCAACACAGGGTACACTTTTCTTGAAGCATTGTGGGGTGGCGTTTTGGGTTTTGTTTGTAAGGCATGTGGAACTTATTTCCTTTACTGATCAAAGAAGTGCCAGCTGGAGCATAGGGAATCAGGAACATGGACTGTCAGGAGCCTTGAAATACACCATGGCTATGCATCTACTGACAAATAATAGAGGACCATGAAGTGACTTCAGGCAATGGATCTCTTAGCTACTAATTTGTTCCCTGCCTCTGTTGTGGAGTTCTCCATCTAGCTCTCTTCAAGAGAAAATATGTAGACAGTTGGGTGGATAGCTGACCTCAGCAAGAGTTCCCAAGAGTCATTATGCACCAGGCTTACCTTCTTTCTCACAGTCCTCCAGCATTATCTCAACAGATATCCCACATGGTCTCGTATCACACCACCATCCCAGGACATGTAGTTCTACACTCTTTCTGAAACTTTTAACTGAACACTCCCCATTCCCCCTAAAAAACCCACCACTTCCCAGAAACAAGATACTTATGTAAGTGTGGATCCCATGGACACCACACAAATCTGAAGAAGATCCAAAGAAAAACACTGTGTAGTGTGAATGTTCTGCTTAGCTTCAGAGGCAGCTGGCTCTCAACAGTTTAACACAAATCAGCCTGTGTTATCTGACCTTTGGGAAAGGATACAATAATATAAATCTACCTAGGATACCTGCGTCACTTTCTGCATAAGCAGAATAACAAAATTGCTTTCATACATCTGCATAGCTCTATTGTTTTTTTCCAAGCTCTTTCACAGATATGTTGTTAATTCCCCATGTCAAGCTTTAGATTACCCAGACTACAATTTATTTTCTATTAACAGGAGGCAGGCTTTTATATAGCAACAGCCAGAATGAATTCCAACATTTATGGATCCACAGCCATGACTGAAGGGAGGACTGGATAAATTGTACTGCATGAATTCATCCCTGACTGTCAGTAGTCCAACTTACTTTTAAAATTTTCAGTGATGAAGATTTCATAAATTCCCCAAACAGTATCTATCAGTCAAATACTACTCTGGTCCTTCCATACTTTCTTGTGATTTTCTCCTCATCAAAGCCAACTAGATGCATGAAGAGATTGTGTGACCTTGAAGATATCCCTCAAAATTTTACAGCTTTTATAGGATACAGAAGGATACAAACACTGTGCAACCCACAAAGTACCCTGACTTGCCCAAGTAAATTAGCTTGAAGGAGTTTAAACTGTCAAACGTCTATTTTCAATGACCACCTCAGCTGACATCTCAGCCACTCACCGTAGGAACAAAGGAACTGCTTTCTCAACAGTTATTCAAGAGTTTTCTCTAGCGCTTGCACAAAGCCAAACTATTTATTCCCATCATTAATAGAAGGAAGTAGACCAGGTCATAACAGCTCTTCAGAGATGATGATTCATCTGTCTTTGACAGATATTGTTTGAAGACACTAGGGTTATTATAAACCCAGGCTCTTAATCTAATTGCCTAAAGTTTAATGTATGAATCCTGCAAATTATTCTTTACTAGAGGTATATGTGGCAGAATATATGTTTCTGTTGTTTGTGCAGGAGTTAGAACATTGGACTCCTAGTGCATGGACTCCAGGAAGCACGGCAATGCAAGCAAACCTGAGCATGAGGCTTTTATCTCAAAAAACCCCACATTTGCATTCAGTGCATTTCTTAAATGTGTCGTGTTTCTCCAATGTGTCATGTCCTATTATATCCAGCTACAGTAACCTAATGTGACCAACAGACTTCAAACAGAATGGAGAAAATAACCTATCTTAGACCAGAGTAACACGAAGCAGTAGAAGAAGATGGCGCACAAAGGCTGTGTGCCACACTGTTAACTGGTGGAGTTCCAGACTAAGAAATCCTTTTCAGTCACACAAGTAAGATAGACATTGAGAAAACTAAAGTATTCTGAGTAAAAATAAGAGTTTTCCTTAGCATACATGTAAAACAATGTATTGAAGCACCTTATAATTTTGCAAATTCTTCAAAATAAATTCAATTTTAAAGTAGTATGAGAAAACAAGAGCATGTATTTAAACTGGTGTGCACAAAGATCTCTGAGGCAACACACTGGAGGTAGGAATAACTATGCCTGTTGTGAATGTTCTTTCACTTCCCTATAGTACACGATTCATCTCACTATTTAAAATTGATTTATTGGCATCTAAGCCAATTATATAGGATCCTGTTACAACCTATGAAGGGAAATGGGCAACTCTGGGGTTCAGCTCATATTGTCCATCTTAGAAACCTAGAGTTAGCTGATGTTCATTTCACCTTACAGATTAGTCCTGTGCCCTTACAAATAAAAGATTTTATTTTTTTCTAAATGGTTTAGAATTGGATTCAGATCCATCTGAGTTGATAGTGAAACTCAAAACTGGGATGTAGGTCTACCACTGTACCTCGTAACACTCTGTTCTCCTTGAATTTCCTGCAGAAAAGGGAAAGTACACAATCATGTGAATATGGAGTACCATTACTCTTGTTCTAAGAACCTAGTCTTCGATCTGGTAATAAATAAATGGATAGTATAACGCTTTTAAAACATTCTTCAGGCATAGGGTTTCCTGTGAAAATATTAAGGTTGTAAAAAACCTACCACCTTTGTTCTTTAGAAAGATTGCATGATACATGGTTAACAACCTTCTCCTTTAAAGGGTTTGAAGGATTTCATGGTAGTATTTAGCAAAACTCATCTATTATGAGGTTTCATTGGCTGTGTTATTGTTTTAGGTCAGATTAGGAACCCATTGTTGAAGTGAGCTCCCTGGTCATCTTCATTTGCTGTCTTGATTCATACCGTAGTGTGGCCTTGGGGAATTGCATCCTTTCAGATGGAGCTGAACCCCAAGCTGTTCTTCAGGAGCCAGCTGACCTTTAACGGATGAGGTGGACGACCCTTGGGATGAGATCAGAGCTAGTCCAAAGTCACCCCCAACTCCAAAATGGGGCAGTGTTGATATCATTACAGGTGATCTCTTGAAACAGTTTTCCCTGTGAGTCTGCTCCTATTGTTCCACACCTCTTCTAATGCAGATATAGCCCCAGTGAACCTAAAAAGTCAAAGTACTGGTCTTATCAAAGTAAATGAAGATGACTGATTTCAAGAGGAATATAGAAGCTTGCAAATTTTCAGGAGACTTAATCGGTGCTTCTCTACGGCAGAAATTAGACCACCACGTTGGCTGGTTCCACTGTTTACCTGTGGATTGGGGCAAATTTTAGCTCTTTTCTTCCATTTGATTTGGAGGTTCAGTTGAAAGCCCCAAAGGAAAGGAGATTGAATGCCCACAACAGCAGAACCGTGTATGCTTGCTGCTGGTGAACAGAACTGCTGAGCTGCTGACAGCTCTAAGTAAAAGGGATCATTTAAAAGATCACATATACTGTGTGCATTTCTGCTCTTTATCGTTCTTATCTCACCATGAGCAGAGATAGTTACACTGATTCATGGTTGGTGGCACCATGCCACAAACTCACATCTCACAGAAGTAAAAACAAATCAATAATCCTTCTATAGGAACTAGAAGAGCACTGCCCGCAATCAAATTTACTCCAAGTTTACAGATAGCTTATTAACTACCCAAATCAAGTGCGTATTTTAAATAATGCATAGCAATGTGATCAAGATGAGAAGGTTGGTGAAATGATGCCATTTGTTTGCTTCATACAAAAATTGGGTTCCATCAACTTAATGCCTTTTTTCCTCCATCTAAATTTAATATGTTTAATTTCAGAGTGAGTTTTGATCAATGTGTCCAAATGACTTTTAAATGCTTAGATAAGGTTTTATCAGTCTTCATTTTTCTCATTGGAACCTGGGTAATAATGTTCAGTGATATATAAAAGCTGTAGCTCACTCCTGGTTTTAAAAGAAAGGAAAAAAAAAAAAGGAAAAACTGAATGAAAAAAAAAAAAAGAAGGGTTTTATTTAAATTTTCTGTTCTTTGGAGATTTAAAAAGTGCTCTAAATGTAATACAGCATAAACATTCTTCCCTTATTTCACTTATGACTAGTTACTAGATTAATTCTCTTACCCATCAGTGTAGTGTTTTCCACTTTATTATGCATTTTTCTTATTGAATAGTCCTTTGTTTCTCAACAGATAGTTTAGTTTTTTAATATTGTTAGTGTTGAGAGATAAACGCTTTGGTACATATTGGAGAGTAATAAATTGTGTTGAACATTGATAAACTAACGCAATTACTAGCAAGGTCACAGAGTCAGCTAATTTAGAAATATCAGTACTTGGATTTTGAGTTGTCCCCTGGAGAACTGCAGCCACTTTATTAAAGCAGGAGGGTGAGGAGAAAATGGTACATTAGGATTGATCTTTTGATCTAATTGTGGACCTCTGCCATTCCTTGTTTGACCAAAAGTGCTTAGCAAGCAAGAGGAAACACAGTTCAACTAATTGAGGAACATCCCTTAAAAGCCAAAGGGATTGTGGGGAAAAGAAACAAATTGCAATTTGTACAGTTTTATGGTGTTAGTTATCAATGAAAAGGTGTAAATACTGTACAATTAATCTTTACTTTTCACGTGGGAATTTTTGAGCCTTGCAGATATTCCACAATCATATTTCCAATATGTTCAAGCAACTAAATTTCTTTTACTGCTGAAGTCCCAATTAAGCAGTATTAAAAATGAGTAATATTTTCTATGTTGTGACTTATTTCTAAAGAATTAACCTAAGACTCCTGCAATAGCACTCAGTCACTAGACAAAAACCTGTACTGATGGACAACATGATATCAGAAATACCATGGTATGCTCCCATTGCACAAGAAAAAGGAAAAAAATCCGTCTGCTTCAGAGAGCTAAAATGAGGCCCATATTCAAACTTATGCTTTCATTTACCTTTTTTGATCTACCTGATGTGCATCTGTTTATTATACCATACTGCAATCACTTGAAAAAACTTTAAAAGGTATGTAATAATTAATGGATATGCCAGAACTAAACGTAATAATAATGGGAGATGTACCATTGTCTCTGTAGAACTGTCTTAATTTGTTTCTAGCCAGTAACAACTGGGAATCATTGCCTTCTGAAAGGCAGTTGGCTGCCTAACTCAAATGAACAGAGAAAATAATTTATTAAAGAACATGTGGCAAGTCCATCAAAACATTGTTATCATCATGGATAGTGCATAATCATCATATTAGTTGGAAAATTTTTGTTGGCATTCTCTTTGTCCCTCCCCCTTCTTCCTTCTCCCTCTCTCTTTCCCTCTTCTTTCTTTCTAAGTTATTTCAGCATGAACAGCTCCTGGAATGAAACACTCGTATTGATGCTAAAAACTGCAGGAGGAAAATGTTTCAGATGTATTTCATATCAGAGATTTGGGGCTTTATATCTTTTTTATGTTGACATTGTTTCATAGACATCTTTAGATATATACAAGTCATTCATTCAATGAGAGTTTTATATCTAAGCTCTTATTGTGGTCATTTGGGACCAAGTCACAATCAGAGGAGTCTGGAAAGCTATTCAGCTGACCATATGTATATAGAAGATGAATATTGACTGTACTGACTAGTTCATTGTCTATATGCAGACACCTTGTGCAGCCTGAAAGTACCCAATACCATGGCAGTATGGAGCTAAACATACCTTATCTTACTTCTCAGCCATGCAATGTATACTTAACAGTCTGCAGATTCAATTCTCCTGTCTCTGTTGAAACGAAATAGGGTAACTGCCGACTTGTATTTCTGAAATGTTGTGAAAGGATATAAAAGTAGTTCAATCGAAAAAGAAATAAAAATATATATTAAACTCCAAGTAGAATTTCAGGGTTCTGGTAGTCATTAAGTACTAAAATCATTTTCGGCTTGTTACGTTTCATTCTCTATGTGTTCCTGATAAGAAATGAAATAAAATTTCAGATGTTTACATTTCCTGAGGTTTTTTTTATTTACTTAATCGATCACTGGCTTCAATAGAAAGCTGATGGCCATTCATCCTTTTTGATTAGAATTCAATACAGTATTAATTCAGGATCTGTGTTGTACCTTTATTGGGGAACTCAGTTCTAGATCTGTCAGGTTTTCAGCTTTGAAAAACATAAACATTAGTTTAAAACATTCCTATTTTAAAAAGCAGGATTTTCTATTACAGGTTGTAAGAAAATCTCTATGACTCTGGTGTTAATATGACCCTTTCATACCATAGTCCCTCTTACTGCCACAGACTTATGCAGAGGTGTGAGCCACCAGGGTTTAATATGTATTCACATGGAAACGCGTCTCCTTTCAGCTCCCACGAGAAGCACTTTTGTCCTTATGAAATCTACAGAAAATTCCCAATTTACGTTTGTTAATTAGAAAGCTTTATTCTAAATAGACTAATTAATTACAGTCACATTTACATTTTAAATTTAAGTGATTATTTTAGAAGATTTTGTAGACTTCTAATTACAAGTGTTGTTATTCTCATTAGGATTTCAAGTGCTGTCCCAAATGAAAATGGCAATTGATCTATTAAACCCCGCAGAGCCATCCAGTTTAACTAGTTCTATGTACTGCCTAACACACACAAGCACACACTGCCGTGTGACCCAGTGCATGCCAGTGCCAAAAAACGATAGACGAATACCTGTGCCTGACAGCATCCAAAAATATCACCCAAGTTGCTGCAGAAATGGAGTACAGGTTGTCCAGGAGGAAAAAGGAGTACTTGCTCGTCTCAATGCTCAGCTTGCTCATGAGTAAAGGGATCACCAAAAAAAAAACAAACCAAGACTTTTGCTTGAAGATCAGGAAAAAAAAAACCCCAAAACCCCTTTTGCTTGAAGATCAGGCATATGAAAATTATATCAGGCTGGTTAGGGGCTTCTATGAAAGTAATGACTTATGTAAGCAAGCTGCCAAAAGAAGCATGGCAAGCAGTGATAGCTCTTAGTAAAATACTGAAACAAGATGGTCACAAAATAGGGGAAAAATATGGAGTAGCATTAAAGTTCATGGAAACCTTTTTGCTTCATATTACCCTTCAGATTCTTATTTCTGAAATGGAATTCAGTTTGTGTAAATATAAATAATAGTAATAATAATAATAATGCAATGATATAGTGCAATAGAACTTAAAATCACTTATTTTTATAATCTAAGCTACCTGTTACCTATGTACTGGTTGAAGAATGTAAAAATATTCATATCATTCTAAAAGTCAAAACCCTGAAAAAAAAAAGCTTTGCAGAAAGAGGATGCACTTATCCTGTTTTCAACTGTTTCGCTGAGGGATCCAAAAGAATAAGAATGAACCTGCCAGCCTAGTTCTTGAGATATCTGTGCAGAAGGTTGGGTGCCTCAGCTCCTCCCCAGTGAATGACTAATTAGCCATCAGAACAGAACTGCCTCTGCAGGAGAGACTCTGATCCCCCCATCACAGTATTTTACAACTTGGTTAATGAGGCCAGGTCACCAGGAACCCATTGGGAATCTCATCTCCTGCTGGCAGTACTGTTTCTGTCCAAGAAGTGTCTGAGAGTGCAGATCTTTCTTAAAATTACCTAATCCCTTTATTTAGAGATGCATGGACTAAAGTTTGAGTAAAACTACTGCAGCAAAGAGGTTCCTCTGGCCTAGACAAATGAAGCATATATAAACTTGATACAACATAGACACAAAAGAACATTTTAAATTCCTCATTTTTTCTGTCAAACCCAAGAAGCAGTTTCATGCATCTCTAAGCACTGTGACTGCTCCAGTTATCATGCTTCTCTGCAGCCTTTTGCCTGCTGCTGTGCCTTTGAACATTTTGGTTTGTAGCAAGGAAGAGACATTCATAAAATAAAGCTGAAAATGCAGAAATGTCTTACTTCCCTTGGAGCAGAGGGAAAAGACATGGCATAAAAGAAGAGATTTGACCCTGGAGTCAAGGACATGGGTATGAATAGTCTCCTGTTTCCTAAACCTTCAGTGTGGGCCTGCCTGAGGAAGAAGAAGCACCAGCCAGCTGTGAACATGTTATCACAGTAGAATTAACTCCAGTACTACCTTTATCTTCATGCCCATTTCACAACTTATCTGTGTGGTTTCACTATTAACTGATATTGCAGCTGGTGTCCCATGATTCTGGCCTACTCAGGTGGACTTGTAATGCAGCTATAGCCAGGGGATCTCTTCTTTGAATTCAGACTTGTGAGGGAGCTTATTTCACTGTCCAGAAGAGCTCCTTTTGTCCCAAGTCAATTGGAGCTTTGCACATAATATTGCATTAGAGATGAATCTTTACTTTTCTCATTTTAAGAATGTGTAAAATACTCATGAGGATTGATTAGGAACCTAAAAATAGTAGTCTTCTATTTCAAGTGGTCAAGATCAGCACCTAGGCTATCAGATAGGACATAAGACCTACAATACTAGTACTTGGAGGTCAAGAAAGATACCCTATGCACATAGCATGTCATTGAAAACTTATATTTGGGCAACAAAATCCCATTCCAAGAGTCATAAATCCCAATCATGATCGGGGCTTAATTTGCATTGTACATAAACATATTATCTGAAAGGATTGCAACCAAAGGTGCTAAGCATTGCAGTAAAGAATAAATTGTAATATTTTTATTTTCAACACTGGCCAAATATGCAGAATAGATGTTGTTACAACCTCAAACCCCAACAGTATTCACATCCAGAAAAATATCAGAGAGAATGCGGAAAAAAAAAATATATCCCAAACCTAACCATTACTAACCATTAAGCTATTTCTTCAAAACACTCATTTGTAACACAGAAGTAATTATCAGCATCCTCACTAGATATTTTCTCTTCATTCTGAGTTTTATTTACTGTTTAATGAAGTTGGTTTTCTATTTTTTTTCATCAGGCAAATGATGAGGTACAGCAAATGACACCAGCAAATTACAAAATAATCCCTGCGAGTTATACAAGGAGACAGAGAATCCATTCCGCATGATCAGAAAGTACAAAGTGGTAATAAGAGCAGGTTTGATGGAGGTTATGTCTTACAGCTCTTTAGGTCAGATAATAATGTGGCATGTCATTAAGCTGCGGTATCACTTTCCTGACTATTGTAATTGATGGTTCATGATATGGATATACTATAAAGCAAGTAGTATGTTTTGAAATCCTCATCTATAAAATTGAGATGTGTTTCTGTAAGCTCTACATTTCTCTTTGCTCTTCCTTAGGCTATTTCTTTGCCTTTCTGAGTCATGAATAATAAACACAAGCACCTTTATTTGACAGTTCAAAGTAATCTAGCAAATTACACACATATGCATGCATATACATCAACACATACATACATAATATCATGCACATATATGGCATTACTTATATATAGTATTCAACATAGTTATATATATGTATGCACACATCATCATATACATATATTTAAAGAGCACTAGAGGGTGAAAGAAAGTGAAGAGGATTGTTTTAAATGATTTTGGAAATCTTTACTACTGTGCTGACAAGCTTTGCCAGTACAGCTAAATACAAGAGGTCCCAGGAATAAAGGGACAGGGGCACTCTTCTCTAGCTGCCCACATTGTTTAGTTGTTACCTGCCTCCCAGACATATTTTCAATTACTCAACCTACTTCCCTTTCAACCACAATTTGGGAAATAGTTTGCTCTAGAAATCAACCCCAAAGGTAACTTGGACAAGGCTGGATCTGTTTAATTCCCTTTATCTTCCTACCGCAGTATCTTATCAGACTTTGCACTTGTAGACACCTTGTGTATTCCACTTACCCTCAGTTCTATTCTCACTTTTCTTTTGTACATAAGCTACAATACAGCCTTCATAGTAACTCTGTTGTTCTGTACTGAAAATAAATCAATACATAAAAACTCCTTGTGGTTTATGGCCCAAGAAGCTTCACGTGGACCCAAAGATAAACACAGGGCTGTATAATGTGGACATGGCCAGTCTCCTCTGGAGGGTGTTAACTCTGAGCAGTGTGAGTGACGTTCAGCTCTGGCATCCAGTTCTCAGCAGCGTGAGTGTTGTCCTATTCATGCCACCTGGTTCTAGGGCCAGTGAGAACTCCTGTTACTTATAGCAGTGCAGAAAAAAACACAGAAAGACCTATACAGCACTCTTTGTTGAATGTGCATCAAAAAAGTCCAGTTCATGTCGCTACACAAGCAGTATACGCAGTGAAAATGTAGTAGATCTGATATATTTAGATCTGGCTCTGTACATTTCTTGAATATGCATAGGAACCATTTTTGCAAGGTTCAATCTCTCTAAGCTGACAGGCATCCCAAAAAGTATTTCTGTTGTTTGTATGGGAAGAAGTGTCTGCCATATATTTTCACACAAGACCACAGGATTTTACTCTAAATGGACCATTCAGCTTTAGCAGCAGCTACATGTTTTGAATCCTTTTCAGATATTGGCTCTGGATACATCTTTTGCAATGGTCCTGTCTATGATCCCAAATATGAAGATACTGCTTGGCCTTACAGATTCAGACTAAAATATTCCACTGTCTCTACTGTGGATTTCAGTAACAGATGACTTAATTTGGTACCTTAGGCCAAATCTTCATTATGAGCACTTTGGCAGTGTACAATACCAGGATCACTACCTGTGAACAGTTGGCCTGTGAATATTATTTATGTCAGTGAAAGCAGCTTAACAGCACTTTACAGTCTCTCAATGAGAAAGTGAACTGTATGAAACCAGAAGGAGTGCAGTTGTGTTGTTATGAATGCACTGGAGGCTTTTTGTCAGCAGAGCTCTGCCAGTCTCACAGCTTAATACCCCAAGGCTGCATCATTCCTGTGTTCTGGAAAGAAATTCCTCTACTTCTCCAAGAGTAATGAATTTCCCATTTCTCAGTCATTCCTTGGCTTCCCAGCTAAAGACTACTGTGAGTGTATTTGAAGGAAAGGAGCCAGAGAGTCATGGTCAATGGGGCAGAGTCCAGTTGGAGGCCTGTAACCAGTGGAGTGCCCCAAGGGTCAGTACTGGGGCCAGTATTATTCAATATATTCATCAATGACTTAGATGAGGGAGTTGAGTGTACTATCAGCAAATTTGCTGATGACACCAAGCTGGGAGGAGTGGCTGACACACCAGAGGGCTGTGCTGCCATCCAGCGAGACCTGGACAGGCNCAAAACCCGTCTGGACATGTTCCTGTGTAACCTCATCTAGGTGTTCCTGCTCCGGCAGGGGGATTGGACTAGATGATCTTTTGAGGTCCCTTCCAATCCCTGACATTCTGTGATTCTGTGATTCTGTGATTTGAATAGGAAGGTTAAAAAGAAAAATACTCTTTTCTTTCCTGATAAACTTGTAACCTCATCCTATGGACTATCTTGATCAATATAAACGAATTCTTGTCTCAGGTATTTTGAAGCTACTTCTTAATTCACAGGATCTTGAGCTAGGATTCTTACCCGGCTTGAGAAGCTGGGACTTTTAAATCTCCATGAAGTGCTATTATAATTCATGATTAAAAAAATACCAATGCCAACACCTTTTCTATACTGTTATGAACATCTTAAACAAAAATCCCATCTTTTTTAGGAATGACTGATCTAGACGAATCTTGCATGTATATATGTGTTTATGTATATGTTATGTATGATTTATCCTATTAAATATTTGAGTTTTATTTATAAGCCTGTTATTAGACATTTGAAAGTAAAAATCCAACTTTAAAAACTATTCACTTTAATAATTAGGGTGAACATAGGAGGCTACAGAAATTGCATGGAACTGAGGCATTTCAAAGAGGAGAAATTGTAAGTGACAGTAACCCTTTATCAATTCATTCCGAGTTAGTTAATAAAACCTGGAATTATTTAAATAAGGTGACAGTCAAAGGAAAAGGTCAATGTTTCCAACGTTTCAATAGGTCTTCCTCATCTCTGGAGTTTAATTAACTCATTTTGAACAGAGTGGTCAAAAGTATGCTAAAACTCATAATTTCTTCCTTGTTTTTTAAATGCAAAATGCCTATTCTCCTTAGGCCTGCACAGTGGCTTTTCAAACCACCAGCAGGTGAAGGAAATTCTCTTCACCTTCACTAAACCCACAGACTTATACACCTGGAATCCAAAGTAGCTGAAGTGGCTCCTAACCAGTTCATGGCTAACACATACCATGACTGCAGGGTCCCTAAGACAGTATATATGCCAGTCTACAGGTCAGAAAAACATCTGCACAGCATTTTAGTCAAGCCCTGGGGCCAAAGGAGCTGGTGGCTTCTCCGTTGACCTGCTCTCACTCTGACATTTTGAGGTCATAAAGACCCATCTTCATTGAAAATAGCTGCTAGAGACAAATTTATGTCACTGTTTACTTCCTTCTCTCTCTCATTTGCCCACAGTCCATTTCACCATGCCTGCTCAAGAATTCAGTCTCTTGAGATGTGAAATTGTGCTGGAATCCACAAGTTGAAACAGACATGAGGGGGTTGACTCTGAGACTGGAAGAAGCATGCTGAAACAGAGCATGGGACCAGAGAGAGTGTGGGAAAACCCTAGGAGAAAAAGCCTACAGAGAAAACTTTTTGTAGCTTGTTAACCAAAATAAATGGAAAGTTATGAGCTGTGGCTTGCTGTTTCTTTCCACATAGAAAATCGAATGAACAGAATTGCACTAAAGAAAAACATGACTCTAAGATTAATCACCTCCTTACAAGAACAACCTAAAAGATCCTAAATCTTTGGCTGGTTAGTCAGTTTGAAAAGAGCACTGGCAGAAGTGGCTGTAGTGTATGTGTATACATATAACAAATCGATGAGAAATTCTAGGATGCAGATGCTTGTCGATGCACCAGCTACTTCAAGGTAAATTTTTGTGTTCATGCCTTTACTCAATAGTAAGTACAGTTTAGTGAGCTAAAGGTATAGCACCCCACCACTTATTTATACAAGTCCAAGGATGTAAGGATGTGTGGAACCTACAGACCACGGAAAAGTGGAGGTCTCGTCATCACATTTACTAACACTGTGATAATTTGCTTTTGTGCTTATACTCTCAAAATTGCAGAAATAGCAAGGTAAGAACATTAAATCCAAAAAAAAAAAAAAAANGCCTGTATCCTCCTGTATACTGCTGCTTTCTCTGAGGAAGATCTATTGGTCTAGAGAAATGAACTGGAAAGCTCAGGTAAGACACCAAGGGTATGCAAGAAGACATGATAAGAGATTAGTATTTAAGGCACCACATTTCTCATTATTGCTCTGATTTTCAAAGAATAAGAAAATATTCTTCCTTATTTGCAGACCGTGGACAATTAATAGCCACAGATTATAGGCATTTCTTATAAACTTGAAAGGAATTGCAAAATGATCTAGTGAAAAACTATCAGAGACCTCATACTACTGACCCTTTTAATTATTCTGTTGTGAAATGCAATGCAAAATTGTACAATCATGTTACTTCACAGAACATTTTTGTGATTTTCTTAACTGAAAAGCAAATTTACAGCTGTGGTCTTATTTAATGATATGTGTGCATCTTTCCATAAGATCCATGTTCCTGTTGCACCCTGGAATCCAGCAGTATCATGAGAGATAATTATCACATGGAGCACTCTTTCAGTTTAAGGCCAAAATATCTTCTGCCTGGAGAAAATTTTTGTACAATGAAAGCTGGTTCTACTCTATAAAGAGGTTACCTGGTTACAAAAGGGTCCTGAACCCTTTCATCTCTTACAGTTGATAATGTCTATCTTATTTTTTCCTTTATTTTTAAATGTTTTTCCTTTGTTTTCTCTTTAAAACATATTCTTACTCTTTTATTATTCACAGTTCACCCAGGAACAGAGTCTTTGTGTCCAGACAACTTTTCATTTCCTTGTGCTTCTTACTTCTTTATGTCTTAGCAAATTGCACGCAGTTTCATTAGTACCCAAACCTTACACTTTACTGCAGTTTACAATAAAAATGGCAGCTGCAGTTTTCTTGAGCCTATCAGAAAAACTGCAGCCATGTCTATGAAGCTGTGAAGCATTATCTGTCAGAGAGGCATTTAAGTGAACAAATGGAGGGTAAAAATTAGGCTGGTGAAAAGAAACTACTTTTAATTTATGGAAACACAGGAGAAATGATTCAGTTGTTTATTCATTGCCATTTTTAATTTTGTGAGGCTTACACAACACTTTACCATGACCTGGGGGCAAACAAGTTGGCTGATTCTTTTCCATCACTGAGCTAGAGCAACTAAAATTGTTTATGATTTCTAGCAACAGTGTTAAAATACATCAGTGTCTTTATGTGTTCAGTGCTATCTCAAACATAATTTGAAAACTCTAATAGCATTCAGAGGATATATGAAGACAAGCATCTTCTCTGTTTATGATCTGTTGCCATGTCTGGAACATCTCAAAAGCCTTGGTAACTACTAAACACCTTATCTAGAATTATGAGTACAGTGATCTTCTGGACACATACTGGTAAAACTGCATCATCACGATGACAAATCCAGTGTAAGTGATCAGATGGAAACCATGCATGGTTGTAAGGTTTAAGAGCACCTGATACACTTTCAGCTTATATGGGAATCAAGCAGCATTAAAGTTTCCTACACCACACAGGATTAGCAGGTAGAAATGAAATATTAGAAGCACAGTTTTACAAACTATTCACTAGAGAAATCCTAATCACCATTTCTATACAGAGAATATAAGCCCATGCTCTAACTTGTCAAGTTTACCTATAGAAGTGTTATAACATCAAAGCCTCTTCAGCCAAATCTGAAGTACAGATACCAAAACACCAAAGGGTGGTGAGACACATAGATGTCCATTATACACTGACCATATGTGCCCACAGAAAAGACAGAGGTCAGTGAAGAGCTCTGAGCAAACAGACTTTATCTCATCTGGTAACCTTATCTCAGCTGTTGAGCCCTAATTCATCTGTCCCCAACAGCTCAAAAGCTGTCCCAGAGAACAGAAAACTTTCTTTTCAGTTCCATTTCTTAAAAAACAAAACAAAACAAAAAACAGAGCCCATGGCTTCGTGTTGATCTAGTTATGCTTCATGTTGACCTAGTTATGCTTCATGTTGACCTAGTTATGCTTCAAGTTGATCTAGTTATGCTATAGGAAGAATAAAGTTAGCTTATGCTGGTTTACCATAGCTTTTCACTGCCCATAGGGGTGCTGAGAAACCAGATGTGCATTACATGACCTTGCTTAAGGCATTTAATAATGTGGATAAGAGGTGAATTAGGGAACACTTCTGAGTTCTGATTGAAGCTCAAAATATAAATCCTTAGCCTCATTGACTGCTCCCCCCACAAAACAACTTTCTGCTTTATTTTCTAGTAAATGAAGATTGCACTGTGAAAATACAGATAGGAGAAAAGACAGCATGGGAGAAGTGTTGCATTTACTGTATACCAGCTAACTTCATCCAGATTCAAAAGCCTCACAAAACAAAACAGAGTTTCTCCTTCTAGACTTTGTATGAGCTGCCATTACCTTGTCTTACTCTGTATTTTACCTCATAGAAGACATATTAAATGTTTAGGCTTAAGCTGAAATAAAAGGCTAGATAAAGCTGATGTGTAGCTTATTCTGGTGTGAATCATTCCAGTTTAATACTCTTATATTTGCAAGTAACAGAAAAACTAGTTGCATCATTTGATCATTTTCTACATGTTACCACTCATTTGTTTGAGACATGTTCAAAATTGCTAAAGCAGAATCTATGTTCATAAGAAAAAAATCTTACATTTATATTAGGGAAGAATTTCTGCAAATCACTTATTACACTGAA
>VYZX01017646.1:16245-31818 GCA_013401335.1 Brachypteracias leptosomus
CTTGGCAAGGTCAGGAACAAGCACAGGAGGGTTCTTTTATACAGCATCACCCCTTAAAAACCTCCCGAGGCATGACTCGCGCCCGCTCTTAGTTCTGCGCAGGGCTTTTAAACAGCTCCTTTTTCCTCTTGCAGAAACCTGATTAACCGTAACACGCCTGTGTCCTTCTCAAAAAGCCTGCTGTCCGGCAGGTGTGTGCGCAGGCCTGGGCGGGAGTACTATGCTGGACTGCAGGGGTACTTGCTTTTCATTTTCTGTTGCTTAGCAAGCGAAGGAAGGGCCCTTAACAGAAAGCCTTCCAAGAACGACTCCTCCTTCCTAAACCTCCTTTAATGCCAGTTGCAGTGGATTCTCAGGTATATTTTTCCCTTGCACTTCAGTTCATTGCTACAGCCATAAAATCTTTCCCATCTTTTTTCCATTGCTCGGTTACTTATAGAAGTAGAATGCCTCTCCAAGCTTAAAAAAGGAGTCAGAATGATGAAGCAAGAACTACAGTCAGTAGAAATGTGACCCTGGAAGTTACTGCAGCAGAGATATCACAAACAGGTTTTTTCCCTTGCTGTAGTCACATCTGCCTTTACTGGTCCTCGTACACTGCATTCACTTACTAGTCCCGGTTGCGAAACATGCTTCTTTCAAAAGAAATAGAGGGACTGCTTCAGGTCATACTAAACAGTTATATGCCATCTGCAAGCAGTTAACTTATTTCCTCCTTTTAACTTAAACAGTTCTCCTCTTAAATTACAGGAGAGGATTATTTCCAGCTTTCTCCTTCTAAAGCAAAACAGAACATAAGGATATTTTTCCTCTGCATTTCCTGAACCAGACCTATTTACCACTTCTTATCTCACATGCATTCACTGAACTGTTGTTGCTCTGAGCAGCATCGTTTGTCATAACAAGGAAGGCTACAACAGAAAAATTACAGAAGGGTAATGGAGTCTCCCAGTATTATTGTTGTTTTCTGGCATTATCTTCTTTCACATTCCAGTTGCTACCTTGAACAGGCTTCTGTTCAGCACATTCAACTTTTGTGGAAGTGCAACAGCTCAAACCCTTAAAATGGGGTTCTATAGTCTCTGTCCGTTGCTTATACTTACCCTTACGCAAACATATATCAAGTTCATTCAGGGAACTGATGTGTCTGAAAAAGTGAGTATATTTGGTAAAGATCATCTTCACCATAAGGAACTCCCTGATTTAACTCATGTAGTCACACAAGCACTATCACCACTGCAAGGGAGAAGAGGTGGGACTATGGCAGAACAGATGTACATCAGCTTGGGATGTACTACAAGCTCACGGGCCCCTTCGTTCATCCTGTGTAGTGCCCAGAGACACTAAAAAGCAGTAGACAGTTGCTTTGATTCTGTGCACTGTGATACGAAGCCAATTACCAGTAGTCCTAGGCTGCCAGGTACAGACTTTGAAGATCAAAGAGCAAACAGGAGATTAAAAAAATAAGTAAAAATATATGTATACAGCAAATGCTCCTGGCAATAATTTACAATTCACATGTAAGTACCTAAGTTTCACGGGCACAAAAGTGTGTTGAATAACCAAGACATGGCTCCCCACATGAATGTTTCGTTTGCATTGAGTCCATCAAGCATGTAAAAACTGGGAGAAATGCAAGCTGCACGACTAAGCAATTTAAAATAAAAGATGGGGTACTGCTGCACAAGTTGCTCTTTCACATTTTATAGCTGCGCCATCTCTTAAAGAGTTCAAGATAACCAAAGACACTCAGAATTTTAACTAGCATCTAAAATTGTTTTAGACTCTCTCCTGCCTTAACACAGCTTTGCTAGAATTAAATCTTAACTACAAAACTGAAAACATAATGGAAATTGTTGTTTTCCCTTTGAAGCTTGTCTGGCATAATAAGTAAGCCCAGAAAGAGAAAATAAAAATTAATTAATCTTCCCTTCCACCACCACCTCCATCAAGAATGGGTGATACAGTCTTTCAGTGCTAACCATGTGATTATAATTTCTTTAATTTTTATCTAAGTTATCATTTAAGTTCTGAAAGTAAGTATTCACTTGTGTCAGGACTCTGAAGCTTTTCTGGTAGGTTTTTCGTTAGTTTTCTTTAAATAAACACCAGGCTTCTCTGCTTTACCATTCCCAATTCACAGTTAATCATAGAATTGTTTCAGCTGGAAGAGACCTTCAAGATCATCAAGTCCAACCTTAGTCCTGGCCCTATCAACACCACTAACCCATATGCCTAAGCGCAACATCTACCATCTCTTACACACACCTCCAGGGATGTGACTCAACCACCTCCCTGGGCAGCCTGTTCCAGTGCCTGACAACCCTTTCAGTAAAGAAATTCTTCCTAATATCCAGGATGAACCTCCCCTGGTGCAACTTCAGGCCATTTCCTCTTGTTCATGCAACTCCTACACAAAATGCTCCTACAGGCAAAGACCTCTGTAAACCAAGCAAGTGTAAAATGACTAAAAGAAACTCCACAATGGATGGAAAAGTCTCAAAGGATTAGTGTCAGAAAATATCTGGCAGCAAGAGACTGGAAAAAACATGAAGGTCTAGTGCTACGGTAATAATGTCAATAGTAAATTATTGCACAAACCTTGCAGACACTATCACCCACAACTCAGTTTTTCACATCAACTTTCAAATTATCCATCATTCAGTGAGCACACAGACACAGTTACATTAGCATGGCTCTGACCTTAATTCATTCATACACTTTTTTCACATTCCGTGTATTTTTTTCCTTTCATAGTGCATATAAATGCATGTATAAATAGCTCTTGAACTTAGTAGTGAATTAATTTACAAGACAATAAAAATGGCTTATCTTGTTACTGTTAGCATATTATTTTCAGTCTTCAAGGCCTAGCAAAATTAAGATAATGCAAAAGCAGTCTCATCGCTCTCTACTGGTTTTTTTAAGCGTGTTCCAGTTGCAAAAAAAGAACTAGGTTCTCCTTTAACTGTCAAAAAGATTAAAATTTTCAGTCCCAAAGCAGTGTTCCAAGAGAAACAGATGAATGAACATGTATTTAAAAAAAACGAAGCATAAACAGAACATACTTGGAACATACTTACAAAATTCTAATCTTCCAAAGTAAAAAGTGTACAGAGAATAAAAAGCAGGTATCTATTTTTGAACTGCATTTCTTTAAAGCATTCTCAGGCATCTGCTCAGGACTGGTGCTGTTTGCAGGACAGTACTGGAGACACTGGCAGAACTGGTGATATTGGAGTTGTAGTCAACACCTGATTCCGGAACACAAACATTTTAATCCTACCAAATGCCCAAATAAAGATGAGGAGAATGCTGACATACTGGATCCAGGCAAATTTAATCATTTCCCAAAATCCTGGCTGATAATTAAAGAAAGTCAAGGAGCATTAATGAAGAAGCTTCTGATACTACTATTGCAATAACTAAACAAAGGAACTCAGAGGTGGAGAGGCTCAAAACTCATTAAACACCAATTTGTGTGGCAAATGCAAAGCCTTTGAGCCATAGAAACTTCTAAAAGCCTTTTAGCACAGTATGTAACAAAAGCTGCAGAGTATGTCTGTTCTAGAAGACATTTAAAACAATTCTATGTAAAGTGCCTAATTTGTCCCTGACTTACCAGAAAGTAGTTACTGGTAATACTCAGGCAGGTAAACAAACCTCATTAGAAACGTGTTCCATGCAGATTTTTTTAAACACAGGCTTGTTCTTGTTTGAGAAAAATTAGTAAAGAACATAATGAACAAATCATTTTGTAGAAAAAAAAAAATTCAGGTCTGTCTTCACACGTAACAGATTTGGCACATCCACTGAGGGGGTTATTATTTGGTGAGCTTACCTTGTATATAGATTTCTAATGATTCGTTTTAGGTCACAAAATACAGTACCATGCTTTGCTAGTGGCATCCATGGGCAGATTGGGACAGCAGGCGCTGCAAGAGCAAAGCAAGACTTACTAAGGATATTCACTGAGAATGGCTAAGAAACTGCCTTAAAAGCCAACTTAGCAAGGCTGAAAAGCAACACAGGTTCCCAGTAGAGAAAGGCAAAAAGCGGTCTTGCAAGCAGAACCACCCAGAGGAACAGGCAAATAGGTATTCAGCTCCAGAACTATAGCATTTGCTCAGCTAACAAATGAAAAGTTTAGCAACAAGTCTAGAAGAAAACAGATTTTGTTTGGCCTAAATGGGAAGGCCCAAATAACACAACCTGGTTACACTACAGTTTATGCAGTTTTCAAAGGATATAAGATAACTTCCACTGGGTAACGAATAGTGACGTTAATGATAAATGGTGTATCTGTTGCTCTTCCAGCCATCCAAACAGGGCTGGGATCTGAAAAGACTGTTGTCACTAAAATGAGGAAAGGAAGCATTCAAGTTAAAGGATGTTAAGGTTCAGTCTTAATACAGAACTCAATTCCTCACAGAACAGTCAATATGCTAACTACTGCTGTTCTGCGGTTCACAGCTATACATTCAGGCTTACCATTTCTATCCCCATATGCTGCAATGATGTTTGTTAGATCATAGTCACTTGCAAAAGGACTTGTGCCATTGACCACAGACACCTGTTAGAAGAAGAGGCGTTATCTGTCCAGAAGCATTATCTGTCCACTCTTCAAGAAAGTAATTCTACTGAGTTTCTTACGCAAAGTAACCATGCCCTTGGAGGAATGCACATAAATATCAGACCGAACATCTTGGCAGAATAATCTCTTCCACCTTTCAGCCTTAAAAAATAGTAGTTCCAAAGCTCTAGGGTCCACTCTGTGCAGGAGTACAAATAATTAGGGTGTCGCCTATGGTACTAGGAGGATAAAGAGGCGGGGGAAATTGGTGGGGAAGGAAAAAAAGGTTTCCTCACATTGTATCTCGTATCCAGTCCACAATGGTTAAGTAATTGCCTCTGGTTCAGTTTCAGATCTCCATTCATATAGAGCTGAGACCCTGGCACAGGAGAAAAAAACTGAAGAAAAGCCATGCTCTGCATCACAAGTGTTGACATTCTCTGAAACAGTGAACACAAGAAAAGAGAATTTAACTGGGGGCAGGGGGAGGGGTGGGGAACACAACACACTTTTCTGCCTCTTTGCATCTACATATTTTCTGCATAGATTTGATTTTTTTCTGATTCCCAAGTTTCAGATTGTCACATTAGTCTAAAAAAAGGAACACCAAATAATAATAAATATTAATTACTTTCAGTGAACTACCTTAGTTGTTAGTTAACTAGCTTTATAAACCAAAGGACCACAGGAAATTCAGTGAAGTCCAACAGTTTGTGGCTAATGACAGCAAGATTTGACTTGCCATTAACACGTGAAAAGCAGTAAGATGACTAAACACATTCATTGGAGACTCTAAAATACTCTGCAGTCAATGCCAGCTAAGGACTCCTGCTCTGCCAGAAGGATCAAACAAGGAAGTTCTTTAGCCCTTATCAACCACTCAACCTGAAAGAAAATCTTCACATTTACTGTAAAACAAAGGTGGTGTGAATATTGGAACTCTCTGTGATACTGATCACTGACCTAATACAGCAGCACAAATTTAGGACTGTTGAGCCTTTACTCTAGGCCTCATAGGTTTAGGAATGTTTTTTAAACCACACAGCTGTGCTTGCTAGGCTTGCCCATCTGCAATCACCCAGAGTCTTTTGGATAAGCCAAACCTAATCTCCATAGTAAAACAACTTCTTGTCTATGAGGCTGCATCCAACTCAGCTCTATACTACTGCTCCTTTCAGATGCATCCATGGGTTCTCTGTGCACTAGTGTTTTACTCGCTGCTTCAGGTATTAATTGCACTGCCACTTGAGATACAATGCCAGCAGAATTTTATTTACTTATCTCCCTATAACACCTTCTTCCCCCACCCACTTACAAGATACAGAAGATCCTGGCAGATCATTGCCATGGCTTCAAGAGCAAAATCTATGGAGTTTTAGGCTGCTTGCAACAGCCTGCCCTTCCACATCAGAGAACTAACTCGTTACGTCAAGACACAGCACTATGCAAGAACTGCACATCCTTCTGCCTACTGCAAGATGCTCCATTATTTCCTGATGCCACCCACACTGACTGTTGTACATCTCCGTCCTCTATGCTGCATTAGAGTCCAAGAAAATACACAGCTTAAAAAAAAATTCTAGCAAAATATAGCAAATACACAACAGAACTAGACTAGGAATGACCAGCAGAGGAGGAGAAAATTAAATATTAGTTAGTAAAATAAATATTTTAGATAGGAATTTAAAATACGGAAAGGTTCTTTCATCCTTTGTGTAACCACTACTGGAATATTACACTGGATCGATATGTCACAACAAATAAAACTAAAAATACCCACGTAAAGCTGGTAGGAAAAGAGTAGAATCAGCTGAACACCAACTACATGCTCTGTAGGTTGTAGTGGAAGTTCCAATTTAAAATGCAACTGATCCATTTTACCATCTTGATTTTTGTCTTCTTCTCTAGTCTAAAAGAATCAATAACAGACAGCAACTTCCATTAGAAAAACAAAAAAAGGTAAAACCCCAAAGGATCTCCACATGTGCAGCATGCACACACTAAGGAAGCAAATAAACTAACTACATGCTTGGGAAAGCATGTATAAGTATAAAGCTGCTTGACGCTATAGACACAGGACTAGAGACAAGTAGCCTGTCATTTTGTGTTACGCAATGTTGCATACAACCTCCAGGGAGGGAAAGCTCATCAGACTCTTCAAGGTCTCTTCTGCCCTATGCCATTCCAACCATCTCCTCTGCATGCTACAAAGCACGTCTTAGTGCTGGATCTTGTCATATTCTGTGCAAAGGTGTGACTGATGATCAGGCTTTTGCCTCTTGCCATCACAGCCTGCCTCTTAATGGCCTCTGTACGCCAATTCCTGGTTGTGAGCCAAGGCTTGCTACACTGTAGTGCTGCAAATGCCCAGTACTTCAGCTATTTGCAAGCATAGCAGGCCCCATAACAAAGGTAATGCAGGAAAATAACTGCCACTGTTGAATCCCAGAAGGAAAAATGGCTGCAGGGCTCAGGGTATGTGTTTTAGAAAGCACATACCTGCTTTCAAAACCAAGAGCTACCTGCCAACCCCTGCAACCTTCACATCATGGTAAGCCATACTGGGGGGGGCGGGAGGGAAGGGAGCACAACTCATTTGAGAAAAGTGAACTGATGTGTTCATGCAAACCACCAGTGGTGTTTAGGGAAAGGATTTAGTGGTGGATTGGACAGTGCTAGATTAACAGCTGGACTTGATGATCTTAAGGGTTCTATGATTCTATAACACTAAGAGGGAGTAAAATTAGGCTGCCCCAAACGAATTTTGCCGTGAGGCACGAGGTTGTGCATGACGCTGCTGCTACCTGAAGGAGCACTGCATGGCAGGCTGCCTGCTCACAGGCACTGCACCCAGCCACTAGGCCCGCTTTTCAGCCCCGCTTCCCACTACTCGCGCCAGGCCGCCCCGGGCAGGCCTACCGACAAGAGCGGGACTCGCAGCCGGTCCTCCTGGAGTCTGTTAAACGCTGGGAACGTGCTCCACGCCAAGAAACTGCCCGGGACGGGCCCGGTGGTGGCCACGAAGAGCACCTCGTACTGGAACCGCACGGTGGGCTGCTCCAGGTACGCGCTCTGCTTCAGCCAGAAACCTGCGGGCAGAGACAGCGCGAGGCCTCAGGAGCGCTCGGCGCCGGGCCGGGACCCGCCCAGGGGCAAGCGGCGCTCACCATGGCTCCGGTAGGCCACCAGCAGCGGCGGCACGTAGGTGAACGCCGTGATGAGCAGCAGCGCCAGCGCCGCGGCGGAGCAGAGCCCGGCCCGGTAGCGCGTGTGGAGCGCGGGGTGCGAGAACAGCTCCACGACAGCCATCACGCGCCCTCACCCTGGCAACGGCGGGCACCAGACTGAAGGGACGCCGCGCCAATCAGCACGCGGGACGCCGAGGGTCGCGGGCGTGCCGACCAATGAGCGCGTGCGGACGCACTCCGGCACCGACGGCTGCGGTGGAGCGGGAGAGCGCCCGGGAACTGCCGCGGCAGCGGAGCCCGCGATGCGGCCTCGGGCACCCCAGGAACGCCTCCGACGAAGCCGATGCACCCGCCGGGTGACGACGTGCCCGGCTGCTACAGTCCCGCCCCCCTGCGCACTGCCGGAAGCGCTGCGTTCGGGGGTTGCCAGGGAACCGGCGAGCCGGAAGTCCCGCCTGCCGAGCCGCGGCTGTTGTTGTTGTGACAGGGACCGTGACAGCGACAGGCCCGGCCGAGCCCCCGCCCGCCCGCACACGGGCCTCGCCGCCGCTGGCTCCGCTTCCCGCCGGCCCGCACCATGAAGTGGATGTTCAAGGAGGACCATGCGCTGGGTAAGGGTGGGCTCGGGCCAGGCGCTGCCCGCCGGCGGCCCCGCCGCCCTCCGTCTCCTGTGTCGCCATCAGCCCCGGGGCCTCCCGACTCTGTGCCGCGCTCGGCCCCCCGAGCCGGTCGTCTTGTCTCTGGGCGGACAGCTGCCTGCGGGCCTCACCGAAGGGTGGCGCGATGGTCGGGGACGGGCCTCCCTGAGCAGCTGGAGACACTGTCGTGGCGGAGGCAAGACGGTGGCGATCCCCTCAGGCTCCGGTCCCTGCGAGCTCTGCCCTCTCTGCCCGGGACACTGGCAATAATATTACTATGCAATGACTAATTACGAGTTTTGTTCGCAGAGCACAGATGTGTCGAGTCGGCAAAAATCCGAGCCAAATACCCTGACCGTGTCCCGGTGAGTAACCAAGCCAGCTCCAACTGAGTACTTGAAGGCAAAGGTGGATAAGCCGTTTCCATCCTGCCCTCTCTTATTTGATCAGATCCTACTAAGTAAATTCATCTTTCCTTTTGTGTCCTTGGGTGTTTTAAAGAGGCCCCAAACACATCTGACTAAGCCTATATTCCCTCCTCTGCCCCAGGGTATATTGACACGTAACTGAGAGTGCTTGACGATCTTAACACTTGCCAGGCACGTTTATGGTTCATCAGTGTCCTGATTTATTCTAATGGCAGTTGCATCCCAGCAAATACCTTCAGTGTCTCAAGGACTGATTCGGTGCCTGATACCAAGAAAGGTCATAAATTCTTTAAACATTGGCAGTCTTCCATCCTGGCTATATAAAGAATGTGATTTTTCCCTCTTGTATTCCATGTCTATAACCAATCCTATCATGCTGTATCTCCCCATACAAACTCTGTTTGAAGAGCTGGGGCAAGTGGTGACCCTTCCTGTCTACATTAATACTTACCTACCTGCTAAATAGTGAATAACCTCCCCTCCACCATCCTTTTTATCAGTTTCAGTCAGTGAAATTACCACACTTCACATCCTTAGGTAACAGCAACGTATCCACATCCTCAACTTACCTGCTTGTGAGGAAAATTTCTCACATCCCATCAGACCAACGTCAGTTTGTGCCATGCCTGTCTGACCTATGGTAAATAACTTTTCCATGAGACAGTGCAGCTCAGACAAGAACCTCTAATCCTACTGACTTCCTCTGCTGCTGAGTTGCCCCTTGTCACCGCATCTTCTCCAGTTGCAGTCTGGCAAGCTGACCTAATCCTTGACATTCTCTCTTTGGCCAACTACCCCCTATAGACTGTAGCATGCTAATGACCATACATCTCCACAGATTCCCATTTGTCCATTTCAAGAATATCTTTCATAACCCTAGGGGAAAAAGAGACATTGCAACTCATAGTGTGAGTGAGAATTACATGATGCTGTATCAGGAATCGACAGCAAGGTGTGGACGGATACAGGAACTAAATCTCAAATTGCAGCGTGTGTCTGTGTTTTCTGCTTGGTGATTCAAACTGAGCCATGTAGATTTTACAAAATAGTTGGTATCAAATATAATTTTGCTTTTGATAATCAGAAGTGTTTTTCAGACTTAATTCCTGCTTTCCAGGTTATAGCCTGCATCCAGAGTGACATAGGTTAAAGTTACTTCAGTTCTCAGCTGCTGTATCTGTCCACCTGGATTTAGAGATGTTTCAGTGGTTCAAACCTGTTAAGATAATACAGGAACAGCCTACCTCTGTCCTAGGCTAGACCTTTTAGGAATATAATAGGAGGGGAAATAAATTAATACTTGCTAAGCACTGCAATTTCAAATTTGCCTCGAGAATCAAGTGGTCTGATGGCTAAAGGTATCTCTTAAGTTTTACTAGAAGCAGTTCACCAACAGCCTTGATTTCCAGTTATGACAGTTTCTGCATTATGAAGCTAAAATGACTAGTGTGTTATTGTCATCTTGTTTTAAAAAAAAGTCTCAGCCTCGCTCCATTGTGCTTGCATCCTTTTAGGTGTTGCTGTTAGATATTAGATCCCCCTGAGCCTTCTATTCTCTAGGCTGAACAGCCCCAGCTCTTCCAGCCTTTCCCCATAGGTGAGATGGTCCAATCCCTAAAGCATCTTTGAGGCCCTTTGAGAACTGAACACAGCGCACCAAGTGTGGCCTCAGCAGTGCCAGTACAGGGGATAACCTCCCTGGACCTGCTGGCAATACTTTGCCTAATGCAGCCCACAATACCATTAACCTTTCTTGCCAGGGCACACTGCTGGCTCACGTTCAATTTGGGGTCCACATTGCAGTGATTTCATATCATTGGTGTACAGAAAGTTAAAAGCTGTATATACTTTCTTGTCACGAGTTGCTTTTAGGCATATTGCATCTTCTACCTAGTGACTGTCAGCCTCATGCTTAGGAAGCTTTGAGCCATTGTATATACAAATATAGGTTTCATTGCAGTTATAAAATCAGGTTTTACAATGCCGAGCTAGTCCTACCTCTGGTTTGGTTGCAGTTAAGAAACCTCTTTGTTCCTCCCCTCTGCTCACTGTTGTCAGCCTGTACCAGCAAGCGAATTACTGAAGCTGTCTGTTCATACCAGTCTTGAAAAGCCTGACCTTCACACCTGCACTTTACAGGTCATAGTGGAGAAGGTCTCAGGATCTCAGATTGTTGATATTGACAAGAGGAAGTACTTAGTTCCATCTGACATCACTGTGGCCCAGTTCATGTGGATCATCAGGAAGAGGATTCAACTGCCATCTGAGAAAGCAATATTCCTCTTTGTAGACAAGACTGTCCCACAGTCCAGGTGAGAGGATATTCACTTGGTATTCAGAACCATTTCAGCAAAGCTGTGTATATCAAAGGAACAGTAACTCCTCACTTTGAGGCTGATTTGGTGATTTTAGGAGGTGTTTGGTTACACGTGATATCTCACCATGGGAGGTTTTTTCTTATGAGTTTGATAAACATTTATTGAGCTAGGCTGAAAGGAAAGTTGACTGAAAAATATATTGTGATTTACTTCCATGGCAAGAGGATCAGCTCAGGAATTACTGTGATATCTTTGGTTGAGTACAAGAACACTTATATCATCAATGCCAAAGAAACCAAAACCTCTCAATGCAAAACCAAAAGTTGCATGTTAAATACTCAAAAGCAAATGCTGTAAGTTATTCTGAAAAAACATTAGCCTATCAGCTCACAAAGAAATTACTATGTTACAGACTAGTTGCTGTTACTTGTTTTAAAAATTACTTATTCTATAAACACAAAATGCAAAATGACTATAGAAAGGTTTTTCACATTGTTTTTCTATAGGAGTTTCATTGTTGTCTGCTACGTACAGAATAATATATAGCAGAAGCAGCTACTACAACTGCTTTCTATACGAGATAATTCAGTAGTATTTGAGAAAATATGTATCGTGCTGTTATGAATATTATATCTATTAATCCTTACCAGTGGGACAGTAACAGTCCCTCCAGAATCACTTAGGAATATTTTTGTTTACTTTGTGAAACACAAGAGGGACCTGTGAGAACTATCTTTTTCTGCTTGTTTCTTCTAAGAGTATTAGGAATGGCTGTACATTATCTTCTTAACAGTGCTGTAGAACTGCTAGGAACAGGAAGAAAGAAAAAAAAAAAAAAGGGCACATTGTCTCATCTGCTGTTCATGATGAGATGTCACATCTCTACTGGAAAATTATGGCCTTGAGCCCTCAACAGTAATGCAAAAATGGTAACTTGTTAACAGATAAACAAAAATGTAATCTGTTAATGGCTCTGCTCCTCTTGTAGGCTGTTTATTAAACATACCACTAACTCTTGACATCCTTCTCTCTTCACCCAGAAGTTTTATCCACTACTCACCAATTCT
Organism: Brachypteracias leptosomus; assembly: GCA_013401335.1. Lineage (NCBI taxonomy): Eukaryota > Metazoa > Chordata > Aves > Coraciiformes > Brachypteraciidae > Brachypteracias > Brachypteracias leptosomus. Next base: position 28,458 of record VYZX01017646.1, read on the forward strand.
CTTCCATTTCAATTACTGCCTGCAACTCTTCCAAGCTCCTCTCTTGGGTAGCCATGATCATTTTCCCTGTCACTCACATTCAGTCAGCATCCTTCAGTTCACTAGCCTTTTCTCAGTCTTAGGAAGTCAGAGAAATGTGAGCTAAGGAGACATTATTTGTACATGTCAACTGGTGTCAGCTGCCTGTTTCATCTGCAGATAGATGGCTGGAGCAGTTGTACTGGCCAAGTAGTTGCTTGGGTTTCTTTTTGTTTTCAAAATACACACATTGCCCTAAAGACCGCAAGTGCTTAGACTGAAGGGCCACATCCCTACTTGGTTTAAGAAAATTTTCAGTTGATCAAATGTTGAAAACCTTATCCACTGAAAAAGCCCTAGTTTCTGGCTAACTTGCAATTTATTGCCCATGTATTTTGGTACTAGCACTATTTTAAGTCATCATTTTCTAACAATACACAAAACAAAGCTTTTACGCACCAAAACAATCTGGACATCAAAGAAACAGTCCAAAAAGCACAAGTTTGATAGACTTGAGATGAGCTGAACATTCACAACTATAGCAGGTGGAGAGAGAAGTGAGGCTGCTCACACAAGAAACAAGCCAATTCAGCTACACTCAAGGAAGGTGCTGTCCAGCTGTTGATCCTGGTATTAGTCACAACATCAATAACAGATGATTCAGAACCTAAAATATGTTCAGCGACCAATTTCCAATAAAACAAGGAAGCATTCTGACAAAGACATTTGTGAAGAAGTAACAAAACTCTAGCCACTCTGCAGAAACCCCAGGATCGTTTTGCTAACTCAGGAGTCAATTGCTTTACGTAGACCCTCACTTCTGTATTTTAATTTACACGCAGACTTACATGTTTTAGCTTTTATTAATCCTTGTTTATGTGAGGTTCTGTTACCATTTGCAACTGTCCTGATCCAAGCAAACTGTTTCTCTTTTTTTCTCCTTTAAGCTTAACTATGGGACAACTTTATGAGAAGGAAAAGGATGAGGATGGATTCTTGTATGTTGCCTACAGTGGAGAGAATACATTTGGTTTCTGAATGGTGGGTCTTGGCTACTATACCATCCTGCTGTCTATCTTGTAAATAGCTGATCATTTTCTGTTCTGACATCCACAGAAGTTCCTTCTATATACATGCATTTGTAACTGGATTTATTTCTTAATATATTGATAGGTCTTGTTTTATTAGACTGTTAAATTATCCCAAAACAAGGTTTTTTGGTTTTGTGCTTTTTTTTTTTTCTCATGGCTATGAGTTCCCAGAACCTCACTCCTTTGGGGGATACACTTGATGACATTGATTAAATAAGAAAACAAAGTAGTTGGGCTACTAAAACATGAAAAGAAGAATATGCATTTATTCTGTTTTGAGGCATTAGTATAAGAAAAATAAAAACATTAAATTAGTATTTGGAACACTGGCTTTGCTAGCTTATCCTAAGCAGGAGCAAGATGCTGATCATGTTGAATGGAGCTAGTATGTTCCTCTTTCTCAATTAACAAACAAGTACAATAAAAATTCCTGTCACAAGCAGGCAGTGCTGTCATTTCTTTACCTTAATTTTGGCCAGAAAGTTATCCATCACATTTACTAGGCACTATACAGCTACTTACATTATTTATTATACACTGTACAGCTTTTCAGGCTTCAGTATGTGGATGATGATACAAGAAGAAACACTTTGATATTAAAGGATAAAACTGAGTTGGAAAAGTTGCATCGCTTCCAACTTCATAAGACAGCAAGGAAATACTAATTACAGTTTAAATTCCCAATAAAAGTTTTTACTTCATTTTCATGCTACATCGTGCAGAAGATTTTAGTTTTCAAACTAAACAGTGGAAATTCATCATTTTCCAAGTTAAATCATACTAAGTCAAGCTCCTGTGAAGTCACCTTTGCCTAGAACTATGTTTTGCTCTACAGTTATTCACAAGTACTGGCAGAACTCCAAAATGAGAAGGTAGGAGACTCTGAAATGTTGCCACTACTCTATTATTGAAGTGTGTCACAATGACAGTGCTGCGTGTGCTTACTGCATCTGAAAACCTGCTGCTGATTCCAGTAAGCCTTTAATTCAGAACAGCACTGCAATGTATAGCACTGCTTTAGTAAACATTCCATCATTCATTCCTTCCACCCCCTCTCTTTCCAAGCATTTAGTATTAATGTTTAGTCTTAACAGATTTTTTGATTCAGAATAAAGAAAAGTGGTTTCATCTGCAATTTTTTTTTATTGCCAGAAAATGTTCTGTTTCCTTCAAGCTGAAGCTTCACAGTTTAAGGTGATCAAGTAGATCTTTTTGCTAGCTGTTAACAAGAGAGTAAAGAAATGTAACTTAAAACTGCTAGATAAAGCTAATTACATACTAACACATAAATCTATCTAAACAGTGGAAGATGAAGTTTTATTCTCAATGTTACAATCGAGGTGACTTTTGGAATACCCTTCATAAGCTTCTAAAAAACCCACATAACCACTCTCTTTATAATGTCTTTGTAATTATTAATTTAGACAGAACAGTCACTCTTGTAGAATTATTAAAAACATTTGAGTCCCATATGATCTTCACTTTCTGTTAACCCTTCAGGACTGGGAAGGCATTTCAATTTATACACTGAACAGAAAACAAAGAAATACCTCACTATTCCTACTGCAATGCTTTTACATCACCTATCTTTAAGCTAACTTAAATGTCTCTGATACAACTGAACCAGTATTATACTAATTTAGAGGGTCTTTCCTCAAAAATTATCTTGCTTCCACCTGTAAACCACTGCTGCAACCCTCTTATAATGATATTATCAGACTCTTGGGATGGTTATGCTTTGAGAGAAAGCCTTCTCGGCCCCTCAACTACATGTGGCCCCCAATTTCACTTTCCTCTTTTCCAACGGCAGCTTCCCAGAAGCAACTCATGCTTCATTTCCATAGTCACACCTCAAACATCTTCTCCAGGTGCCGTTTCATAACCAGCTAATGGTTTGTAGGAAGTGAAAGGAAACCTGGCTCCACCTCCTGCCCTCAGCGGTGCAGCCCTCGCTCTTCCTTTCCTCTAGTGCCTACTGGGCTTATTGCAAAGCTGATTTAACTCCTAGTGAAAAGCTACACCTTGTTTTGGGCTCACAGTTGTTTTTTCTACAAAGACAGTAATTTGAATAGTCCTCAATTTACTGAGATCAGACTTACTGAGATCAGTAAGTGCTCCAGCCTTTGTAAGGTGAGCTGCGGAGGCACACTGCAAAGATCAAAACCTTGCTTTTTCAAAGGTAGTGGGATCCTCTCTCATGGAACTTCAGCTTCCAGCTCAAACAGAGTGTGGTTTGACTTGCTACACTTGGA
>VYZX01017646.1:54458-133358 GCA_013401335.1 Brachypteracias leptosomus
GGAACATGGTAAAAGTAAAATTTTTTAATTAAAATTTGAATCCAAGGAGACAGCACTTAAGGCAAAGCAACCAGGAGATATGATAGGACCTCTGAGAAGTATGTTAGTTTCTGGAAAAGAAAATAGTAGCCATTATTTTGTAAAGAGAAACTGAAGCATTCCGCTATATAATGAGCAATATATCAGATATACTGAATTCTCATGAATCACATCTAGTAAGATAAAACGTCAAATCTATCTGTGGAGGATCATTCAAGTGCATCTTAGGACACAGTGATAACACAAATTACTGCCTCACTCTCATTCCAGACCAAACCGAGACCAAAGAAAGGCAAAGGGCAGAAAAGTTTCTACAAGTGGGAGCCATGAAATTGGTTCACTCCAGCATACTCACATGGGGTATGACTGGAGAAGAAAACAAATGTGATATCTGGTTTGAGTTTCCATTTCCCAGTTTCAGTTCCCTGAATAAAGATACTGCATTGCCGACAGGAAGCTGCCAGCGACATCTGGTGGAGAAGATACCTGTTAGACAAAGTTTTCAAGAAACATTTACTTCATTTTTGATGTACAGAAAACCAACAAAAATTAGATTCCCACTAGTGCCTGTTCTTTCCATGAAGTCTGTGGGAGGCCAATCGGTTATGCTTCTACAGATAGATGGGACCCAACATATTCCATAAACAGAAATGCATTACTGGAACCTTAGTAACAGACCTCAAAGAGTTAACACCACTGAATTCAACCAGTCTCCTCAAATCATATACCTATGGTCCCCTCCTCCCACTCTGTATTTTTACCAGCACTGCAACTCATCTGATTCTGTGAGGGTCAGTTTAGTGCCATCAAACTGCAAGAAACGTACTCGTTTCTGTAGCATTACTGTTCTCCTGGCTCAGCTCCTTGAATCAGCTTATCCCTCAGGAGGACTGGTATGTGGGAAACAGCACAAAGGCTACCCTTGACAGCTAGTCATTAGACATCACATGAAATCAGATCCTACTTCTTTGTACAGAGGTTCTACAATAATAAGGAAGAAAAAAAGTTTTTGTGAAAGGGCCTTAACACCACCTAGAAGTGTAAAAATTAGATTGAACTGCTAATAAAGAGAAAACCAACACTGCCTGCACAGAAGTAACACTGCCTCTCATTTCACTCTCACCTCGGAAGCTGGCTTTTTCAGCTATGGGTCAAAACCATTTTTTATCACAACCAACCTCAAGTGGCACTGAATAAACAGCATGTGAACTTCACACCTCACCTCTGGAAGCTCCTCTTGGCCACAATTTCAGCATGACTGTCATTCAGAACGTCTCCTAAAGCAACAACCAAATGAGAACGACATTACACACACCACTACTGAAAAGGAGACAAAGAAAGCAAGCGGAATTTGACAGGTCACAGTTCTCAAGATTTGTCAGCATTTGAAGGTTTAATATTGGTATTAGGTTATTGTAAGATATTTAAACTTCCAATTACTACAAAAGAAAGTCAATAGCCTACACAAATGAAGGATAAGTCTTCACTCTGTAGCAAGTCAGAGACTTGTTTAAATACCAAATTTTAACTCTTTTAAACATCTCAAATCCTTTGAGTTGAATAAACATTGGCTTCCTTCAAAACCTTCCCAATGTTTGTCCTTAATAGTAAATCTTTATATTTTCAGATTAAACATAACATCCAGAAAATGTCAAGTGTTTTGTTAAGCTTTTGGTTGAAGTTTCTTGTTGCACTATGTCCTACAATTTAAATTACTTTTCTTGTACATAATTCAGGTATTTAGCAGGTTTAAACACCTCATCCTCAAACTTCCCGCAGTGTCTGCCCATTGCACTATCTAGAGGTACAGGATCTGTAGATCAGCTTTTGTTTCAGTAAAAAAAAGCCAGGTGATAGAAGTCCTTTTTAACAGTTCTAAAATTTTAAAGTTTAAAAGTTTTCTAACAGATAATCATTACCATGACCTACCAACCAAGTTAATTTAAAAGTAAATGAACATCAACATAAGAAGAAAATATTTTACCTATATATTCACAAACGCTTTCCTCCTCAGCCACTTTTCAGCATTAATTGATATGGCTTCTCCCCTCCCCTAGGGGAGGGGACAGACACATTCTGAATTTAAAAATTTAAAAAAAAAAAAAAAAAAGGGACATGCAGAGCACAAGAAGTCCTACAATAAATGGCAGGAAATGGTTGCTGTGAGAAGTCATGTCTTTATCCCATACATTTATTATATAAACAAAACTACCTAGTTGTAGAACATATGATAAGGGAGAAAAACCGTTGGTATCTTTCTGGTGTCACCCCCTATCCTAACTCAGCAGTGGTATCTTTTGCATTAGACCACAACAAAAAATAGACTTTAACAGGTGACAGAACCATAATTATGTTTTGCATTATGAAGTCCTTGGGCATACAGACTCAGGGCCTAAATTACATATTTCCCCACATGGAAAGTTTGTTCACCTTTAAGGCAGAAGATGCAGCAAACTCTCAAGGCAGCCAATCTGGCTGCCCAAGGCCCTTTCCTCTTGACAAGGTGAGCTCAGCCTTACACTTCTGGCTTCAATCCCTAAGTCTGAGCTCAGTGCCTTGGATGTTTTCATTGATTCTATGACACCATGTAGTGGGTCTGTCTGACCTGATTTTCCCCATACAGCCCTCATGTTGCAGTACTGGAAGCCAGAGAGTGTTGATAACACACACCCTTGTTACAACTATCAGTGCCCACACAACACCAAAGGTACAGGGGGGGCAAGATCTGGGAGGGGATACAACCCGGACAGCCGACCCGAGCTGACCAATAGGATATTCCATACCATATGACGTCAGCTCAACTATAAAGGGAGGAGGAACGGGGGGATTCGGGGGAAGACATTTGTCCTCCGAGCAACTGGTACGCGTTCTGGAGCCCTGCTTCCCGGGACAGGCCCGACACCGCCTGCGGATGGGCAGTAGAGAGTAACGGCTTTGCTGCTTTTGCTTCGCGCGCACGACCTTGCTTTCTCTGCTGTTTATTAAAACTGCTTCTTATCATAACACACAGGTTTTCCTTTTCCATCTTACTCTCTCCCCGCTTGCCTTGCTGACTGAGGTTTTGGTGGGTGCGGGGGGAGTGACAGAGGGACTAGGGGTGGGCACCGGGCACCCAGCCAAGGTAAACAAACTCACCACACACCAGTAAGAACAAAGGTAGCACAAGTTGTCTGTTCTTGGGTTTTACATCATACTTACCAGTTTTTCTCATTTTGTTTTGGCCAATACATTTTGTTCCAGTTCCCATAGCAACAACTTCCTTCATTACTGAAAAAAGAAACATTAACTGAACTAACTATTGTCAAAAGCATTGTCCTTCTGCAGTCATCCTGGTAACACAATACACAAGAACGCTGTGTAGAAAGGAAGGTTTGCAGAAAGGAGGCAGGCCATGCAGCATTCAGAAAGAAAACAGTATTAGCTGGAGAACAGAACACATTTTCCTAGTGCTAGGAAAAGTCCCATAGCAGGAGTGCTAATACAGGCTTAATATGGTAGGCAACACACAGCAGACATTGGCACTGGATTCCTCAAAGACAGAAGAAAGAAGTACGATAAACAATCTGCATGACAACATGGAAGTGCCAATAAGGAAAAGGTGATGGTGAGCTAACACAGACTGCATTATTACATTGTATGTTTAAGGAGAGTGAACTGAGGCCTTTCTAGGATTCTTTCAAATAACAACCACTCTTTTGCAAGGGTTTACATTAGGAATTCAGGTCCTGCCTACACTTTTGCCACTTACTGAGCAGCCACATACAGGCTTTCATCTTCCTAGTTAGTCTGGGAGAAACAGCATTTCACTACAAGTGTTTCTTTCTAGACAGAAGCTGTAAAAGCTTTAACAATCACAAAGAGTAAAGAATTTGGGTGGAGACAGAAATAGGACAGGAAGGGGTGTGTGGTTTTTTAAAAAAGTATCTCGGAGGAAAAAAAAAAAAAGCAGCAGGAAGGACTGCCACACCTCTCCCTCTCCCCCCCAACTCATTCTTACCCTGCAGATTCCCTGGTCTAGCAAGAACCTCTCTTTGGGTTGCAGACTCCACTTTGACAACAGCTGCCAGTGAAGTCCATTCTCTGTTCGGATCTGGTTTCCCCTGCTTAGGGAGTCTGGTCCTATAATGCAGGTAACATAGCTCAGCAATTTCATCAGCTGACCACATGGCTCCTGATCCAACAGTCGGTTCTAGACAGAATTGGATTCCATCATAACACTGATTAACAACCCCCATCTCTTCAAACTCTCCCGCCTTGTTCTGCATGACATCTTCCTGCACCAGATTCCAATATCTAAGGCCCAACTGCATCACCCCTTTAGGATTATTTACAAGAACTATATCACATGAAATTTAAAAAACCCCAACTTTTCCAAATGGCTAGGAATAAAACACACGGCTGGGTTCCAAGGGTCCCGCCACACCGCAGCGTGCACCACGGGCAGGCCCCGCCCCACACCCGAAGTGGCGGCCAGCGGGGCGCTCAAGCAGACACCTCGCCGCACGCCCCTACCCTCCGGGTTAACGGTGCCTCTGCTCCTCGCCGGGCCGGGCGGCGGCAACGAAGTCCCCGGGACAGCGCCGGGGCCCTAGGTCCCACCCCCACCCCGCGCGCGCGCGCAGCCGCACGCCCCACGCGCGGGGCCTGCCGGGAGCCCCGTCTCCTGCGCGGGTGTACACAAAGACACGGTGACTGGCGGCAGAGAAAGCTGCGTTTATTGGCGGCCCAGAACGCTGCGTTTATTGGCGGCCCGCGCCGCCCTGGGCTTCACACAGAGGTGCCTTCGGATGGCTGCTGGGGCTGCGCCTCCTTCTTGTTGTCCTCCGGTTTCATGGCGGGGAAGAGAAGCACCTCCTGCGGAAACGGACACGGTCAGCGGACGCCAGGGCCGCCCGGCCCCGCCCCGTGCCGGGGAGCGAGATCCCGTGGGCAACTCTCGCGAGAGCGGCTCTCCGCCGGCTCTCGCGGGGCAGAAGCGGCGGTACTGCGCACAGCGCCCCCCCACGGCGCGGGCAGCGCTCGCTCTGCAGGCCTGAGCCGGTGCCGCGGGGAGCTGCTCTGAGATGGAATTCCTCATCTCAAAGACTCTCGAACGGCAGCACTGTCATTTGCCCTGTTAGAGGGATGACCTGCCTTGCAGAATTCCGTTCCTGCTCTCTGACAGCGGCAGCAGTAGGCACTGCCATTCCCAACATTTACCTTGATGTTATTGGAATCCGTAAGGAACATGGTGAAACGATCGATTCCCATGCCCCAGCCAGCTGTGGGAGGAAGGCCATACTCCAAGGCAGTGCAGAAGTTTTCATCAATAAACATGGCTTCATCATCACCTGCAGCTTTTGCCTGAATAAGAAAATTAATAGAAAGGGTGGGTTGTACAGAGCTAGATATTACCACTTCTGCTAAGTCCTGCCAAAAAGGAGGGATACTGGTATTTGTAGCAGCCATGTAACTGATGAAACCACAGCCCTGTACAGCCACGTAACAGATGAAGGAATCTTAGCACCTGGAGAACTGTGGACGTCATTTGTACAAGTGCTTCCAAAACAGCTCTAGGCTCAATTCTTTTCTGATTTGTAGGTTTCCTTTCCAGGCAAAGGCCCAGGCCCTTCACTTCAGTAAAAGGCACCTCCAAGGCCATATGACAGGGGACGACAGTGAAATAAGTTTTCAAAGGCTTCTCAGGTTCTTTGTTGCTTGGAACCTCCTTTAGGGTTTGCAGAAACAATTATGAAGCCTGTTTGAATCATCAGTAGTTTTTCCATGAAGCAGTTTAGGGGTTGCTTTTTTTTCCCCCCTTCAAGTAGAAAGATTGAAAAACCCTGCACTGAGATGGCAACTAATACATCTGACCCTGACAGCCCCCGAATGCAAAGCGCAGACTAGCCAACTCTCTCAAAATTAGAAAATGCCGAGCCTAGGTGCTGAAACAACAAACATTTTTGTACTCTGTTTCAAGGAATACTTTGCAAAAGACTGCTAAAGCAAACTTTTCTGTCCGAGTCTCAAATCCTGCAATGTAAACTGCCCTCCTTTGTCTCCATCTCCACCTTAACATGAAGCTTTCAGGCAAATTTTCATTCAATACATTTAAGCTTATGTCTGCAAAGTCTGGCTATACTCATGAGAGACAACTGCAGTAAACATATATGCAACAGATCAAAAGTGAAAGAACTCTGTAGCATTAGTCACTGTGACTGAACATTTTGAAACTTCTATCAAGTAAGTTAACATAAGACTTATTTTCCTGGTTTTGACAACTGTTTAATCCTCTCAGGCACAGTGAAGACATCTGCAAGAGGAAGGAGGACAGGAACTGTTTCTGCAGACTGCATCATCTGACCTCAATCATCTGTGGGCATACATGCATTCATGGATGTGTACACCCAATTCATAACAAAATCAGTTTCAGTCACTCCTTTCTAATCTAGAAAGGATTTTCTTATCTCCTTTCTTATCTAGAGAAACCTAGTACTATAACTTGGCAGGCCTAATATTTCCACTCTGCAGCTCTATTCTGTAAGCCAGTTTAAAACTCAGTTCAGGGAATTAGGCTATTTCTTACACACCATTCAAACTCTTATTGCACATGAAGAATTACTTAAGAACCTAGAAGTATAATGTTGCATGACTACATAAATGCTTAATTAGGGAAAATAACCGTAAACCTGTGCAAGACAGAGAAAAAACTGTGCATTTTCTTTTTTTCAGATTAGCACTTTGGGTTGCACTACTAAAAAACTAATCAACAGCATTGTTTGGACTTGTTTACCTTAGAGAGCAAGGTTCCTTTAAAAGGAATTAAGTTTTAGTGATGGGTTTTCACTTGTGTGAGAAACACTCTGTTAAAGTAGTAACAACCCTTTTCAGCAGTGATAGATTTGGAATAGACATTAGGAGATATTATTTGCTTATATGCTTGAAACGTTGATTCACTCCCAGCAAGACACCATACCTTGGCCTGATCCTCAAACAGCTGCCGCTGCAGAAAGGGATCGTTGAGTTCTGTGTAGGCATTGCACACCTCCTTCTTCATCACAAAGAGCTCAAAGCGTTCTGTCAGTCCTCGCTGAGAGCGATGCCTGCGTGCAGACAAAACCACCATACCTTAACTTAAACACCTTTAAAGAAGCAAAAAGCACATACATTACAATCCAGGAGGACTGCCCACACTTAGCAGCAACAGCTGTCAAAACGTCAAACTTCTAAGCATCGGCACAGCTCTTCCCTGGATGATGTATCTCACAGCTCAGGAACCAATGTCTATCTTGGTTGGTGTCAGAATTCAAAACTACTATGTAACATCAAAATCTCCATTTTCATATATATGACTTTTTTTTTTCTTTTTCTTATTTCTTTTTAAAAGCAGAAGTAGAGTGTTTAACTACTACACACTGACTGTGTCTCATACCATTTGGCTAGAGGACTCATAATCTGCGGGTGATCACAGATGAATGTGGGGTTGATACAAGTGACTTCCAGGAATTCACCAACTAGCTGGGAAAACAAAAGCAAAACGATTACATCACTTTCCTGACACTTCCTTTCCCAAACATCCTGCTTCCCCCTCTTCATTACTGAAAAGCTTCCCAGTTAATAATTGCTGGTCATGGTAATGTCTTCATCAACAGAGAGTGTGTCCTAGTTGGGTAAGAAAAATGACATAGTAAAAACTGTACATTAAAAAAAAAACCAAACTCAAACAATTTGGACATTACCACAAAGGTCAGTAAGAAAAACGGCTATCAGGCAATATTTTGTGTACAAAAGAAAGGACTTAGTGTTGATAGAAGAACTCCATGGTAAGCCTACCAGTTTGGTAAGGTATACACAAATGCACAGACCTCACAGACAAAACTGACATAAGCAGATGAGCTTTAAGCACAATAGACCAGGTATCAAACTAAAATCCTCTAGCACCTACATTAAGCAGGCGTCAGTAAACTACATTTTGCTGTAGACAATAAACAAATGAACAGTTTTCCCACTGTGAAACAGAAATTGCTAAAGTGCATTTCAGCGTGTTTTCCGAGATGCAGATAAACTTTTGCTCTTAAGAGACTTCTGTTGATATGGATAGATCCTCAAAGAAACTAAGGTTGTAAAAACACACTTACTCTGTCAAGAAGCCTGGCTGTTGTCCTGGGAGGTGGACACTCAACATTTCTCTCTACACAAAGGTCATCAAAGAACCTGCGAGTTTCTGAAAATGTTGTAGACAAAAATTAGAAAAGCCACCCAGGCAGCTACAATTTTCTTTCTGCATCCTTTAACGTGTCTTAGAGTGGTATACATTATGAAAAACATGAGCTTAAATGTAAATTTAGACAGTGGGATTTTTTTAATCATTTTACACTAAAATGTAAGTTATTTTATATTTCAGAAACTTGACAACAGTTAAGCACAACCCCACACAACTGCTGGACATTATTATTTGGAAAAAAAAAAATGGAAGAAAAAAACTAAAATCACTGAGAGGTGTATGAACTTGTTTCCTCATGGCTCTGGATTCTAGGAATGGAGACTCAACTGAATAAAAGACAGAAGAGATAAAAAGCTTCAAGAACTCCCCAGAGCTCCATAAAAAATGAGGCAAGAGAATTAGATCCTGCCAAAGACTGCAAGACATGAAGGCTGCTTTCCAGGCTTAGGTAACAGACAAAACCAGAGAAAATCAAACCCATGTGTTACTATCACCTCAAAAAAGCAGCTGACTGCAGTCTGGGAGCTTGAGACCTTTTGCCCTCTTTCTGTTAAGGAAAAATTACTCAGTATCTGACCTTCAGTTTCGAAATACTCAGCTGATGGAAATTTCACTCCTATGGCCTTTTCCAGATCATACACCATGCTAATTCTCCGGAAGGGAGGGGTAAAATCTATCTCATAGGCCTGTCCATCTTGTCCATCTGGATGATAAGTGATCTTGTAACTTCCAGTAATATGTTTCACCATCCCTACAAGAGGAACCTGAAGTTTAGAAGAGTATGCCACATAATACGCAATTCTTCCAAAGATCCTTATTCTTTTCTAGTTAATACTGCATACGTCACCTGAAAGCAACTTCTCTGTAATCTCCATCAAGTCGTGGTAGTCCGCATAAGCCATGTAGAATTCACAAGTTGTGAACTCTGGGTTGTGAGTCAAATCAATTCCTTCATTCCGGAACTGACGTCCAATTTCATATACTCTGTCCATGCCTCCAACCACCAACATCTGAACAAAAGGAAATTCTAGTAAACACACTAACTTTTTCACAAGAACTAAACAGAGCTCAAACACACACAACTGCAATGCGACCTTAATCTCATTCAAGATACATCGAGATATATTTTTTTTCCTCCAATCCAATCAGTCTACCTTTCTTCAAGAACACCCCTCCTTTTAGCTACATTTACTTTTTTAAAATAAGACCACGAGAGTCTGGAGAATATAGACTTGGCCATGAGGGGCTTGTATTTTACCTTATGGTAAAGTTCTGGAGCAATTCTCATATATAAATTCATATCCAGTTCATTGTGGTACGTGATAAAAGGTTTTGCCACAGCTCCACCTGGAATTATATTCATCATGGGAGTTTCAATCTGTAAAGAAATAACAACAAAATTTATCAGTGGCATAAATATTTTGAGGCTCCTACCTGAATGCCCTGCTTTGGTCTAATCTGTTTCCGAAGCAGAACTCTGTAGATCAAACAAACCAATCAACCAACCACATCTAGCTTTGATGAAAAATTTCCGTATTTCATTTACTGTTTCATATTCTAGTATATGAAAACAATTCCAATCTAAAAAGCACTTCTCCAAGCAGTCAGTAAAGATAAATTACTTGAACTATTTGTTGCTATCAAGAATCATTCAGATTTACCATAAATGTGAACCTGATGAGTTATTTTATTCCCAACATCCTTGCCAAGCATAAGTAACTTACTCTATTATTCCAACAAGTCAAAACTTCGTATGAATTGAGAGGGACTTTTATGATCCTTTTTGATTAAGTTATCAGAACAGTAAAATCAGTAAGTACTAGATTAAGAATTATTTTTAAAACAAACCAAAGACAATAAAGCCATTACAGACATGACAGAGATGACACAGCACAAGTTTGGTTTCCCACTGCTATAAATAAACTCCTACTGGCAGCTTCTGCAGATTCAGTTGATAAACACTTGCAAATAAACTACCTTAAGTTCTAATCCTTTTGCTACCTGTAAAGCAGAACCAAGAATCTGGATGCAACAGAGAGCAGAGCAAGTATTATTTTCTCATATGCTACTCCACAACAGATCTTAAGATAAAAACAATTTTACTTATAAGAAGTAAAACCTGAATTTACCTCTGGAGGCAAAACACCATTTCAAAGATGTTATTTCCATCTTAATTTACTTAAATCAGGAAAGGACAGCAGTTGTTTCAAGTACTACATTGATAGAAGTTTCCTGAATCATTATCTCTCCAACTGAGAAATAGTCTTAGCTTTAAGAAGAGAGGGAATGAAAGGCTGACTAATAAAACACATTGGTGCTGAGGTAATTATTCTCATTTCTGTAAATACTTTGCGTAAGACCCCAAACATAAAGCATCCTTGAAACTGAGAAGCTCTAAACACATTCAGTATGCAGAAAGAAATAAACACTGAAGCCTTACCTCAAGGAATCCCAACTCATCTAGAAAGCTCCGCATGTACGTAATGATCTTTGCACGAGTTATAAATTTTTGCCTCACATAATCGTTAAGAATTAAATCCAAGTATCTCTGGCGATACCTCGTTTCCTGAAAAGAATCAATCTGTTTAGAACAAGCTAGACAAACGGTGCTGCCAAAGGGAAAAAAAAATACCAAACCAAAACTAATGTTCCTTTGTTGACTGATATCAGCAGATACAAAAAGGTCATCCATTTAGACCTATTTGTCAAATTGCCTCTAAGAGTGACAGGAATGACAAGTACCTTGTCTTTGAGGCCAAAGTGAAGATGAGGCAACATGTGCAGGCATGGAGACAACAGAGTTATTTCATAAGGAATAATACTCAGCTCCCCTTTCTTTGTTTTCCCAGGATTCCCCTCTACACCAATAATGTCCCCACGACGCAGCTTGTTGTTAATACGGAAATATTCTTCCTCAGATTTGTACAGCCTGTAATTACAAAACCAGTGTAAGCAGGTTTGTTTAAAACTCAACATTCCAAACTGCGCAGCAAGTCTCTCTCTCTGGACTCCTTTAAAAACATGATTCTTCTAGCAGGGGAGCCAACCACAACATCCTAAGCAAAACTGGCTGCCTACGCCAACCCACAGATGAATAGCCTAAGGAGATGAAGAAACAGAATGCCCAAACACAGGTCTCTAGGCCCCTGAATGCAGTTGTTTAAAATGCTACAGGCAATACCTCTACTCACCTGGAATTTGCCATGACCTGCAACTTGACTCCTTCTCCACGAAGGTCATAGAAAATCAGCTTTCCTCCAGAGGCACGCTTTGCATGGATTCGACCTAAATAACAAAGTATGCAGAGCATCAGGCAGAGTCCCTAGCAGAAGGATACAGGGGCAAAAGCCACAGTATTATGACTTGGACAAAGGACTGTCAGCTCTGAACTCATCGCTACCATAAAAGAGAAGCAGTTAAGTCTGAAAATTAATACCTGTGCACAAAAGACCTCATGAACTTTGAGTCCTGGAGCCCATATCCCACTCTGATCTTGTATTTTTAAGGGATGCTGCACAAGTCTGTACAGTCTGAAAGGCCATGTCCTGAACAGTTCAATACTGCTACAAGATTTCATGACTGAATAACAGGGTACTGGCAAAATTCAAAGAGACCACTCCATCACTAAAAGTAGCTAAAACTTGGCTCAGCAAAGCAACAGATCATCTTTCTGTATCCCATATAAGCCTTTACCTGCCACTCTCACTGTAATATCTGTCAGATGATCTCCTGGCTGCAGGTGACTGTACTTCTCTATAAAATCCAAGAGAGAGATGTCTACATGGAACTTGTGAGGATAGGGATCTTCATTTGTGCCCTTCAGCTGCTGGATTGCTTGGCTACGGATCTTGTAGTATTGCTGTCACCAGAAATAAACAAAACCAAATGATTTTGTTAGAAATGGAAAATATTTGACAGGTTGCAATTTAAAACACGGATGCACTTATGCAGGAATATGTAGGTGTCTCCCCTTTTAACCATTTAGTTCCTCTTGAGTTAAAAAAACAAATGTAAATCAATAACATTTATTCTCAGAACAGTAATAAGCACAGGGGCCAGACACTCACATTTGGATCCAAGCTTTCCTCATCAGCACCAGTATTATTCTCAGAGTCAGAAGCCAAAGAAGGCTTATTTGAATGCTTTTCACTTTGCTCTTTTTGCCTTGCCTCTTTTTCAGCTATTTTTCTCTCAGCCTTTAAACGTCTCTTCAGCTCACTGCAAAAGTGAAAGAAACCAGATTCAACAGGTCCTCTGAGACTTGCACAGGAAAACCCCTGGCAGGATTCTGTACAAATAACCCTACCAACTCCTATTTCCCTGAAAAGTGAAAGCATTTTCTTCTTCGAACTCTTTTAGTTCATCTCCTATGATATACAATATTCGGCGAAAGATAAAGCCGAAGTAAACATTAAAGAGTAAAACCGTGTTAAACATCCTTAAGGACGCCCCAGGATCCCCCCCAAGCCGTTTTACACCTAACAGCCTGGCCACCCTACGGAGCAGGCAAGCGACATACGGCAAACTCCCCACTGAAAAAAGTCTGGCGCTACTTAGGGTTCCCGAGCCGCTTCCGCGTCCCGGACCGGCCCCCGACGCCGCCGACCGGGACTTCACGGGGAAAGAGGCGAGCCCCGCCGGGCCGCAAAGCACCGACCTGCTTCGGTCGTGAAGCGCCTGGCGCCACCGGAGCGCGGGCGCGGCCCTCCAGGCCCAGCCGCGGAGCCGCACAGCCGCGGGGCTCAGCATGCCGGGCACTCGCTCGCCTCCCCAGCCCGGCTCCACCTGCCCGCCCGCCCGTCCGTCCTCACTTTTTGCTGAGCGGCGACTCGGTCTCCCCTGCCTCGCACGCGCGCTCCGCCGCCGCCTCCATCTTCCCAGCTCCAGCGGCTGCTTCCGGCGCGCTAGCGCCTGCGCGCCCGGCGCGGCGATGGCGGGACACGGGGCCGCACGCTCGCGGTCGCTGTTCCTTTGGGACGACGGGAGCCCGATGCGGTTCTACGTGCGGCCAGGGCAGGCCAAGCTGCGCCTGGCGCCGCTGGTGCTGGCGGGCGGACGGCCGGCAGGGCCGCGGCGGCGGGGGGCGGCCCTGGGCCCCGCCGCGGCCCGCAGCCGATGCTCGCATATTCCCGCAGAGCCCCCGCCGACGGAGGAGCCCACGCCGAGCACGGGTCTTTTCGAGGCGGCCAACCGGGAGTTTGAAAGCACGGAGGTAAGCGCCCCGGGCCGCTGCCCCCGCCTCCGCGGGGAGCTTGCTGCCCAGAGCAGGCCCGGTTGTCACAAAACGGCAGAGCAGGAACTCATAATTAACTTCCTAAGTGGCACCACGATGTCCTTTCTGCTGTGGCTCAGTGGGAGCTGCATGCGAGCCCTGAACTACGTGGCTTATGGTGATGGTGCCTTGCTGTGTTTAGTCTTGATTCCCAGCTTGAGGGAATTAATGCCACGGTGTTGTCACATTAAAAGCTGCATTGGAAAGTGGAAGTCATCCTCTCACTCAGGCATAAGATATTCCTGCAGTTGCATTAGCACTTACTTCTGGTTTTTATACTCTGTTCAAATTCTCCCTTATATTTCACACTTTTCTGTGATCCTGTATATCTTTATTAACACATACAGTTTCTCTTCAGTCACTGAATTTTACTATGCCTAGTAATTTCTGAGCTTTTTATATACTGTAGAATCCCAGTGGAAGGTGGGTGGGTAGCAGTGATAAAAGAAGCTTGCCAGAAAATACCATGTCTGATTGATGACTCCTCTTACTTTTAGTCAGGAAGTGACACTTCGGACATTTCAGAAGAACTTTCTACACAAAATGGAGGGGGAAAGTCTCCAGGAGAAGCAGCATCTGATTTGAAAACTGGACCAGAGGACTCTACTTCCCCTGACACTCAATTACAAAGGGAAGAAAGACCAACAAGCACTTGCTCTTCTTCCAGTGTGGTGGGAGAAGTAGTAAAAACTATGCAGCACTTCATGGAGAAGTTCAGCCTGGACCTGTTCACTGTTACACAAGCCTTTCTGAAAAACACTGGTGAAGTGGAGGCTACTCTATACTTTCTGCAGACAGGACAGCGCTTGGATGGGTACCCTATATGGAGCAGAGAGGATGATTTGGAGTTGCAAAAAAATGATGATCATACCAGAAATAAATTGATAGCAAAATTTGGAGCTGAAAACGTAGCAAAGCGGGTAGCGTTTAGGAAAAGTTAGATAGCAAAGCAGAGGGGAGTGACTTATCTAGGACTGTGGCAGGAACTTAACATTAAGTCATTTCAGAATTGCAAATATGATGGCAAATTTGATGCAATATTCTGAAGTTTCAGAAGTGCTTTAAGATAATTTTCTAATAAAAGGCCTAGTTTGTATCTTGTGATACTGAGCATGCTAAACATTTAAAATTAGAAAATGGTGAAGAGAAAGGTTCTATACAGTATCAAGCTTACAGTCCTACCTGTACATTGCTGCATGCAAAGGATTTTGAATTGGGGTGACACCAAAACCTGACAGAATCACATTAAGTCCTCTAACCTGTCAGGTGTTGCTAGTGCACAGTAGCAGCCTGCTCTCTATATCATGCATCTTACTTCAGACTGTTGTGGATGATCATTTCCCAACCTGCTCTGCCAGTTATCATTACCGGTTTTTTGTTGTTGTTAATGAGCCTCGATTAGTGGCAGACATTTGGAGACAGTAACAATGAAAACTGTTCCAAAAGGGGTATCAAGAACATTCATGGCAGGAGGTGAGGCACTTGGTCTCATACACAAGTGCTGAGAAGTCTCAGAGTGGCCATATGTACTGGGAATGGCCAGAAAAAGGTCACTGTGACATTATGATACTGAATCTCATGTTAGAGATCTGTCAGTTAAAACCTCAGTCATCTCCTTTTTTATTACCACTTTCCAGTACATGTTCCCCGCCGCTAATATTGCAGGATTGGCTTCATAACATTAACTTTACCATCTTGCTTCTGTTCTCCTCTTGATTTCTTCAGTCCACTGCCATAAATCTGTCTTCCAGTATTTATACCAATGCAATCTGTGTCTTTACCTTGTCTTTGCAGTCTCAAACTTAGCATGAATTCTCAGTCACAGGAGGACTGTGAGACATCTCATGGGAACAACTGTTCTTTGTTTTGACAGCTAGAAGACAATTATTTCAGCTGAAAAATAAATGGATTCACATAGTCCCCTAAATGGATCCCCATATGCAAACACAGGAGTTTTTATTTTCAACCACAGCTGGCTTATACCATTTTCCCACTACGTAGTAAGTGAACACAAACATTTCCCCAGTATTGCCACCAAGGCTGGGCACCCGGGCATAGGAATGGAGCAAAAGGAAAACTGGGCTTGAAAACTTAACCATTCTGAAAAAAAAAAAAGATCTTTCCAGAAACCAATGTCTAGTCATCCTTGTATCTCTTCTGGTATCCTAGGTGGGAGCATGACACATAATGTTCTCTTTATTCAGCTTCCATTTATATCTCCTCTTCCTTTGCAATGCAGTGGCTCAATGTGGTTTCACTAGTGGTCTGTGAGGGGGTTGAGCTCTGCTGTCTGGTCCCCTTCCTTGGGCATTCTCCTTGCTCCAACCTACATGTAATTCCTCTTTTGCATAAACCATGGCCTTAATTTGGAAAACAGACTTGGATCACTTCAGCCTGCATTGTGGCTGAGCCTCCAGGGGTCTTGGAGACTGACTGTGTGCTGCTGAGAAAGCTCCCTTGAGTGCAGCTGCAGTTCCTGCGTTGGGTGTCCAGCATGCTCTTGCTCATGTACACATCCACCGCTGTCCTCTTTAGCCCTAGTAAACAATTCTCCACTCCGCAGCCTGCAGAGAGCGGTTTTTCTGCCTTCAGAATCTGTTAGAGGAGTTCTGGGCAAACAAAAGATCCAATGACATATTTTTTTGCTCTTCTTTAGACTGAAGGAGCTGGTAGCCTAGCAAGTCCATTGCATCCTTGCACACATTTTGTACTTTCTCTATTTTCTGGAAGGGAAGGGTCTTCCTCCAGGCCTCGGATACTCCCAACGCATCTCTGGACCCAATATCAAAGGCCTGCGCTCCTTGTCCCTTCCCGTGCGTGATGTTGTACACCCACTTCTGAAGTTCTGGTGTGAAATGGAGTTCTGCAAACCTGTACATCTGAGCAGCCCTTGCTATTGGGTCTCTGACAATGTCTTCGTAGCGAACCAGCAAGTAGCGGTCTTTCAGGAAGCTGGCAGTGGCCTGGCTGCCTGCCTTGTAAATCTCAACATGGCTTTTGCAGATTACTTGCATTGTGTTGTAGGGCCCCATTTCTCCCTTTGTTCCCTGGGACCCCACAATAATGTTACTGTCCCGTTTCAGGTCTCCCATTGTATTCTCTCGGGACCTGAACACAGCGCGAGGATCACGGACCAAATGAATGATTTTGAGGTTCAGGGATGGATCACTGAGAAGGGGGTAGAGAACTTTGAGGTCCAAGAACCGAACCTCCTTGATGGCAATATGGCTGTAAGTTTTACAGGCTTCCTCCACCTTGCTGAATGGGTACTTGCCACAGATTGTTCTGCAATTGCCTGCAGGGATTATGTCACTGCGACTGAACGAGTCACAGGCCGGGGGAGAGCACAAGGCTCGGCTTGTCTCCCACTGAAATAAATCAGACTTTTTCTTCTGTCTAGACATGTAAGCATCAAACACGGACATGTCACACAGAAAGACTGACCTCACTAGGTCACGTACTGCCATGTGTAAGACTTTGGCATTGTTCTGGTACATCGCAACCCACACATGCCATGCGGGCTCCATCAGGTAGAAGACACTGGGGTGCTGGCTGAAGATTTGTCCAGTGAAGGAAGATCCTGACCGCCAGGAGGAGAGAATGAGGATGTGGACTGGAGAAAGTTTCTCTTCCATGGGGGCATTCTTGCTGCAGGATAGGAAGTAGAAGTGGATCAGAATAATGGACAGAACTGACAGAACTGCCAGAATCAGGAGCACCTGCACACTTCTAGACTTCATCATGGCTGCAAGCGACCTGCAGAGACAAAGGAAGTTCAGCATCACAGGATCATTAAGAGGGCAGGATGTGATCATCAGGCTCCTGCCAATCCTTCAGGATCAGGGTTTTGGAAAGTTGCCACACTACCAGTGGTAGTGTGACAATCACAGCACAAGGTGTCTTTGGAAAGGACATAAATGCTGCAAGGCTGAAAGTTTTCTGTAACAAACCCAGTTTGTCAGTAAGCCATTGTAATGCAGACTTCGAAGATCACTGAAAAGCTTGTCTGCACTTTCATCCATGTTTAAGTGTTAGTTCAATATATTGAAATAAGACAATACACACAAACATACTTAGTGTATGCAATCCCTGTAGACATGATTCTGGCAATTTCTATGGAGGAAACATGGAACAGTTCTTGTGGAGAATTCAACAGTTCCACACTGTTACTTTTAAGCTCCTGCTCTATCGTTTACAATTACTTTTATGCCAGAATGCTGTAAAAATATAAGGAAAATAAACAGAAACCTACATTGTAGTCTTTTTGGAATTTCAGGAAACACCTACTGTCATCGCAGGTGAAAAATCACATACCAAAGGAAATCATTTGGCACTGTAATAAATCCAAGCACGACAATATCTCCTCCACAATCAGAGCAACATTGGCAATTTTTCTAGAAAGGTCCACAAGGGTTTATCTCATCCATCTTTGTGTAGGAAGGTTTACCTAAAACTAATCTCTTTCTTGGCCTAACTCCTTCTTCAAGACTATCTCCTGCTACCCCTCCCCTCCAACCCCACTCATCATGTAGGTCTTCTATGAGAAGAGGTACAACACAATGTTAGTCCAACCTAAACATAGGCCCAAAGCTTCCTTGTTTCTCACACTAAGCCTCTATTCTGCCTATTAAGGATGACTTCATTACTGGAAAACGTCCATCGTGCTTCCTAGGAACAATTCATAGCCCGAGTGCCAGCTGGCACAGGAATCTGCAGGAAATACAGTCAGATATGGTATCTGAAGCAGAAAGGATGCATTTAATTTTAAAATAAGTGCATTAAAGCATGATCCGCCAACTGCTCCTCTTGTACGCTCTCCCCTCCTCAGCCATGCCTGATTGTGCTTTGTATATGGAAGGGTGCATGCAGCGCTGGCTACCCCTGGAGACAGTGTTCTCAGCACAGAATTCTGCGCAGTATGGTGTGCTCTCCTGCCGCCATGTGCCAGTATGGCAGTCTAGCTGTGCTGCAGTGGAGACAGGCCTCTGACTGGTTTACATTTCCCAAGGGGAACTACATTTTTAAAAAAATCCTTACTGGGTCTTAGTCATGGTCATTCCTTCCAGATGCTTCCAGAGCCAGAGAGGATAGAGAGAGCAGGGCCTTCAGGACTGCAGGGCAAGCTGGAAGGCCTCCTGGACAGAGCAGCACCGGAGCTCAGGTCCTTACAGCTTTATACACTGCTTTTGTGCAGTCCACGATTGCACTGAGTTCAGGCAACCATGCCCATGCAGAGCAGCTGCCTCCCTACTAAATCAGCAGAGTCCCGACTGACCACAATGCAAACACTGCTCCCCCACGATGTGCTTCCTATGTTATCTTCTAGGTCCATGGTAATGCGTGAACCTCCACAGTTAAAATTTCCCAAACCTCCTCCTTATGCCCTGTCTTAATTTCCTTCTTCAGCGAAGCTTTCAGACTAATTTGCATTGAGGTGCCTCCTTCCATGATTTCAGTTCCTGTACAACCGATGTTTAGGTTTCCAGTTAAAGTCACTGCAGCTAACCAACTAGGAACAGTATTCATCTTTCCCTCCAGTGTATATGCATAAATTGGCTTGTTTACCTAATCTACCTCCTGTGCATTGATTTTGAGCTAAGGGTTTATAAGGCAGCAATTTTAAGTTCTCAGAAACAGGTCAATACCCAGCCCAATGGATAAGCCTGGTTGTTGCCAATAAGTGCTACCACAATACAGATTTTATTTTAGTAATATCTTGCAAGGACAGAGTTGTGCATCTAGGGAGGGACCACATGCTTCTGGTCTCCTGGACAAGGAGCCCACTGATTTTTTTTGATTTTACAAATGGACTGTAGTGTTCGGGTGTGACGGGAAGCTGATTCACTTTTGACCCAAGCCTAGGAAGAGCTGCAAACAAAGACTGTTGTAAAAATAAGTCATGTATCAGCTTCCTCCTTGCAAATGAATACCCCAGTGTTTACCAAAAGTCCTGGCTTCCAAATGAACTTTGATGATATCGCTTCCATCTGGCACCATTAATATCATTATTCTAATTCCCAACAGAGTTCCTAGACTATAATCAGAAGCTCTTAATTGAGGAAAAGCTCTGTTGAGCAGATATGAACACTGGTATTAAGATATTCAGGCAGATTTAAAACCATAGAAATCATTATCTCACTGAAAACCTGTGTGTAAATCGTCTGAGTCAAAGAGAATGGATTCGGGGTTTTGGGGAAGCAAGGGTGTGCTTTTATCTTGAATCAGATCAGGGTGGGACAGCTGGATGCTTTAGATATTTCAGAGTACACATCCCTGACACTGCTCTTGATAGAGATAGTCTCATGTGAGGCCACAGCCTCAACAGCTTATTTAGTCTTACATAAGAAGTAGTGATGATTGTTGCCCTGACCAGTCTGCCCCACAGGGAGTGGAGAAGGATGGAAATGAGTTGTGTGTGCCTGATGAAGTGCAACACAGGAGTAGCAAAGAGCAGCAGAAGTTCTATCAGACATTTCCTAATATGAAAGAAATACTAATTACATGACCTTATTTTTCCCCACTGTATCTCTCAACCATGGCAGCTGGGATGTTCCTAAACTAAGGTCTTAAGCTTAACTACATTTTCCCTACAGCAAACATCCAGAGTCACAAGTGATTCGTTTCATTTTGTATTGCAAAAGTGAAATATGAAGCCCTCACGGAACTGCAGGGTAAAGATCAGCCCAGAATGCTTGATCAATCTCCACTGCAGAACAAAAAAAGGGCATGCTATTACTATTTGCTGGCAGAGAGATGAGCTGCGATTTGGCTGAGAGGAAAGAACAGGAAGAATCTCAAGGCACTAAGGATGAAGAACATAAACTACTGAAAAATACAACAACCCAGTGTCACCATGTTAAAGTCTCCCACAGCACATGCATGAGAACGCAAAGAACTGGGATCTGCCTGCCTGAGCAGCTAGAGTCTCAAAAAATCAAACAGAGCTTTAAGCTTTCCCAGAAACACTTGGAAAACCTTGCTCCTGGCAAAGAAAGACAATTACAGAAAGCAGCAAGCAGCCCCAAGGAGACTTACCCAGCAAACACACTCTGAGCATGGGCAGCATATCCCCAGAGTACAGGTTTGTTGAACCTGTGTGTGTCTGGGGAGGGGAGGGATACGTGTGTGACAGTATAGCCCAAAATACCTCATGCTGTGCAGACTGTATCTGAGTGGTCTGCAAACCTGGGTGAGCTCTCCAGACCCATACAGATCCCTCACTGCTGTAGTGGCATTAGTATAGCAAAGAGAATCTGGTGCCAGAGAAGCTGCAGACTCTGCTCTTTGGTGGCACGGATGATTTCTTATAGTTTTATCAAATTCTTCTCTTTGGCCTGATCAGCTTCTGCAGAATTAGAAGTAGCACCTGCCCATTCAGAGAAGAACAGATGGCATGACTGTCACTAGTGGGAAATACGGAGAAGATAGTCTGGAGAAGCAGGAACTACCGTCTAAGCCAGACCAACAGCTTCTGCCTGCAGAAGAAATCATGTAGGAATTTACTGGTATGTCCATAGTGTTTTACAAAAAATATCTCTCAATTCAGACTGCTGAGCATGAGCACTGAATACAGTTCTGGGCACCTGAGCATCCACATCTCAGATACCAATAAATGGTTGAAAAATCTCACCTTAACAAGTCCTCTTGAATCACCACCTCTCTGAAGCAAAGTTGCCCTCACATGCATACACTGCTGTGGTACACACTTCTCCAGGCAGCCACACAAACAGCCGTGTGCTCAGGTACTGGCACTCTGCCTTCATGCCAGCATCTCAGATACTCATGTACTCAGTTCTTACCTATACCTGTGCCTCCTCCTTCCTGTCCCCCTCATTTGTGTATGTCCCAGCTCTGAGACTGACTACTATACAGTGCCCGCCTACTTTGACCAGCCTAGAAAACTCCACCCTGCACTGAGCAGCAAAGCATGGCAATGGCAGGTTCTTGCAGGGGCATGAATGACCAAACACTGCTAGTAAAAGAGAAGGGCATGAAGGAAACCAAGAAGTGCTTTTATGTTAAATCCCATTTCAAGCCCCAAAAGAGACTGCCCTCTGTAAAAGGAGGGAGAGGGATGTCTGTGGAGTGTCAGAGCAAAGAACAAACAGGAACTCCTGTTGCAAGGAGAACCAGCTTGCCTACCAGGAGTGCAGAGACAGGGCCTACAATTGTTCTGACTGCTTGCCATGTTGTCAGCAGATGAAGATTCACGTAAAGTGGTTTTGACTCTTTTCTCTCTATGCCTTGCTCAAGTTAAGCATGGGAAAGAAATTCTGTGAAAGAAGCTGTGAAAGGAGCAGCTGGACTTGGCCTGTTAATGATTCGGAAGGGTACTGGAGCTGCAATGGGGCTGTGACAGATAAGGTGGAGAAGCAGGGCAGTGCTGGGCTCAAGAGAAACACACGGTATTCTGTGACCACGCAGAGACAATCGCTTTGGGTCATTCCTATTCCACGTTTCATCATTTCTGTCACACCATCCAGAGAGGTGTAGACCTTCTCTTGATGGTGTCCCCTGCCCTCAAAGATCTCACTGAACTGCTCTGAGGGCAGAAGCAAAAAATCTAGGCAAGGCTGGTCCTTCCAGCAGGAGGGACAGCCTGAATGGGGCAGGTCATGTTCCCTTTCACTCGCTGGATTGCAAACAGAGATGGTCAAGCCCTGGTAACCCTGGGCTGGAAAACAAGGTGAGAAGCTGGCAGTGGTCCAGGTAGGTCTCTACAGAGGGAACCATGCATTGTTCTGTGCAATCTGGATTTTAGCTACATGTTCCTGTGCCCTGCACAGACACCATTTGTAGAAAGGATTTACCTGCATGTCATTAAGTGTTACAAAACTGGTTTGTAAAGGTCACATCATTTGAATGGTTCTCCCTGAAGAATTATTTCTCCCTAACAGTTGCATGAACACAGATGTATCAAAACTTCTATTCCACCTGTATGTAGCTTGCCCAAGACAAGCTGTTCCTTTGGCACAGATATTCAGGCTTCAGGACAGCACTAAACAGTGCTGTACAGTCCTCTAGTCATAGGGTTGAGCAGATGTTTTTCAGTTGCACAGATCCCAGGTTCTAACTACTTGGCTGAGCTTTCCAGAAGGCAGCCTCTGTGGCATGAACACAGAAGAGGAGAGGCACACTGTTCTGTCACACTGCATTTCCTGAGAAGGAAGGTATTTGCCATTGGCAAGTACCAGGAAATCACCACTCCTGAGTGTAAACAACTCTTCTCCTTGTTCCAGACTACAGAGTTGAACATGAAGATATCGTATAGGAAAGTTACAAACCGTAACCGCATGCTAGTAGTTGACCTTTGTTTCTTTCTCCACAATTTAAACCGACCCGGTTTGTGTTCACATGATTGGAGGTTATTTTCCATGACTGTCTTCTACAAGATGATGGCTGCTTGCCAAAACAGTTTTAAAGTAGTGTCACTTCTTATTAGCTCATTAATTCAGTTAACAAATCTCCCCATCACATCAAGAACAATTGCTTTTTACTGTTATTAGTAATGTTAGTTTTCCAGTCTCTACCTGAAAAGCTGAAAGTCTTTCATAATCACACAATCCCTCACTGTTTTTATTATTCTAATACCATGGAGATATGTATATGTAATCACACAGGGCCAATAAGATGCCTTCCGTCGTTCTTTCTTCTAAGTTCTCCACAAAGAGATATTCAAACAAGTAATTGTGTTTTTAACTCCATCATTACTTACTTGTCACATGACTTTTACTTGTGTTTCTACTATTCATGAGCAATGCATGCCCTTGAATCCATATGTTCCATGCATGATTGCCAACCTACAGCAGTCTGTAAGTTTCACCCACTCTACGACCAGTGTCAGGAGTTGTAGTTCCTCTATTTCACTGCCAATTTCCTACATTACTAAACAAACATATTGACCATATTTGCCTAGCATTGTTCCGTTTCCTAGCTAGTCTCCATTATCATCTACCTTTCCATTACTTAAGTTAATATTACTATTTTCCCCTTACTACCAACCTGTGTACTAGCTGATTTTCATTTATCTGCCTTTTTCTTTTCTTACAGAATGATATAAAAAGGTATTCTACCATGGCTGGACAAGTAAGACAGCTCTGCCCTAGAGCAGTCTGTTCAATAGCAGGAAGTAAGAATCCATAACCCAGAAAGAATGTTACTGGACCATGTTCTCATGTCTTACAAAATAATGCAATGATAACACTCACTTATTTGCTTCATTATACTATAGTACGCTAATGTCTCGAGTGGTGGGTGAATGGACAAATAGGAGAGAAAGAAAGAAGCTTATGTAAATAAGAGTGAGGTCACATAATACTTTTTACCAACACATTACAGAAAAGAGAAAAATACTAGGAAAAGTACTTATTCAGCTTTTGAATGCATTTCACTGATCAGCTTCTGCCTTCTTTGTGTAAGTTGGTACTCTGAAACCAGAAATCAGCATACGCACTGAAGCTTGGAGTAGAATAGCTAGTCTAGAGTTGAGAGGAATAACAGCAATAGGCAGAGCTGAAGCATGTGTGGTTTACACAGTGCACTGAAGTGCAGAAGACCCTATGCTAGCACCAACTACTTCTGTCAAGCATACAGGGAATAAGTCATTCAGATCTATTGACAGCACCTGTTGCTCTGGCAAGGCTTCAGGGAACACTGGCTCCAGACAAATAAGCTACTGGACACAATACATAACAAAGCAAAGGCCTGATATAGACCTCCCAGCATAGTGAGAGAGCCCATACCAGAGAGCTAAACCATGAGGAAGATGCAGGGCTCCTGCCCCTCAGAAGGCCTCTTCAGTGCTGGAATCCCAGGCTGAAAGCCAGTACAGAAGATATGACCCAAACCTTGTTCTAAACAGTTGTTAAGCTTAGCTAACCAGCTTTTAGGTGCCTTCCAGCTACTGAAACCCTGCTGAGGCTATGTCTTTCATAGCTGCCCTGTCAATAGCAAGACTTTGCCCATTCTGAGATTTTTTTGCTCCTCCAGAGCTCCTCTACCTCTCACAGTCTGGTTTTCAAAATCCCTCACAGTCACTTTGAGAAGGTATTGTCTCCCAGCTCACTGCTGCTGCCACCTTTTACATGCACAGTCTCTCCCCGGCCATTTCTCCTCCTTGTGGAAAACTATCTGTGCCTCCCTTTGCCAAGCTCCAAGTATTTGCTTCCTCCAGTCCTCATGAGGAGTGCCACCAGAGAGGTCAGCTCATCTGGCCCCTGACAGGCCTGCACAGCCTGGGAAAATGAGGCTATGCTCCAGCCCTTATGTACAAAGAAGCTTTGTACAGACACCTTCCCCTACGGTCCCATTCCCACGCGATGTTCGAGCCTCACCTGAGCTTCCCAGCAGGCTGGATCCTGGTTTGCCAGGGCCTCCCTGATCATGCCCAGTCAGCCTCCTTGCAACCATTATGTGTCCAGCTCAGGGAAGACCACATCTTCTCACTGCAGGTATACAGGATTGCTACATGCTGGTGGAGAGCAAGCGGATTCAGACAGGCTCTCATGGCCAAGGACCATGGCCCCATGGCAGGACACCTCATTCAGGGGCTCTTACAGACTGCAGCCCCACTGGGGGCAGTGAGGGCTGCTGGAAGAAAGTGGGCAAGGGCAAGGCCAGGGGCTGGGCTGCATCCAGGTTCCTGAGACACCTGGGTGGCCTCATTGCTAGCAGGTGTGATTTGACCCAATGCACCTGCAGTGCCAGTTTGCCCTGTTGGGTTCAGCCCTGCTGCCAGCCCCTTTGGAAGCTGAGGACTTGTACATTTCACCTTCATTTGCCCATGAGCTAAGTTCCTTTCTCTCCCAAGGAAAGCACTAGCCACAAGGTTGCCTCACTGCTTAGGTCCCCCCTGCCTGGGGTAGGTCACGCTCCTCCTAAACATGGCCAGTCCACACAGTGCAGAGAAGAGCAGAAGCACACTGCAAGCCTGCTCCAGTGTATACAACTGGTGCTCTCCATCTAAGAGAGGGAGGATAGCCATGGATCAGTCATAAAGGCACTGAGGGAGTTCTAGCAAAGCACTGCAGACCTTTGTCAGATGTCAGAGCATCTGACAAGCAGCAGCTCCAGATCTGTGTCTTAGCTCCTTCCTTGTCTCAGTGGTGAATGGGCTTTCTTTGGCACAAAGCACCTCCAAACACAAGCTTATGCTAGCTTGTATGGCTGGCAGCGTGCTCTAGACTACACACTGATGCAAAACATCTCTGAGTATAATGACTGAAAAATTATACTAGCACATTTGTGGTTTAAGGATAGTTTGCTATTGCAGCAGGGAAACCTAAGTGCAGTCTAAAGGCAATGTTGTGTTTGCAGAAGATGATGGCAATACAGGATGTGGCCTTCAGAAAGCTAAAAATAGTGAGATTTATGAGCTATACATATGTCTTTGGCTGTCTCAGTGCTCCTGGCCAGATACTGCTTGGCTACGAAGAAACAGAATGGCAGTTACCATTACAGATTATTTCTGTCTCTGAGGGGACTCTGAAAGGAAAGGAGTCCATGAAGGTAGAGTGATCTGAAAGGAGCAGCTTTCTCTAAAAACAAGATATATTCATTAGTAATGGGATTAAAGCCACAGAACCCAAGATAACTGAAGAAGAGTTCAAGGAGACAGGTGAAACTTGACAGCTGTAGTAGATGCAAGATAGCATAACAACGCAGCAACAGCATGCTCTAAAAATCTCCTGGTCCAACACACCTCTCACACACCACCCTACGTATTATTTGTCAATATTTTATCTTAAGCAGCTCAGGTTATTTGGCTCTATTTGCAGGTTTAATGGCATGAAATCTCTGAAGCTGTCTACCACTCACCTATGGCTCCAGCTTCTCTCTCTTTCTTTTTGTTCTGGGATTACTTTCTTTCAAAGGAAAGGACATGGACACTTAGTTGATATGTCAATGACCTTTTCATACACTGCTATCTTTCTCACATAGATACCTCCCTTCTAATGGGGTACCCAGACTTAGTCCTGGGCAGGGGAAGCAATTAAATGTCTACAGCACCTGGCAGGAGGTCTGGCAGTGTGTAAACTAAAGCTAGCTCATTTTTCCCATCATTGAGGAGGCAGGGTTGAACCTGTGGATCCCAGTTCTATAGGAGGACAGGTGAACAGAGCTGTAGATGATGACATGAGGCACTCTGCAAGTCGCCCCTGTCTGGCTCCCCAGCCCCCAAACAGCTCACCAGGACAGCTGGGCCCACGGGTGTTATAATCTCTTGGCTGCGCAGGCACTCCACCCATTTCCACGGAATAAACAGACACCAGGCCACCCATTCCTTATTACTTTATAGAGCTGAGGTATTCAGTAACCAGTACTGTGGGCACTGCTGACACATTACAAACACCTCATAAAATGAGAATTTCATGGGACATCATCCCCTTCAGCACTGCAGCAGAAAATGTCTGGCCCCCCCCCGACCTTGAGTGCTCAGGCAGCAGCACCCCTGGCATGGCTGGCTCTGGTCCAAGGGCAGGATCTCCCCGCAGCAGTGGGCACCAGCACCTGCTGCTTTGCTGGGGGCTATTGGGGGCAGGGGGGGCTGTGAGGGCCAACAGGCAGCTGCAGGCAGGGATGTTTTGTAGGAAGGGGCCAGGCCACCACCATGAGCCACTGGCATCAGCAGGGCAGGAGTGGCCAGCTCTGGTCTGTGCCATGCTGGCAGGACCCATCCTGCCCTCAGGGTCTGGTGCCTGGGCAGACCCTGGACAGCCAGCTGCAAGGCAGCTGTAACACCATGGGCTGAGCAAGGGTGACCCACATAGTGCCAAGCCAGACCTGGCACAACAGGAACACAGCACAGGGACTGGCATGTCAGAATGTTTATTAATAAAAAAAGTCACAATAACTTACTCCCTTTGTCTCACAAAGGTCTCGGTATAAAGAACTCTGGCCTCCTAAGGTAACACAGGTAAGTGAGAGGTGGGTACTTTTCTCTTGTCCTCCGAAACAGTGGCCTTCTCCTGTCCCCAGGGGAAAGTGTGGCCAGCACAAGAGCTACTGGTGATGTGGGGCCTGGCCCAGGAGCAGCCATGTGCCCCTGCCTGCAGCTGGTTCGCAGGCAGCACAGACCAACACAGGGTGCAAATTCCAAGTATATGGAGACCACAGGCGCTGAATGCCAGAGGGTGTGCAGGCTGCAGTGGAGGAGGGGAGAGAAGTGGCTGATTCTTCCCAAAGTGCTGAGGGATCTGTGGAGCACAAAAAAAGCAGCAGCAGGACAGTGGCTGCTTGCAGGCAGGGGGATGTGGGGCTGGCTGGAAGCAGCCCTGCCTGCCCGGCTCCTGCCTCATACAAGGTCTAGCCTGGCAGAGGCAGGAGGCCAGCTGTGGCTACTTGTCACACTCCAGATCCTGGGCCCCCTCAGCACCCTGGTAATGCATCTCACAGAACTCCTGAATGCGACTGCAGGCCTCCAAGATCATCTCCTCAGGCACAGTGATCACCACGCGGAAGAAGTTTGGATACTCAAAGCACTGAAATGAGAGAGGATGAGAAAGATTCCCAGGATAGTGCTGTAGTTTCAGAGCCCTGCCTTGGGGCCATGTACTGTGTCAGCAAGTCAAAGTGGTCAGTGTAGGATGGACTGGAGGACAGCAGGGATGGCCTCTTGCTCCCTTAGGCTGTTTTTTGCTGTTCCAGGCAAATCTCCCATCTGCATCTGTGTAGACATGATACTGTGAGAGTGACGAGCCAAACAACTCTGTATGGACTCTGCAGGACACAGGGAATGGGCTGGAAGGAGTGAGAGGGCTGGGAAGTATCCAAGTCCCTATCCATATTCAATGCTGGAAGTTGAGCTGGAAGGAGGTGGGCACAGATGTTCCAAGCCTGTAGCCCATCCCTGTGCCTACAGCCAGGAGGGGGACTAGGGACAGGGTGAAGAAAGGAACATAGATGGGAGCAGTGCTGGGCCTCTGAGGGAGCAGCTTCAGTAAAGGTTCAGGGATACAGCTCTGCCAACTTGAGAGATACAAAGCAAGGCTGGAGCTGGGAAGATCCTCACAGCCTGACTGAGGCCTGTTAGTGAGCCAGAGACTGCCAGTCCCCCTCCCTAAACACAGCACTTGGAGCTCAGAGCCAGCACATACACAACATGGACACTGCACACACAACTCCCAACCTGTCCCCAGAGCTCAGGGCTGCAAACTCCTGTTGTTTTTCTCCCCATGTTTTGGCCCTACAGCTCCCTCACTGTTGGACTCACCGTGGCTGGCAAGCAGAACACAGATTGCTCTGAGATGAGTCGCTCAGTGAACTCCACATCATTTTCAAACTCAGGGAAATGCTCCATCTCAATCTCAACCTGCAACCGAGGGATGCATAGAAGACAATCATAAAATTGTTTAGGTTGGACAAGACCTTTAAGATGACTGAGTCCAATCATTGACATGGCAACCAAGAGCATCAAAACTATCTGCAGTGTCTCTGCTTACCCACATGGCCAGCAACTTCAGCCAAGTGCAGCTGTCTGCCCCAAATTTTTGCTCATAATTTAGGCTGACTGGAATGTAAGGCACAGACAGAAACACATAAATGAAAACTGGGGCTGCTTTAAGAAGCATCCATTAACTACTTAAAGCTGCAATTTCATTTAGGGACAAATTTAGTGAAAAAAATGATGGCAAAGATACAGTAACCAATTTGATGTGAAAAGGAATAAATAAGTATTGAAAAAGGAGCTTGGGAGAGAATCCAGTCAATACACAGTAATTCTGTTATGCAAGAAATCCTATGTGGTAAGAAAAAGACAAACTAATGTTTTGGTTTAAGAAAAAGAAAGACAGCAAGGTCCAGAATATCACAAACAAATCCTTGTAAAATGGTACAGAAATGCTGCATTTGGAAAGGAGGAGGCTGCCCCTTTATCACATAGATATAGTGATACCCTGGCCATTTGTTTATAACCAAAGATAATTTTAAAAATCTTATGAAAATATTCTTAAACAAAACCAGGTGAGAGATAATTCGTATGCAGAAGTTCTGAAACAGCCAGTGGAAGAGAAATTTTACCAGATTATTTAATTTGAAATAAATGGTCAGATACTGCAGAAATACAATAGGTGTGAAAGAATCTTAGAGCTGTGCCTCTACCCAAAGAGCATAAACAGAATGACCTGTGTAGCTCTGGATAAGACTGGAAACAGGTTCAACTGATAAAGACTTATCTACAGAACACGAGTGGCAGAGTGAGATTGATATTGCAATATTCTCCAGTTCTGGGTCCACATTTTTTAAAACTGATGAAAAACTGGAGACAGTATGAGACAAATAATAATAATAAATTAAAATGTGTTAAACTTAAGAGACTTAAAATGTCTCAATTGAGCTTGTTGAGATGAAAAAGGAAGTTTAACTACATCATAAAAAGTAAGCAAACAAACAAATCCACAAAAGGTATGGAAAAAGGCAGAGAAAGCATAGACAGAAGACAGACATACTAGTAGGAAGAAGGCTACATCTTCAACAGAAGGTATGATAATCTGGCTTGTAGTGTAGGGGCTTCCCATTGCCAGCTGGTTTCAAATCCAGATTAAAAAAAACATTGCCCTGCAAAGCACAGGTCACTGAATTCTGTGCAGGAGCAAGTGGGTGAAATGTACCAGCCTCTGCTATGTGAGAAGTGATCAACATATTCTGGCTGCCTAAAGTGATCAAGGGATGTGCCTACCCTATAAGGCAACATGAAAATGCATGGCAATGGAGAGCTGGTGCCAAGCACCAACCTGAAACCATTGACAAGCACTGGCAATGAGACCTGGTGGGAACATTGATGATCTGGAAATGGCATGTTGCTCTCCTTGCTTACCATGAGGTACATGGCTCCAGCGGGCCGGACAGGCTGGAGGCCAGGGATAGCTGATAAGGCAGCATAACAAAGGTCAGCATTGGACTGAAAAGCAGAAAAGAGAAATTTCAAAACAGGAGAAATTCCAGGAAGCAGCTCAGCAAATGGAAGCCAAGCTCTGGTTGAGGACTATAAACAGGTTTGCTCACTGCAAATAAAGGCTCAATGAATGCAAACAGCATGGGTGATCATGGCCTTGAGTAAAGCAGATGTGACTGAGCTGAGCTCAGCAAGTCAGCACCAAACCTCCCACCCCCCAGGTCACCAGCTCCAGCTGCAGGGCTGGGCTGCCTGAAACTTATCACAGCCAATATTTCTGCCCCAGTTACCATGTCTCTTGCTGGAACTGGATTTGTTGGACTCTCCCAGTCACAGACAGAACTGCACCTTGTAGTGAGGTGGGGAGGGACAATGAGCTAGAGAGATATGACTCCCACCAATCCATGAACAAACTGTGCTGACCTGTTACAGCCTGTTTACCTTGAGGATGCTGAGGGTGTTCTGGTAGAACTCAGGGGGTGTTCGGTGCAAGATACGTTCCAGTGCTCCTTGTACAATTGTACAGGGTCCTAGAATCCTTTGACTCAGTCTTAGAAGGCCATCCCTGATCTGAAAAATACATGGTGATACTCACAGCTCACACTATGCTTCTCTGAATGAAAGGGATGGCTCCAAGGCCTACTCTCCGTATTTCCCAGAATCACAGAATCACTAAGGTTGGAAAAGACCTTTAAGATCATTAAGTCCAACTGTTGCTTCTACAGCTCTTCACATTCCTCTCTGCAGTGAGCATACAGAGTATAAGAGAACACTTGCTTGACTACATGCCAGATATTTGCAGACTATTTACAGTGTCATTCTCTGTTCCTCATTTGCAATTTGTAATGCCAACAGAGTCAACCTCTGGAGCTTCCCAATCTGACTGAAACCAGGCTGAAATATAGCCAATACAAATAAAGCCAGAGCTATTCCAAATACCACTCTGCATTTGCCTTAGGATTGGGCACACAATCCATACTTTTAAAGACAGGTAGGGAAAACCAATATTAGCTCTTCTGATCACTCGGTCCTCTCTTCTCTCTCTTCCTTGAGAGAAAGCCCCCTAGGTGAAAAGGTCACTGCAGTAGAGAGTTGTTCTTCTAACACAGCCGAACAAAGAACCAGGTGAAGCACCAGGAGCACTGCAAAGTGCTTTGTTCCTACTTTTAAGAGAAACCATATAAGAGCACATAGAGACCACATATGGACTCTACATGATGGATAAATCATGCAATACCTTCAGTGCACACTGGAGCTACTCGAGGAGGAATTAAAAGCACACAAAAAGTACAAGGAATATATGAAGGAGCAGCAAAGACAAGGAGTATGATACAGTGTACATGTGGGTAGAAGGCATGTATAGGAGCAGATGGAGTCAGAAAGAGACATGAAAAACCTAAAGGTGCAGATCATGTAAGCAATTGGGTGACACCCCTGTGAAAGCAAGAGCAGTACATGCCTGTATCAGTTAAAGCCTTGGTGACCCACACAGCGAAGACGCTTCAGGTCTGTTACTGTGACAGTGACACTCAGCAGTTCTCACCTCATTACCAAAGATATCTCTTCTGTCATGAATGAGGATCCAGCCCATCCTCCAGCCAGGGACTAGCCATCGTTTTGCCAAGCCACCGCAGGACAAGATTGGCACGTTGGTGCTGAGAGTTGCAATGGGTTCGTATTTGCAGTCAGCAAACACCTGTGACAGGATGTTATGTTAGGGCTGTCCCTGCCGCTTATTGTGAGAACTGTGGGGCTGTGCATGAGGCACAGCAAGAAGGGAGGCAGGGAAGTGGTGGGAAATTGATGGAAAGGAGCTGAGCATGAGAGGTACCCCCAGGACTGCACACCAGAGAACTGGGAGCTCCAGGCATGGACTCAGGCATGGTATAGGGGAGTGGAGCTGTCACTCAGCTCTGGAGATCTGTCTGCCATGGCCAAAGGGCAAGTGCATCAGAAAGGACAGGGCAGTGTGAGGGTGCAGAGTACTGCAACTGACACTCACCATGTCTCCATAGATCTCGTCAGCAAGGATGGGCACGCATTGTCTTGATGCCACTGTGGGAGAGAGGTCATTCAGCCTGGCCACCCTGCAGCCTCTGTGGGAGCAGACTTGCCCTTTGCTGCAGAGCCTGGCAGGGCTCTGAGGGAAGCTCAGTCCCTGGACAGAGGGTCCCTATCTTCCTCCTAGAGACTGTTCATTTGGAGCCTAAGCACTGGAGATCCCTGCCCTGGCTGATCCTAGTTCTGCTGTCACCTCTGACTCACCTGCCAGGATCTTCTGGAGGTGGCTCTTGCTGAACACAGAGCCACAGGGGTTCGATGGGTTGTTCACAATGAGGCAAGCTGTCTTCTCATCCACCAGCGACTCCAAGTGCTCCAAATCAATCTCCCAGCCCTTCTCTGGCTAGTAAAGTGAAGAGAAAGGGAAGTAACAGCTGAGAAAGTGGATATGCCACACAGGGTGAGGTGTAACAGGGTGCCCAGAATTGCTCAGGGCATCTTCACTCGCTTCCCAGGTAGGGCCAGGGTATTTCTGAGAGGCAGCAATGTCAGGGCTGCCCCTTCCAGGCCTGTCACCACTTACCAAAAGGTTGTAGAGTTTGACCTCAATTCCCAAAGACAATGCCAGAGTCTTGTAGAGGGAGAAGCCAGGCCGTGGCACCAGGATGTTCTGCCCTGGGTTGGCCAGCACTGCCAAGGCAAGCTCTATGGCCTGGCTGCAGCCACTTGTTAAGATGACATCCTGCAAAGACCACACAGGATTCAGTGGAGAGCACAGCCACGCTGCAGTGCCTCAGCCCCTGGGAGTGACATAATGCCCAGGCTCTGCCAGGTGAGAGCTGCTCAGCCAAGAAGAAGTCCACAGCCTGACTGAAAGCAGGAAACTTCCAATGGCTGGAGAGCTCAGCCTCCTCCCGAGGAGGGTGGAGGGGAAGGGCTCAGGGCAGGGTGTGAGAGCAGCAGGAAGCTGCTGTAGGACAAGGCCACGGGCTGGCCTTCAGTCCCACAGCTGGGCAGGAAAGGAGAAAGCTGGGGCAGAGTCCCTGTGCCATGTGGCCGAGGCATGGGCAGCAGCACCTGCCTACACTGCAGTGGGACAGCCTCAGCTGGGCATCAGTACCTGGGCCTCCAGCGGCGCCTCTGGGCAGCTGTAGTACGTGGCCACTGCTTCCCGGCAGGACTGGTAGCCTGGGCAGAGAAGAGACAAACATGAAAGAGGTTTTTACAGAACATTTCCTTTTTTCTTGCCAGTACAAGACTCACGGCTGCCCCCCAGCCAGGGGAAGCCCATTTGCTGGTGGTGCTGTCCCAAGGTGGCAGAGGCTGTCCTGCCTCAGGCCAAGCATCATGCAGCATGGGCAGGGAGCAGGCTCTAGCCCCAGCGTGTCCTGGACGCACAACTGCCAGGAGCAGGGTGGGGGGCAGCCAGGGAGCTGCTCTGACCCAGCAGGAGGCCAAGTGCTATTAGATGGCCTCCACTGTTTAGTTGCAGCCCTCCTGTCACCACATGGAATGTCCTGTGAGGCAGCTGAGACCTGTGCTCCATGCATGCTTTTTGCACTAACTGAAAACAAGGCTCGTGGAGTCACGGAGCCTGAGCAGAATCCTGGTCAAGGCAGATCAGAAATAAATTTGGCTGCAGCCCATGGCAGAAAGACAGAGCCCTGAACCCTTCTAGGTGCCTGAAACCCTGCCTGCTCTAATGGCAGAGGGAATCTCCAAAACAGGAGATTCTGGGCCTCAAAAAGATCATGCAGGGAAGGGCACTAGGGTGTATCTTGGGGATACACATGCTTGTGTGCTCAAAGGACCATTGCTGAGGGCAGCTGCAGGGTGCTACTGGAAAGATGTCCATTGGCTCCATATGCCTGCTGTGAGGTAGGAGCTGACATATGCATTCATCCTACCCTCAGAGGAAGAGCTTTGTCAACTTACCGACAGATGGTGCATAACCGTTGTAACGTCCTGAATCCAAAGCCTCCTTCATAGCCCGTGTGACCTCATCATTTGTGGGAAGATTTCCAAAGACCGTCGGGTCTCCTTTTTGAAGATTGAAAAATAGTAAAGTTCTTACTGCTCTGTGTGGTTGTCTGGCCTGTCACTGGGTGTTTGCACAAGCTTTGTGCTTTAGAGCCCTGCAATCTGCCAGCCACACAGTTGACCCCACTGCCCAGAGGCTTCAGCCACAGCATTATGCTCACCCAAGGACAAGGAGATCATAGTTTTCTTTGGGTTGGGCTCCACCTTCATGCTGTCTACGATGGCTCGAACAGGATTGAAAGTCTTCTTTGACATCTCAGAAGCCCTGACAGCCCATCTTGGCTTCCGGCCCTTCACCTTCCCCAGTGAGATGCTGTTCCCATTGCTCTTGAGATGAACATCCAGCATGGGGGCATGATCTCCATGGCCATTCACCTGGATCAGGTATGAGTCCATCCTGAGAGCTGTCAGTGTGAAGTGGATTTCCTGGGCTTAGTTAACACATTCCAAACAAGGGATCTGCCCATTTGGGGACAGAGTCCACAAGTGTCCAAAAGTAAAACCACTGAAAGCTGTAGATCCTGGCTACTGTCTATGGACAACTCAGCAGAAGCTGTATTGGGGACCAGGATGGAGTGCCTCACACAAGTAAGAGCACAATGCAGTGGAAAGATAAAGGCACCTTTCTGTGCTAGCTGCACCATTGCCTAGTGTAGACTTGTTGTGCTGAGGAGCAGACCCCGTTAAAGCCAGTGGCCAAGAGTTAGCAGCATGTTGAGTCACTGCTTGACTGCAGATTCACTGTTCTGCTGACAGAAGGGCCAGGTCACCTCCTCTCTTCCCCGCAGCTATCAACTTGTACACCTCACGCTGCAACCACAAGGATCAGCCCACTATTTATGTTCACACACAGAATGTCCCTCCAGTCTGCAGACAGAAATGCAGCACTGCTTAAATCAAATCTTAGACCCAAAAATGTTAGCAGGATGCACTGGGCAGTGGCAGGCACAGGTTACAGACACTTGCCTCTTGGCAGAGCAGCAGGGAGCCACAGCCCAGCCCAGAGACCCTAGATTAAAAGGCAGCCCTTAGAAAATGGAGCAAGACAGATCCCAAAGAGGGACATAAGGGAGGTGGCACTGCCCCAAGCAGAGTCTGCTCGAGGCTGGGTAATGAGCAAGGCACAGCAGAGGAACAGCTGCCTCCATGCCCCAGAACACACACTTACATGTGTGTAAGTCACTCACACATCCCAGCATGTGTACCCTGAGAACAAGCCAGGCCCAGCCAGCAAAAGCCTTACTTTTGAACTGCTGCTGACTCGGGGATTTCCACATGCAGAAGGTTGGGGACAGGGCAAACAGAGACTTCCTGCACCACCAAGCCCATTCTTGCCAATACTAGCCCACTATCTTGTAATCCTGCCACAAATTCCCTATGCTTTATGGACTGCCCTATTTCTCTACTCCACTGAAAGGCAATTCAGTGATCAGTGGACCTTTCCTGGTGGCAATTAGTCCCATATTCACAGATATTCACAACACAGCTACGCCTTCCTTGCTGCAGAGACTGAGCTGGAAGGGTTGTAGCATTGCCCGGTTCAGACAAGATTTGCCATCTGAACAAATTTCTCACTGTTTCAGTAAAGTTTGTGCCTAAAGATGCACCATGCTGATGTAGTTACTCTGCCAGCAGTGCCTCATGAGCCTGAAGAGGCTGATCTAACAGGGTCACAAAGCAAGACTTCAGCTTCTCCACTGCTAGTACCTTCTGGGTCTCCTTTCTACTGAAAGAAAAGCAGCTAAAGAAACATGCAGCAGGGCTTCATAAAACCTAAGCAGAGAAATAAGCCATAGATCTCAGTTCAACAGCAGGGCTGAGTCTCAAACACACACTGCAGTATATCCCAGCAGAGCTTTGACATCACTCTGCAACATGGTTATCATGCAAAAGGGAACTGCAGGCATAATGGCTGCCTTCAACACAGGCAGCCAGGGAAGTCCTCTCCACTTATCCTCTTGAGAAAAAAATAAGGTATGAGAGCATAGCACTTTACCTTCTACAGCACAGAGAGAGAGACACCAGCAAGCCTGGGGATCCAGTCCCTACTTTTCATCCAGGACAATTCCCCTTGAGAAGAATTTCCTGCAAATTCTTGCCCATGAAATAAGCCCCCAAACTGGGCGTTGGGACTGAATCGTTTAGCCATTGGTTCACAGAGAGGGCTGCTCTCCCCACCCAAAAACGCCCTCCCCTCCCCATTGCAACTGTGTTCACTTCAAACACCTGGATCATGCCTGTGCATTAACTCTTTCTGAGGGCAGCCTACAGAGGGACACTGCTTGGCTTCCTCTAGGCCCTGGGCTGCCACCCTTTGGAACACTTCCCTCAGTCCTCGAAGATTGCAGGGGGCAAAACTGAAGAGTCCAGATATTCCAGCCCTAGCACTTCATAATGCACCAGGAGTGCATGATGGCCCCAAAGCCTGTGGGAAGCATCAGTTTGTCCTGACCTCAAAGGATCTGTACTCCCAGTGCACCGACTGAGAAAGGACAGTTTGTAGAATCATTACAATCAGTAGACACCTTTCTCTATAGGCTTGTGCTCATGCCTCCCTGTTTACACCCACTCCTGCATGGGAGGAAGAAGGACCACTTGCTCTCAACCCATGCTCACTACATCACCAGCAATACAGCTGCACCTCCTCAGGTGCATGCAGGGGTCCCTTCCCCCAGTGCTGAGGTTGGGGTGATGCTGCCGGGGAATCATGACCTGCCATTGACCACAGTGCTGCCATCGGCACTGCTGAGGCTACAATGGAGGCCAGGGACTCAGGGCTGGAGACAGGTTGGGAGGTGGTGGGGTTCAGCCAGTGGGTCTGGCCAGGGTCCCCAGCTCCAGACTGCCTGGCAGGTCTCCCAGATCAGCCACTTCCTGGGGGCTTTGGACAAAAGCACTTTCAAAAACACTTCATAGAGAAACTTCTTATATTGAAGCTGCTTGAACTCTCTGCTGCTGAGAGCTGTACAATTCCAGACTGTTTTCTTCCTTCTTTTTATTGAAGCCTGACATGAGCAACCTTCAGAAGTTCATGGAGGTCCTCTTCAAGCACCTACGTGTTATTTTCTTGCTGGCCCCATCTCTTGCCGTGCTGCAGCCCTGCCAGGGTTGAATGTGGCCCTGGAAGGCCTCAAGGCCAATACTGCATGTTCTGCCTAGCAACAATCCTGGAGCTGACGCAACTGGAGCTCTGACTGTAATACTGCACACAGCAGTGGGGTTCAGCGGAGGGCATGGTGGGACCTGCTGCCAAGAGGGGGAAAAAGAAGTGGCGACATAGTTAAATCCAGTTACATAAGGCTGAGAAGCTGGCCAGAAGGGAGGACAGTGGTGTACAATGGGGTCAGTGGGTTTCTCCTGCTATTATTATGCATGACTGTCCTCCCTCTGCATGACTCCAGTCTATCTCTGGCTGCTCTCACACGGAGTCTGCAGCCCCACACAACCTTGTGGTGCACAGAGCCTCCCAGGGCTGAAGCATGAGCACACAGTCCAGTGCTTTATATTCTACAAATATGGCCAAGCCACCCATCCCTTGTATGGTGCAGCAAAAGAGTTGGCCATACCCTGCAGGAGGCATTTCTGCCAGCAAGGCAGCTGGCTCTCTTGGCTACCACAGCAGCCCTAACGAGCCTTCTCGCTGCCGTTTGCTCCTCTGTTTCAGCAGCTCTCCCCCACAGGTATCTTGCTGCACACCTCTTCACCTCCCTCTTTCTTATGTAGCTTGAGCAATTGATTTTTGTCTCTTCCCAGTGGAAGGAAAAAACAGTGATGGCTTCAACATTTTTTTGGTACTGCATTGCTCTGGCCCGAGGACTGCCCAGAGTCCTGTTTCTGTGAATAGAGGCCAAGTCAGCAAGAGCAAGAGGTTCCCTCTTCCAGGACCGTCCACAGCTACAAAGCGGGACTGACCAACGGCTGTTGAGTGGAGCAGGGGCTCAGGCGTCACTGAACCCACAACCCCATGTCTCTGTCAGGCTGCAGGTAGGACAGACGTGCATCAGGAGAATTTTGCCCATGTGCTCTGCACCCCCACTCAGGGTGCACTGCTCCAGGGACAGACACCCAACTGGTACTCTGCACAGAAATCCACCAAGGTCAACAACAAATTACTTTACTAGTTACCCCTTTGCATTTTGCTTTTATTTTCATCAATTTCTTTTTGCTCCTTTCTGACACTGCTACAGCTCCAAATAGTTCAGGGCTGGTATCTGAAAATATGTGTGTAGCTTAATCTCTGTTTAGTCTCTGCGTTTCCAGTTGAATCAGCTTTTAATAGCCAAATATGTGATTTTTACTTTTTATTATTTTTTTAAATCAATTTACTTTTAGTTTCTCATTTCGATGGGCAAACAGCCATAAAGTCTCCTTAGCTCGCATGAATTCTCTGACTGTTTATCGATTCCCACTGCAGCAAGTTTCCTGAAATGCAAGGGGTGAATCTTGGCTGTTTTGAGTCAGGTCACACCCAAAAAATACTGAAAACCCTCATATTCTCAGTTAAATCTGCCTTGCGGCATGGACAGGGCTGCTGTGCGAAACCTGCCTCACCTGCATGAGTTTCTGGTCAAACCATGATGGTGGTTGTGACACCAGCAATCTTAATTGTCCAGCATTCACCTGAAGCAGAACACCTGTCATCTCTTTGCATAATCACAGCAGAAAATCAGCTCCAAAACCCCCTCAGCCAAGCTCTAGAGAGATGTGCAAACATTGTGGATGAGCCAGAAAGATGGCACAATCCACACAGAGCCAGTAACCATGTGACTCAAAAATAAGCAGCAGTGACTTTCTCTGTCTGCCTGTATCTAGGATCAGTTTCAACTTGATCCCAGAAATAAAAACCTGACTTACATGAAAAGGCAAATGGCACCGTCTGGCTGGAGGTGCCTCGCTGGGGAGGAGCAGCCTGTACAGCAAGGGTTGCGTGGGGTGCCCTTGGGAAAGGGGGGCTCTGGGGCCTGCCTGATTCTGCACTTCTCTTGACGGCATAACAAAAGGCTCCCACCCCACACAAACACAGGAGCTGCAGCAGGGACAGGGATGGTCCAGGCTTCTGGCAGAGCTCTCTTCTGCAGGCCCTGGGCCAGGCTGAAAACAGCTGCATTAATACACCTGCCTTAATGAGCGCTATCACTTGCAATTGCAATTTCCCTCTGTCAAGAAAACTAGGGAATGTAAAAACCAAATTATTTCATGGCATCTTGTGGGTCTCCCACACCACTAGTGTCTGTTGATGCAGTGCTGCAACCTGACAGCAGCTGTGCAGGGCAATGCAGATTCCCTGTCCCGGGGAGGGGAAGGAGCCCGGCAGGTGTGAGGGCTTTGCACACTCAGCCTGGGCACTGAGCCCCTTGCAAGCCAAGAGACAGAGCTGCAGGCACAACAGCCACAATGGCACTTGCAAGTCTCATTACAGATACTGAAAGGAACGATCCACAAAGTGTGAGCATTGATGGCTTCTGGGCACAGCCACAGCGAAGAGAAATAACTTGTCCAGTCTTTGTTTTTCTTACACTCAGATAAACATTATGTAAGTGCATACCCCGTGTTTGAGTTATGACTTCAGAGACTTGAGCTGTTGCACACTTTGTTGTGGCAGCTGCCCCCCTGATGGCCTTGAAGCCACAGAGAGGGTTGACCAGCCAATGGGGATGGGATGGAAAGGGGCACGGTGGCTTTGCAGGGCAAGGCGACACCGTGAGCTTGCAGCGAGTGGGGTGATGCCATGGATGAGTGATTTAGATCACACAAAGAATCACCGTCAAAGGTATTAGCAAACGTGATTTTAGTACAAATTTGTAAAAGTACAACTTAACAAAGTTCAATGGCAAGGTTCACTCAATTGCTTACTTTAAGGATCCTACACAAATTTGAGTAGCAGCAATTTAAGATTTAGCACTATTATGGTAATTCACAAAATTAGGTTGTATAATTTTTAACAAGATTTAAACACCAGACAGTTGTCAGAGCGATATAATAGAATTTTCTATAATCAACACAGTGACTTAGTTAAAGATTCAAAAATGGCGAGGTTCTCCTGAGACTTTGGACAAAGATTCCTAAATCAAATCCCACACAGATGTAGGGATTAACACACAGATATAGAAAAAT
This sequence comes from Brachypteracias leptosomus, assembly GCA_013401335.1. Lineage (NCBI taxonomy): Eukaryota > Metazoa > Chordata > Aves > Coraciiformes > Brachypteraciidae > Brachypteracias > Brachypteracias leptosomus. The sequence continues at coordinate 95,019 of VYZX01017646.1, forward strand.
TAACACACACACATATAGAGTGGTTAAACAACTCTCTCTTTGCAAGTCGTAATAAATTATTGGTACCAAATGATCTTTGGAACCTTTCAAAATCCAGTTGTAGTGAACTACTCTCTGCTCTTCATCAGCATTTGTGAGCAGACCATTTTTGAACCCTTTCTCTTCATTGATATCACTCAGTGGATGATCCTGGAAATCCTCGTGGAATCTGTTATTTGAAATCTTCATTAAATTTCAGTCATCCCAACTCACTGCACTTATAATCGAGACAAGAATACAATGTTGGCTGGTCCTGACACTGCAACCTGGCCCAGAGGGTCTGCACCACCCCAGGTGGGCAGCACCAGGCACCTCTTTCTCTCAGAGCACAGGCAGGCCAGCCCCTCTCACAAATGGATTTGAGCCACAGTGAGTGATGGGTACTCACGACTTGCCCAGCCAATCTGCTCCAGCAACAACTGCTGACAAGCTCCCCCTGACAGCAGCCTTTAACAAGTTTGGAAGTTAAGACAAGTCCCTATTAATAAACTTGCAAGTTGTTAATAGATACCTGTTCTGTCAAATGAGAGGTCTGGCATCGATCTGTTTCTCATAGGTTTTATTTCTAGAGCTTTCTTTTGCTTTCCTCTGGATGCCCTCCAGCTGATCTACTCACCTCTGAAAACACAGTGTGCCAGAACAGGGGCCTAACAAACGCAGGAAGGGGGGGGGCAGAAGAATTTCTTCACATGTCCTCCATGTGACATTCCTGTTTATACACCCTAGCAATGTTAGTTTTTTTCGCAACAGGATGACATTGTGGACTTGAGTTCAGTTTGTCATTCACAATAACCTCCAGTTCTTGTCTGCAGCACTGCTGCATCGTCATCACTGCTGCTCTCATTGTTCCTGTGATTATTTATTTATGTGGGACAGTCAATAAATCTGGCTGTGGTGTTCAGCAGTGATTGTGCTGCAGCCCCCAGCTGCCTCATTCTGGAGAAATATGAGGCAGTTCATGACTTCTTCCACTTCACCCTCCAAGTTCCCAGGGAGGGCGCTGAACCAAGTCAGAGCTCTTGGCCCACGGCAAGCCAGGCCAGGCCATTTCCTCCCCTTAGTGCAGCAATGACATTAGGAGCAGCTAGAAACAGAAGGGCCAAAAAACCCCCAAATAATTAAAAAGATAAGCCAAAGCAGAGGTGAAGATTAATACTGGTGTCCCCAGCCTCCTGTTGCTCTCTTCTGCTGACTGCTACTTCTTGCAATGAGAATAGGAACCCAGAAGATGATGCTGATGAAGCTCAGCTGTGGTCCTTTGAGCAGGAGTGAAATGACACAAAGCATTTTTTAAACAATTTGCAATATAGCAACAGAAATGGAATGAGATTGAGCCAGTTACCTCACTTGTTAGCAGCAAACTCTCTAGTAAACCTTGCATTGCATCACCAAACCAACAGAGCAGCCTTCCAGCTCTGTCTTTGAACAAGTAGTTCCAGTACATCATAAATCGCAGAGAAAGCTTCAGCTCTGGCTGCTGGATGACCAGCAGCAACACTCTGCATAAGAAACACTTATTTAATCCCTTCTTGTGACTCATAGTCAACTTAGCTGTTCACGTCCCTCTCATGACAGTTAAAAGTTCTATGAAGCAAAGTGCTGCTGCCCATTGTCCTAAACTTACACAAAGGGTTGCTAAAGCCTTTAGGCTTAACCCATGGCAGCAAGGAGGCCTGGGCTCTGCACATCAGCAGGAATGATGCAGCATATGCACCCCAAAAGGTGTGTGCAGCAGCCTCACTGCTGAGCTACCTCCAGAGCCCTCACCCTAAGTTCCCTGTGGTCTCCCCATTTCCTAACTTACCATCATCATACAACTCTAGTTAGATCTAGCTAGGGATGTCCCTGCTGACTGCAAGGGGGTTGGACTGGGTGACCTTTGAAGGTCCCTTCCAGCCCGATGCATTCTATGATTCTCATCTCCCCTTTTTTCTGAACTGGGGGTTGAACAAAGAGTTGTTTTGGTTTGCTTCTCTCTTATCCCCAGAGTAAATTTTAAGGCAAGTTTTCAGATCTCCTGCCCTTTGTGACAGGTGAAATGTTGAGGAGAATGTTCTCCTACAGTGCTGAGGTGCAGTAGTACTGCAGCTTACAGGCTTCTCATGGGATCAGTCTGTAGGGTAGTTGGTGTTGCTCCTGCAAGGCCAGAAGGGTGAAGCAATCTTACTGTTATTACCAATCTTACAGATAGAGGAAATGTATTTCTGCACCTCAGTGACAAATCTGGACCCCTCAGTGCATATATTCAAGACACTGTCTGAGACCTCATGGTGTAACCCTGTTTCCCTAAAGGTCTTGGTTTTCCTAAGTGCCACAAAAATATTTTTTTGCAATTGCTAAAGCATTTCCAGGCAGTGTTTGGTTAAACTCCTGGATAAAGGCGTCACTCTGGATGTGGAGTTTTCTGCACTTTCCTGTGTTTCCAAATTGTCCTGCTGTTTATTTTTTTTCCCATGACACACAACCCTTCCTGAATCAGCTCTACCCTTATCAGCCCTGAGAAATGGCTGACACTTGTGCAAGGGTGAGATCTTGGGCACTTGCCATCACTCCAGCAACCACCAATAAACAAAACCAAAATAAGCAATTAATTCATTGCTTCCTCTGCTGGAAGGTGATGGCTCTGCTCAGCAGCCTTCTGGGATGGGGTGGCAGAAAGGGGGTAGCCAGTAAAAAGGTCACATCATATTGCCTGAAGTGGTCTCCAGCAAGCAGACACAGAAAAGTCTATTTGGTTCTGTATTGATAAATATAATGTAAAGCATCTAAAGAAAATTACCTGGATGTGGCCTGCAGAGTGCTGCACTGAACCTGGCTCCACTGCAGGACAGACCCCAAGGTGCTGATGACTGTCCTCTGTAGACACAGGCTCGGCACGCCAGGGCAGCTGGAGAACTAAGATGCTGCGTTTGCCAGGAGCAGAGGAGAATGCAGAGGCAGCCACCCTGCTGTGATACGAAACCCTGGTGCGCTCATGTCTTGAGTGATGCAAGGAGATCTCGTCACTGCATCACAAGATGGACTGAGGGGAGTCAGGGAAGGTCCAGGGAAGGGCAGGTGATACAGCAAAGGGAATGGTGCCACTGCTGTGTGAGGTGCAAAAGGCTAGGACTTGGGTTTGAGAAGGAGCAAAGGGGCAAGACTGAGGTTTACAGAGGGATGAGATGGGAAATGAGGTGAGTGCTGGGCATTTCCACCAAAACCCGCAGCACTGGAAACAAGAGGCATTTCTGAAAATGGGTCGGTTCTGGGCTACGAACAAGTACTTGTTCCGTGGCAGGTGGGGACCTTCGCCACAAGGTCTGCGGGGGTCGCGTCCAGGGCTCGTTCCTGCTTCGTGAATGGGGCCGGCGGCAGCGGCCGCGACGCGCCCTCTGAACACCTCCCTCGGGCGGGGCTGCTCACCGGGCCTGGCTGCTCACCACGCCGGGCAGGACCCCGGCAGGGCTGAAGCGAGCTCCGGGTGGAGTGCTCGGTGGTGACCCCAGCCCGCGAGGCGACCCCGAACGGCGCCAAGCCCCGAACCGAGCGGCGCGGCCCGGCCCGGCCTAGAGCCGACGGAGCGGGGCTTCGCCGGGCCATGGCGGAGCGGAGCAGCCCCCGCGCCCCGCAGCTAGGACGCACCGGGGCGGGCGGGCAGGCGGCCGCAAGGGGCTCGGGCGGGGGCCGGTCCGGGTCCCGGAGGGGCGGGCAGGCCGCCAGGGGCCCGGTCCGGTCCCCGCCGTCGTCTCTCCTCAGCGCCGCGCCTGGAGCAGCGCCGGAGGGGCCGCCGCGCAGCCGCGCCGCCGCGCCGGGGCTGCTGGAGTGCCGTCGCTGCCGGTACCTGTGCACGGGCAGGGGTGAGTGGGGCGGAAGGCGGCCGCTGCCTTTGTCCCGCTGGAGCGGTCGGCCCGACCCGGCTTCCACCCCCGGGGAGAGGCTGTTCCCGGCCGCGGGCCCACCTCCGCCCTTCCCCTTCCAGGCTGCTGCCAGCTGCTGCAGGCGCTGCTCGCCGCGCTGATTCTGGCCTGCGGCTCCGTGTCCTGCGGCTCGACGGGCGGGTACACGGGGCTCCCCGGCCTCGGTGGCATCTACTACTACCAGTTCGGCGGCGCTTACAGCGGCTTCAGCGGAGCAGACGGGGAGAGAGCCCAGCGGCTCGACCAGCACTTCTACCTCCTAAAGCTGCCCATTGCGAGGGCAGCGGTGGCGGTGGGAGGGTGTCTTCTGGTCTTCTCTTGCGTTCTGATTTTGGCCGGGGCTCTGCGGTTACCGTGGCGCTTCCCAGCATGGCTGCTACTTGAATGCATCCTGGACGTAGCCATTGCAATTGGCATGGTGCCTGCACTGTACTATTTCTTCCATTTCCTGCTGGGGGTCTATAATTCATCAGTGTGCAATGAGAGAGAGCAGCTTTATCAAAGCAAAGGCTACCAGGGGTTTCGGTGCAGCCTGCACGGGGCAGAGATCGCTGTCGGCCTCTCCGGAGGCATCAGTGCCCTGGTGTTCCTGCTCAGCGCAGGCCTGGCTGCCAGGGGGTACAGGACACTTCACAAACTGAAACAGAAGCCAGTACAATTACTCGGGCCTTAGAAGGATTCCTCTGCTCCAGTAATGGTCATGATTTTTGCCGGCCTCCTTACTGAGATAAGGAAAAGCATTCTGCTTCGACTGTGGGCAGGGCATCCTTCATGCTGCAGCAGAACACACTGTATGGTAGAGTCAAGCTGCTCCTAACTTGAATTTGCATTATTGAATTACTAGTGATAGTCCAGTAGCTTCTCTTCATCTGGTGGCTGTCTCTTAAGAGAATTACTGTCCTCATGTAGCTGCCTGCTTCACAGGCAGCCTTCCCCTCTCCTTGGTCAGGTGAGGCCTTGCTACCTACTGCTGATAAACAGCTTTCTGTAGCTGACACTGTCTTTACAAAGGGCAAAAGTGACTCTTCTTTGTGAACTGAGTTGTTAAAACAAGTGATCGAGGCCCATGGTTGTGGAAGCCAATTATTGCTTTCTTGTAGGTCTCTTGGAACTAACAGAGCAGTTCGAGCATGGCATTTATGGAGCCACCAGAGAATCCTGAAATAAACGTGCAAAATGTTGAATACACTCAGCCTAATTTGTGACACAGTGCCTTTTCAAACTCCCCTGGAAAGGGCACAATTTTTCTATGAAATAGTCTCTTATATAACTTCTGTACAACAGTTTTGCCTAAAAAGAGTTGCCCCGAGTTGGCATAATCCGACAAAAGCTTTAACAGCTCAGACAGGTGGTTTAAGATGAAGTATATTGTTTTCAAAATACATTTTTAATGTACAAACTAGGGAAATGATATACTGCTCTTGTATTTTTTTTAAAAAGGTGAAATTTACTTAAAAAAAAAATTATAGGAAGTTTAACAGGGAAAAGTAGAATTAGAATCACAAAATCACACCTCAGAATGAAATGTAACTTCAGAGCAGTGCCTGCTACGTGCATTGTTCATATGAAGATGGAACCATCTCTGGTGTCACAGACCAGTTCTGTCCAGATTAAACCCCAAACACCATACCAGAAACGTGCTTTGTCATGGGTAGATCTCCACTTTCACCAGTGACTAAATCCTCACTCAGAACCATGGCACATTGTTGAAACTAGAGATGCAAAAGTAAAACAAATGCTGAATAGGAATACACCGGGTACTCTGGGGCTTGGTTGATTTCTCCTCCCTGTCAGTAGCTAGATGCAGTGTCTAGTGTCTAGCTAGTGCAGGGATTTATGTGGACAGTCCACTGTGGTCCTATCTCTTGTAATGATTCTGTATGTCCTGCTTGCTGCAGCTACTCCTAGAGAGCTGCACGGTACCATCTAGAGCAAGTTCACAGGGCAAGATTCCTCTGGCAGGATATGGAAAGCTGCCCAATAATTGCTGTTATGAATTCCACCCTCCTAGTGTTCTGCAAGTAGCTTTTGGGTGGAAGGCTACTATGAAGCAGCACACAGAGCTCAGTGCAGGAGAACCTGCCGCACAGCTGCTGCTCACCACGGTTATGTCTGACTGGGATATTGCACAAATTCCCTCCAGCGCGGTAACGGAACCAGAATATATAGATAGATGAAAGTAAAAATCTTTATTGCTAAGTCAGCTGAAAAGTTGATGCAAATATATTCTTCCTTCCTGGGCTGCTCTATACATCTGAATAAAGAATCAATGGAATAGTGTTTTCCAGCAATCTTACGTTATTTGCCTCTCCAGAAATGTAGACCACAGTGCATTCATTTGACAACCTACTCCCATACACGATAAAAATGGGGATTGTTACAGGCGCATGCTAGACTATGATACAGAAAATATTATCCTTAAAACAAAAAATAACCATGGAAAAAGGTTTAGTACCCAGTTAGTATACTGCAATATTTGTTTAACATGCGCTTGATCATATGAGTCAAGTTAAAAAAAGGTAACATTTTGAAATGTTGGAAAAAAAAGGAGAAAAATACACTTGAGTCTTCAGACAGCAATAGAACAACAGATGAGAACTGCACAAAACCAAAGAGCTGAACCTACTGCCCGAAGAAGGCTTTTGGCAAGTGACATGAAAGCCATCACCACCTGGAAGGAGTGCAGAAACTGTCATCCAAGGGCCTCGCGTGCAGCCGAACGTCCCCTGTCCTAGCAGGGTGTCAGGCCCCACAGCAGCCTGGCCCTGAGAAAGGAACATACTTGCTCCGTCCTGGAACAGGATTTACCCTCCCATCTAGCTGAGCATTCTGATGAGGTCCCAGCAATCTGTGGTACTGTCTCCACCAGGCCTGTCTGTGGTGCTGGGAACAACCTGGCTATATATTCCTTATCCTCAATACTTGGGCTCCAACTGCTCATCACTGAATATAAGCTTTGTAGGTTCCTTTTGTGGAAGCCTTTCTGGACAGGACAGGGCAGACATATCAGCACCTTCAGAGTACCTATCTCCAGTGAGCATGCTCATCAGCAGAGCCAGAATTACTGAAGAGACGGACAAACCAACGCACCAGCTGAACTTTGTTGTGGCTGCATGGAGTATGGCAGGTCTGGCATGACTCAGCAGGGACAAGAGAGCCTGGTGACCCCAAGCTAAGAACCTCTAATAGCAAGTCCATTGACAAATGGGGCAGAGGCTGGAGAACAGGAAGAGAACTGGGAAAACACTTTATATCCCTTGCTATGAGTCTTTCACTGGACTTGTCCATTCATACCTGTTCCGCCTACAGCAGTGCTCCTAGGGAGCTTGAAATCTAAGGTGGTGTTAATAAGTAAGGTGAGGAAGACAAAGAAGCAGCTTCCTGCTCCTAGGGAGCCAGGAAACAAGACGATGGTGGAAGGGAGCACTCAGGCTGTGCTGCCCAGAGAAAGACAAACAGTTCATAGTATCAGTTTAAGCAGAGAAACCTCCACCTAGTGTTAAAGAACAAACCATGTTCTACCATGACAGTTCACACCCATAGGAAATAGCAGCTGGCTGATTTAAACTCTGCTTCAAAACCAGAAACAACCCTGGAGAAAAAGGCCAAGTAGGAATTACTCACATTCCATTCTGCAACTACTGCAAAGAGGAGCAACTCAGAAATCTGCAGGCTGCACTTCAGAGATTTCTTCTACTTGGTCCTTCCCTGCTGAGCCAGGTAGAGCCATTCGTGACTGCCTGTGGGCACTGCCAGCTCTCCAAGATGGTTCGGACTGGCAAGGACACTCTGGAGTTTCCACCTCAGTGCAAGAAACAGAGACCTGATTTGCATTAACATCTACCACTGTTCTAGTGCAAGGTTTGTCAGAGTCTTTGCAAGAAGAGCATATTTCTGCACCAGTCCCATACTGGGCAGAGGCTGCACAAAGTGTTGGCCTGGGAACAGGTAAAATTATCACCAGTGACAGAACTAAAAGTTACAGTCAAATACATTGGGAGGAGCCTTTTCTGTATGCTTATATGAAGAGAACATGAAAGAGGTTTGGGGGTTAAGTTTTGAATCTTTTCTGATGTTGTTTCTCTGCCTAAGGGATTCAAATGCTGCTGTTTCTGTGATTCTAAGAATTAGCTTTTCTCTCCATTTCCAAATGAAACAGGCATTTAAACAGCCAAAAATTGCAAGAGTTTAAACTTTGGAAAAAGTTGGATTGTTTCATGATTACATTGTAACTAGCACAAGGTATCCTAAAATGTTGCTCTCATGCATGGTAGAAATACGGGTTTTTTTCTAGTGAGAAGAAATTCAAGGTGCTTTGAAATTTCAATAAAATTCCATTAGATTTTGTCAAAAGATCTATATTGACAGAATCCCACAAGTAGTCTGCACAGAATATTTCCTTCTGAGCAAGGCCTGAATTTGATCCAAAAATATACAAGTCAGGCCCCTCAGAGCTCAAGAAGAAACTTTCAAGTTTTCTTCATAAATATAATTAATAAAGAAGAAAAGGCACTAGCCCACGTTATAGCCAGGATTATTGCACCACTGACACGACGGGGCAGCTGCTGTCCAGCTCTCAGATTTGCATGCTGCAGGGTCTCTTCATGACCCTCACACAAGATGGTGACACAGGCAGCCAACTGACACCCTGCACCAAAAATCCTCGTGGAAAACAGCACATCTGCTGAGTGTAGACTGGCCAGCTCACCATCAGTGGGACTGCTTTAAACATCTTTTCCGGTGCTGATAAAGATGTTGTTAAGGTGAAAAGTTCTATTTTTCCTTTTCCATTGAAAGCTAAGCAGAAACAAGGATGCTTTCACTTGGTGGTGGCCAAATTGGGCACGTACCATGAAATGCAGGTTGCTGTGGATTTGGAATACAAGTCTTGTTTTGAGAGGCCAGCCAAGGTGCTGCAGCTGACAGTACAGGGGTTTGTGTTGGTGGAACAGAGCAGTAAACGCTTCCCCAGCACAGGAAGGGCAGCCCCACTGCTCACCAGCCTTAGAGCAGCACACCACTGCTTACAACTTGGTTTCCTCTTAGATCGAGTCCCTCACTGAAAGAAGCACAAGCTCCTGGCATCACATCATGTCTTCCGGACACAGGAAGCCTCTACTGTGAAGCATCCATGATGGTGGTGACCAAGCTGGGTATGTGCTCTGCAGCTAGAAGCACTAGTTCTACACACTACCTTAATCAACCAGTCCAGAGCTGATCCTTCCTATGCTCCATGTGAAATACATCAGTAGGCACCTGTTTATCACTCAGCTGTGTATTTCCTCATCCTGCATAGGCTGATTCCACCATAACCTGCACTCTACCCTGCACCAGTGCTCACCAGAACAATGGCACCCTGAGTCCTCCATTGCCCTAACGATATTCATTGGGAAAGGCCCTCACCACATCTGCTGTGGAGTGCTCCCTCCCCTAACCCTAAATAATAAAGTGCTGGGCTGAAGGGGAGCAGAACAGTGTAAGTGCAATTAATAAAAGTGCTTGCAATTAATGTAGGAAACCATTCTTGGGTCAGCATCATTGCAACTGGCTGTATTCGTTCAAGGAATAACAGAGTCAGGTGCTGGGGGGAAGAGGTGGGCTGCATCAGAAATACTCACAGGACTCCAAACACTGAACACTGCCCCCTCAGCAGCCTCCCCCCCCCCCATATGCCATCCCCTTTCCTGCAGATCTGGCAGAACCTCAGGGTTCAAGGAGCTACAGGCGGGTGTTAGAACATCTGCCTTCTTCCTAGTGCTTGCACAACTTCCAGACAGCCCCTAACAGAGCTGAGCTGCTGGTCTGAGTGCTCACACAACAGCTGAGACTCTACAGTGGAAAGTAGACAGCCCAGCCCCTAGCACTCCCAATACTTCCTTGACTCCATTAAGGAAGCAGCAGATGCCTGTACTCCTCACAGATCCCAGCTCCCCCCGGAGGACAAGGCAGCCCTTGTAGTACAGAGCTTCCTGGGACAGACAATGTGGAAGCAGTACTTGTAGGGTTACAAAGCTGTATCAAACTCTTCTGGCAGAGTCACTGCACGTTCCTCTTTCTGCTCCTGATCTGCTCCATTCTCCTGGCGCTGCTTCATTTGTTCCTTCACTTCCTCCTCCAGATCAGGTGGCACCACAAATTGATCTTCTGGCTCCATCTGGGATGGAGCAGCAAAATAGCCTGTCTTCTTCTTGGGTGCCTCTGTGGCTACTTCAATGAGGTTGAGGCTCTCCTCCAAGGGCACTATGGAGCCATTGGAAAGCTTCTTTCCATAGAGACAGCACGTAGAAAGAGATTTTTGCAGTTCACACTTTTCCTTGACCCCTCTCTGCACAGTGTTGCTGTTTACACTGTTCTGTCTCCGAATGATAAGGACAAGCCCAGAGTCATCCTCTGGCCCTGGAGCAGGACGGCTGTACTCTGCAGCACGAGGTTCCAACTCCAGGCCCTTTCCTTTACAGCAGTGGATGTCCACCTCTACCTCCACTTTACTGCCATTTGTCATCACGCCTTCCACAGGCTGCTCATCATCACTGTCCAGACCATTGTCAGACTGGTTGCTAGAGAAGGTGGCACTGGAAGGCTGGCGCTGAAAGATGCTTGAGGGGAGCACAGGGTGTAGGCTGCAACGTCGCTCTTGTCGTGGTAGCAAACTGCCATCAAGACCAACAGCATTGTGTTCATCTGAAGCAGTAGAGCCCACCTCACTGCTAACCTCAGAAGCAGACAGTTCACTGCTGAACTCTGAAGCAATTCCACTGCTAGATGAAGGTGTTGCTGGCTTGGTGGTGGTGGAACTAAATCCGCCAGGACCAGGCAGAGTGAGGCCATGCATCTCACACGTACAGCTGTCATCACTGATGTTCAGACACACCACCATTGCACCTACATTGTCTTGGCAGCCATAGCTTTGAGCTAAAGTGCAGAGTTTCTTCGCAGCAGCCAGTGGGTCATGCAGGTGGCGCACGGCTGAGACAGCCTCTGTATAGGAGAGGTGTTCCCAGAGAGCTTTGTTCCCTAGAAGCAGCAGCTCATCTTGTACAGTCAGTGGAATGGAATTGACATGTGGTTTGGGCAGGATCCAAGGATGCAAGTATGTGCAGCCCAGCATCCGAGTACAGCAAGTCACACCATTGACCTTATTGTCCTGCAGACAAGAGAAACAAGGCAGTAGCATGAGATCTGCATTTGGAGAGTAGTCTTTCCCATGCCCATACGCTGGTTTGGGACCTTGAGAAATGCCAACACACAGCTACAGTACAAGAGAAAGGGATGCTGGGTGCCACAGCACAGATGTTCACGGTACCAATGAACATCATCAGGTACAGTAATCACCCATCGCCCACGCTGGCAACACAACATTTTTATCCCACAAGACTTTTTGTATCAGGCCATTATGGGTGTTTTAGGAACATGTCATTCTGAACACCTCATCAGCAAGAGAAGCAGAGCAGGAAGCAACAGACAAGTCACTCAAACACCTTCATGCCATCCTCTCCCCTGTGGTATTGTGCAGGCAGCAGAGCTCATGTATTCGAACCAAGCTTTTATGGGAGGGTAGAAACTCAAGAGGGTCCATACCAACCTCTGTTATAATGGCTTTTTGCTCTTTGACTCTCTTGGCTTCTTCTGAACATTGTTCAAGGCTGAAGACTTTAGAGAGAGGCAGTGGTTTCCCACTTCGGCACAGGATGGCTTGGCACGTCCCCACATTGGCCACCGTCAGAGAAAAGTTGCTGGCTGGATCAGCCACATCATGACGAATATAGCAAAGGACAGCAGAGGAACCCAGCTTCTGCCCAGCCATGCCCAGCTTCCTGTTGGAGGAGAAGGTGTAGGAAGGCTCCAGACTCCAGCGACAGGCATTTTGGAGGGCTGCCCCACCCCACCCGACACATTAAGTGATATACCTATGCAGGTCCCACCAGAACCAGCTTGCTTACTGTCCTACCTGTGGGAGACCAAGAAGGTGTTGGACATGAACATGGTGTCTGACTGCTGTACCTCCTCCAGGAGCACATCGGCCATGGTGCACTGCAGCAAGCGTGGCAGCTCCTCGTTCTTGTCACCATCAAACATGCCATAAACAGCCTCCACCCCCTCTGCGAAGCTTCCCAGTGCCAGGGATGACACACACAGCCTGTTTGAAAAGCATACAAGCAAAGTTAACATGTTTCAAAAGATTATACAATATACCTTGCTATGGTTGCTGTTCTCACAGGGCAGCAAAGCCACTGTCCCTACATTCACTGACTCATGAGATGCACGGCTGCATTTTATTGTTGGAACTCCTGAACTCTCCTTGACCACACTTGGGAGAGAGCAATGGGCACAGCTGGCAAGAGAAAGAAAGGGTGGGAAGCAAAGCCTAAGTGTCCCAGGATAAGTGTGAAAACTGAGGGAAAGGACAATGAGGAGGCTCGAGTTACCAAGACTTAGCAAGAGATCTGTAGAGAAAACAGGTCTGCTCAGGCGCTGAGCAGGGCACTCCACCCAGCACCCCGAGAAGACAAAGTGTCAGCATTCAGCAGACCACAATACTCACTTATTTCTTTGGCCTGTCATCTCAGCCACTCCATGACTCCAGAAGGTAGAAGTGAGTGCCGAGTCTGCCGTGAGGGAGGGCTTAGCATCAATCTTCAGTGTGGTAATGTGGCTACGGAGAGAGAACAGAAGTCATTCTTTCCTAGAACCTCCCGAACAGTTTGTGGCCAAAGGACCTTGTCCAGTCTAGAGTTTTAGACAGCAGCCTGTGGAAAGAACTGCACCAAGGAGAGGGGTTTAAGGTCTTAGCCTTGTGGAGATGTCTGGCTGCTTATGCCAGAGACAGCCGGGAGAACCTCAGAGCACCTGAGAAACTGTTTGCTTGCTCTGGTGATTTGGACCTGGACTTTTCCCTTCCTACAAGACAGAGAACTCCAGCTGCCTTGTAACACTATGCAGAGCTGTGATACACGCTTTACTATCCTGCTTCCCTCCTGGGAAGGGGTACAGGTCACTACTGGGTTGGCATCTCCATGGCTCACCTGAAGATGTCCAGTGTCTTGTGTTCTAGCACCAGGTTTGTGTTCCCACTCAGGTCCAACTCCTGCAAGGCACCTGGCAGTGTCTCAGGGATTAGGATTTCAGTTAACTCATTGCAGCTCAAGTCCACAAACTGCAGTGTCAAAAAAAAGCACAATGACAAAGAAAATAGTCTCTGTTCTGTCATATGGTCAGTTACTTCAGTGCTCCTTCCAAACATCATATGACTCCACTACTGATTCTATCCCACAAACAGGTCGTGAAAATGGGTCAGATCTATCAGTAGAAGAACAATTTACGAGTAGCAAATACTTAAGAACTGCAATAGCCAGGACCCCAATACTGAAAGAATAGGTCACGCTAAAGATAACAGAAGGCCTACACACAAACCTGCCTGGCTCTGTAATGCTCCCTGATGCTCAAACCCTACACCAGAAACACACCAAGTCAGAGGCAGATGGTAAAGATCAACGAGGTGATCCACCTCTGATCAGCTCAGAAAGGCAACATATCTAGAATGCATATTCTGTGCCCTCTTCTCAGGTTGCTCAAGCAAAATGCTGGGATCTCCAGTTCCTCTCCTAGGAGTTTCTCTTCATTCTCCAACCCAAAGTTTCCCCTGGTATCTCTTTACCTTCTCCATAAGAATACCTGAATACGGGGTAAATGCAGGATCTCTGGAAATATGCTGATTTCGTTAGAGTGCGCAATAAGGGTATGAAGTAGCTTGCAGTTTGCCACTGTTGTGGGAATTGTTTTCAGTTTGTTGCCACTCAGATTCAGCTCTTCCAAGTGCTCCAGCTTACTAAGTTTGCTGAAAGGGAAACAAAAGAATACTGTACCTTAGAGCAAGAACTTGACACTTTCTGAACCTGAAGATAAGACACTGCCCCTCATGAAGAGCATTTCTGATTTACTGATAGGATACCAGAAGTCGTAAGAGATGCTCTAATAAGAGCACAGAGTTCCCTAGGCTGGCTTGGATTTATACAGCAGACAGATCCCTTCACTCCTGACTTCTAAAGCACTGAAGTAGCAGGTTGTAGTGTCTTAATTTTAAAACTGGTAAAAACCCCTAGGCTGCATCAGTGTGCTTTGTGGCAATAAACAGATTTACATGAAAGTGGTTGCTTAGCCTGACCAGTACCAGGAAGAATCATGGCAAAGCTTGCACAGATGCAATCAACAACAAATTGTGTTGACATAATTAACAAAAAATCCCTTAGATTTCTGTGCTAATGTAACCAAATCTACTGTTTTTTTATGAGACTACAAATTAAGCTGATATAGAAGTCTACCAGTATAGCACTACCTCTCTACTATATTTAAAAAAAAATAAAATCATACCCTGAAACTGGATTGCAGAAGGTACTGAAAAGCAATAATGAATTAAGAATTCAGCATAAGTCCTTCTAGGAGGGTTCTGTGGGGAGGCACTGTCCCCATCCCCACACACATACCTACCACAGCTAGAGGGACAGGAACCACCGCAGCCATCAGTACCCTCTGTCAGTGCCCCTTCACATGCCACTGCTCTGTGTGTGTAGGAACAGCAGGTTTCTGCCAGCCACAGGGAGGGCACCTTGCTGTGACACCGACCGACGTACAGCCGTGGTAAGACAGGCAACATCCCCTGGTGATCTCACCCCACAGCCTTACCCACCTGGCGGGGAAAGTCTGTAGGTTGTTGTTTGCCAGATGCAGGATCCGTAGGCTCGGGTGTCCAGCCAAGACAGGGATGCATTGATCTGTGAGGTTATTATTGGTCAAGTAAAGCAGCTGCAGCATGCTCAGACTCTCCTCTCCTGTACAGGCAGAGGGTAAGGACTCCAGGCTGTTTGCAGATGCATTCAGGTACCTGAGGCTAACCATAGCAAGTGCAAAAATCAGACATCACATCATCTAAACCACTCCAATAACAGCAGGAAAAGGGGCTACACAAATGCCAGTGTGGGCAGATCAACAGCATTAGACAGTAGGCCAGACAACACAGTGTGACATTCCTGCTTACATTAAGATTTATGAGTCCACTAATGACTTACTAGATGTATAGCAGTGTGGATGCACACAGCATTTTACAGTGAACAGTGAGTACTGAAGAGCCTGTGGAGGGGTGGGTAATACTGGTGGAAGCAGACTACATAAACTCTTACTCAAAGTCTTTAAAAGAAGGGTTGAGTCATGTTTGAATAGTTATGAAGGGCTGTTCATTTGCAAGGGTCTCTCTCTTCTCCAATGACCTGATGCACTTCCTGCTGTACTAACTGAAAATCTGTATGGTTTCTTTCCTTTGCACCTGAATTTATGCACTACTTTTAAAGACAAAGCTTCTCAGGCAGTAACAGGATCTTAAAAACATCTGCAACTGAAGCTAATTCTTAGGAAGGCTGTCAGGTTAGGCAAGCCTCTGTTTTCCTGTAATTAAGCAGTAACATGGACCAATTCTCTGGAATCAGTTTGACAGCTTCCCTTATGGCACCTGAATTACCTCCTGATAAAATGCAAGTCTCATTACCCCTCGTGCAAATGGCACCTTGCAAGGACAGTCACGCAGATGCCACTACCAGCCTTTACAGTTCCAAAGGTTAATGCAGACAAAAAACATTCACTATTGCCACTTTTGCCACTTACTTCAGAGCTTTGAGAAAGAGCATCTCTGGCAGTTTAGTCAACAGGTTGTGCTGAAGGTCCAGCACCTCCAGTGGAATGTGTTCTAGAAGAGGTGGAAGGCTCTGCAGACGATTGTGCCCCACCATCAACTTTCGAAGGCTCAAGCTGCTGAGGATCCTAGAAAGACACAGGGTTTTCTCTATCAGCTTGGTTCACTCCTCACATCCACAGAGTGGGTAAAGGCAGTACTTAAACTGTTATGATTTGACTGTACAGCAGAGAAAAATTAAAATACACAGATCCATAAAAAGCAAACAAGTGACAAAGTGGAAAACCACACATGGCAAAGTGCCTCGGTCCCTCTGGAATGGGATCAAGTGCCTCTGAATGTCTGGAACCAGAACTGTATCTACATTTCCCTCTGCTGCTGCAGATCAGTAACACTGACAGGAGCCTCTGTGTGCACATGCCTAGTGTTCTCTCGGGCAGACAAAAGAGTCACAAGGGACAGCTCTAAATGCTTGTTCTCACTTGTAGGCAGAAAGAAGTGCTTCCCCTGTGCCAACTTAAATTCAGAGCTTTAACAGGCTGCAGAGCACTCCTGTGTTACTCCTGAGGTTGCTGTCACACTCTCCAGAATCACAGTGCTAACTGAAGGAAAGAGCCTCTATTCCTACAAATGGTAGAGAATTGTCTGCAGGAATTTTGAGCAAGGGTATCTGAACAAACATGAACAGAGCCTCGAAATACCCTGCCCATTTGTGTCAGGTGAAAATTTGGGACTCTGCTCTGAGAGTGCTGTACAGAACAGCTTGGAAGCATGAAATACTAAAGCTCTATGAGTGCACTGCCCCCTGTGGGTCAATTCCCTTTCTTTCTGGATGCTGTGGCTTCTCAAAGATAATTATACTGGAGGAAAAAAAAAAAAAAAAGCCATTCAAGTGCAGATACACCGATTCCCTTATTCAAGCTGACTCATCCAGAGCTGTCTTGGGTATCTCCACTCAACACTGCTGCACAACACCTAGATACAATTCTGTTTTCAGACAACTAAGTGTAAAATTTAACTCCATGATGAGCTATATATCCCTTTATGTGAGGCTATTTAAGCTTTAGCCTGCTCAATTAACCTGATCAATGGCTGAAAGTCAATGTTGGCAAAGTTCTAACTGTACACAAGACATACTTAGGGTGCTGATGACAGATACTGGAAGAGATTCTCCATGGATACAGTAAATTCCAGCACTTAGGAAACTTTAAGAATGCTTGAATTTCTTTTTAGAACATATATCTGTGTCTGAATTCTGCAGGTTCTTTTTGCATAGCATACTTCAAATTTGGTCTTTTTCATCCATTGGCAAGGCTAAAAAGGGAAACAGGAGAAAGGAGCAGGCTGATGATGAGTTTTGAAAGCTACCTTTGAGAACAGCTATATCATATCTCCCTATGAAATGTAGGGGATGAAATCTCTTTGGGGCAATGCAAGGCATATTAGGGCCTCACCTATGATCTGTGTTTGCAGTCACTAAGGTAACAAATAAATCATAACAGCGTGTTCTACTGCAGGTGCAAAGAGCTGCAATAGAAGTCAGAAGCATAGGATGAAATTAACTTGCCCCTGTTATTCAAGAAGCTAATTTACAAGTCAGTTCTTTCCAACATTTGAATAGAGTATTTTTGATGCTGCACAGAGAAAGTAAGTGCATTATATATCTCTGAACAACAAGGAATAAAGCAACTGGAATAGCACTGCTTCTCTCTTCCCAGTCAGCTCACCACAGAAGAAAGCTCAGTATAAGAAGGTTTGCTGACCTCGATGGAAGCTCCACAAGGAGGTTGTAGCTCACATCCAAAACTTCCAGTTTCTTCGCTTCACAGGCCCAGTCTGGGACACACTGCAGTTGGTTGCTGAGAAAAGGAAGGGGGAAAAGCTAGACACCAGCACTCCATATGGAACATATTCCCTGTTTGAATGTCACATTAGTGACAGCCAAACCAAAACCAACAGGCAGAAAATGAACAGTACTGGAGCTAGTCCCATGGAACCTCATGGCTGGCCATCCATGACTGGTAGAAAGCAATGATGCAAGGTTCCGATGATCAGGCTTTTTCTTTACAGCACTGTCATGAGAAGAACAGGCCACCCTATGCTATCCTGCTGTCGTGCTTCAACCAAGATCAGGTTCTCTGGGCATCCTATCTTACAGGTCTCACAATGCTGCTCCAAGGGCAGGTGTAGGCAACGAAGCCAACAGCAGAGATTTCCAGCAGCTACTCCCTATGTTTGCTCCACAGATTCCCACCATTCAGCCCAGTAAACAGCTACAAGTTCAGCAGTCCCTGCTTGGCTTTTTTCGCTGATTACAGCCTACAGTTGAAGGACAGTCACCTAGACAGATCGTGCTGGTTCAGAGGGGCTTCTTGTCTGGGACACTTTCATCCTTGTTTAGGGCTGGGCCTTCCAGTTCTATTGTGAAAAAGAAGTGCCTTCCCTCAACTGCTCTCAGCTCTTTCAAAAACTTAAAAGCTCCAGAAAATTTCTGCAGAAAAACAACAAAGGTGTCCAGATACTGGCTTTATGTTCTGTGGTGTATAGTCACTTACTGAGAGAGTTCTAGACATGTCATTTGACCAGGAACCGGATAAATATTGACAGCTGTCAGACCTGATAAAGTAAAGCAAATAATTATGATTGCAGAACTTCAGAGGGAAAACAGCACAGAGAACCAGATAGGCTAGCTAGCAAGCGAGACTCATACTCAAGGTCTCTACTCATCTTTCCCAAGACATAGTTCACACCTCTCCATCTGCCACGTCAGGCACCAGCACAAGGGAGAACCATACTTTTATTTGAGGACTCCCAAAGAGATCTCATTGGCAGATGAATGCCTTGGACAGTAACTCAACACCTCAACCTCCCCGTTATACAGCCTGCACACATCCATGTATATGTGATCCCCAGGAGTCGACCTCAGAAGACCCATCACATATGTTCTCACTACTGCAACATCAGTATTTTTTTTGTATGGGAGAGGGCAATGGGTTGTTTTCATTTGTTCCCAGGGCTTGAAGGAAGAAGGCAAAGAGACGTACAGTTGCTGTTGGCATAGAGGGCCCGAAGGGAGAAGCCACTCAGTGTCAACTCTTTCAGCTTATTCCGCTCGCAGTGCAGCTGCTCCAGGCTGCCCAAGGAGCTCAGATCCAGATCTGTCATCTGATTGTCTCGTAAATCCATGTAAGTCACAGATTTGTTCCCCTCCAGAGTGTCAGCTGCTGCTCTCTTCAGGTTGTTCAGCCTAAACACTCAGAGATAAGAGTTACAAAGTCAGAAAACAGGACACTAAACACTGTAAGAAGAGAGAAAAAAAGAGAGGAAAGGTAGAGTTCTGGTGAAGGCTAATGCCAAAGGTGAGCAAAGTGTGAGGAGCAATGGTCGATTTCAGGCAGCGAATACAAAGAAAAACATTTCCTTTGTCCGCACTGCTATGTGAAACATTCCCCAACGTTTAAGAGATTTTGAAGAGCAGCCCAGACACTAGAAGCCAGGCCAAGGGACAGCTTCTTTGCACTGACACAGGAAGCTAATGCAGAGACTAGATACTAGACTGCCTTGCCACAGACAAAAAGTTCTTTGTCCCTTTCTGAGAGCTCTGCAGTTGGCAGCCTGGAGAATCAGGATCAGATCTCTAGGGTGGAAGGGGGCAGGGGGCAAGGCAGAAAAGGGTAGGAGAGATCAAAGAGCTAGTAACAGCATATCAAAAGGTGAAACTAGAGGGCTGAGTCACATTCTGTGGCTCCAGGCATTGTTCAGTTAACCTTGCTTCTCTAAGTGAATTCTGCACACTCTCAGAAACAGAAGCCCCTGAAAGTGAAAGAATTAGTAAAACAAACAAAAAAATATTGCAGAATGTACTAGAAGTGACACAACTCCTCTGCTGTAAATGGAGAGTAGCAATCTGCTTTATATACACATGCAAGTTCCCCCCCATACCTCAGGTCCACACTTTTGATGTGACTCATCCGGTTCAGCACTACAAGGTCCAGGGTCTCCAGTAAGTTCCCTGCCAGGGCGAGTTTATCTAAGAGGATGAGCTTCTCACAAATTGCTGGCAGTTCACAGAAGTTATTGAAGGAAAGCCCAAGACAGCTGAGCTGTTGCAGACTTCCCAGTTCTTCTGGTAAGGATGTGAGGAAATTCCCATCAAGCCAGAAGGTCTGGAGACTGCAGCAGTGAAAAAGAGAAAGAAAATAATTCAGAAAAAAGTAGAGAACGTTATATTACATTAGCATTGTTAGTGAATTTTCTTGTATAGCTAGCTAGTCTTATGGTGGCTATTTTTCAGAGGTATATCTTCTGCATCATGAGTCCTCATATTTTCTATATCGGCAGCTGCAATGTTCTAATAGTAGTGACTAAGGAATTGCACTTGAGATTGGTTTTGGTCCTATAAAATACCCTTATACTTTAAGCTTACATACAGTTGAGAAATCTGCAATCCCTTTTGTGTAAGACATTTATGAATACTGCAGCAATATAACCAGTGTGCTCTTGCTTGTATAAACAAGGTCCACAGGCAAGGCCTCAGAATTTGAGAGGCTCTCCCTAGTTCTGCAAAGCCTCCACAGATGTACTAGTCTGTGGCTTTGGGAAATGCCCTGACAGAAGGATCTTTAGAAACTCTGAAGTGTTTTTTGTAAACATAATATTTATGTTTAACCAGTAAGGCACCACCATAACAGCAGCTTGAAAAAGTTTAGACGAGAATGTAGAAAGGAAATAGCAATAAAGCAGGCAAGGAAATACAAGATAGCAGCAGATGCAAGGAGAGCAAGATGCATTCAAGTTTACATAAAAATTGGATGTAAACCTGCAAGAATCACACAAGTCACTCCGAAATAAAAACAAACAAACAAAACCAAACCAAATCCAAACCCCCAAAACACACACCCCATAGAGAACATAAAAAGCTTCAAGTTTACTAAACTTTGAGAGCGTACTCATGCGCTTAGAAGCCTTCACCTTTACTCTAGCTCAGCAAGATGGTGCCTGTGATTCAAGGCATCATAACTGTCTGTTAAGTGTCTTCCCAGGCCACTCCAAAATAGGCAAATCCATTAATCTCCTCTGTCAGAAAACTGTTTTACACTAATATATTTTACATAGCTAGTAGAATAGACAGGAAGTCACAAATGATTAACAACTTGCTATGTACCAGTGACTTAAAATGGCAACTGTATAAACATACTGCAATATCTTCATTTTCAAGGAAGAACAAACCTTGTTGGAAAACCACCTTGGTTTCTGATCTGCTGCTGGAGTCGAATCCATCACCCAGTCCTCGTGAGCAGCACGGGCTGCCCCAGCACTCACACTTTATAAGTGATACCTTCACGTCAGCTGAAGCACCAAGGATGTTTATGACCATGGATAAGAATAATATACTCACTTCAGCAGTTTGCCAATCTGGCTTGGCAAGTGATGCAGTCCATTGCAGGAAATATTAAGCTCTGTCAGAGTAGAGATCTCACACAGTGATACAGGAAACTCCCCCAGTCTATTATGAGACAGGTTCAGGCTCTTCAACTGAGAAAACCTATTGGCAAGAATGCTAGTTAACTGACAAACCTGCATGGTCTCAAAGAAGAAAAACATATAAAGAAACAGTCATAATGAACTTTTAAGTCTCTGTACATTTTTGATACAGTCAGCTAAGTCTTTGTGGGAGTTTCTGCACGAATTTGGTTTTAAGTCACTGATATTTTGTATCTCAGGTGGTAATGCTGAAAGTGATCAATACCACGTTTTTACCACAGAAACTGGTAACAACCTTCTACCCTGACTCCTCCTGACAGGCCTCCTCCTAGCAACTGTCACTATGATTAAGGAGTCTAAATATACTCAGTTGAAAAAAATTTACCTTCAAGGAATTATTTAGAGTAACAGTCTACAATTAGGCAGCTTGGGAAAACAGGAGCTGAAAACACTAACTGGAGCTATTCTGAGAGTAAAACAGAAGAGTGGAATACCCTTCTCAAGCTAGGAGCAACAGAAGGTCTAGCAGAGCTTTGAAAGGGAAAGCCAGGAAAGCCCTGACTGCGCTGAGAAGCCCCAAGAACTGCACCCAGAGGTCCTTGAAAGAAATTCCACATCTAAACTGCTGTACCACAGGCACAGCCTCGCAGGTACTGACAGCCCCCAGTCACTACAGTCCCACCTATGCCTATTCCAGCTCCTCTATCACTGTGCTAGGTCCAAACAGAGAGAAGAAAGGGAGCATGGGCTGCAGAAATATGCAAGAGGTTCTTCTCAAAGAGTTCCTATCTCTTTCTACAATAAGAAATGAAAGTATTTTTCCCAAAGTAATAGCCTCCTCACCCCTAACTTGAGCCATCAGAAATTAAGTCAGTGTGGAAATTAATATCATCCTTTTATGAGATAACTGCAAATCTGATATAATGTACCAGAGAAGTAATAATTAGAAACATATAATTCATTCATCTGCTCTACCTACTGTACATTTTACTAGGCAATGGCAAGTAGCTCTTATTTTGAAGCAAATTTTTCATACAGGTAACAAAGCCAAGGTTAATTAGTCTGGGGGAGAATATTACTTCTAGCTTGAGATGTCTTGAAGTATAATACTGAAAGGTTTTGAAATTTTTCTTTTCTTTTTTTTTTTTTTTTTACAGCAACTCAGATTCAAAATACTTGAATGATCTACATAGGAATTATGTATTATTCTTCTCCACTCTGATATTTTGCTTTATAACCTTGGGGGGGCAACTGTTGTTGCTTTTTTTGAAAGAGGGAGCATATCTGAAATCTGGACATTTGAGAAAGCACCCTGGCACCCTGTCAAATAAATAAGGGCACAGGCATTTTGTGTTTGCTGCAGCCACCAGCAGCCTCACTTGCAATGCAGCTGAAAGCCAAAGAGAAGGATGCTGTGTAGGTACAGCCTCCTAAAGGGAGCACATGGTATGCTGCAAATATCTAACAACGCTACAAAAATCAGAAACTTGAACACTGAACTTCACAACAGTAATAGAGAAGGAAACAATAAGGATAAATGAACAGATTTGAACTTTCCCATTAACAGGCTGAACTTTTAAGAGATTTAGACAGATCAGAGTTGTCAGGTTTTGGAATCAGAAAATACTTCAATGAAATTGCTTTCTCTGCAGTGCTACAATAGCTTCTCCTACAGTGCCTGCCTTAACACCAAGCAGCTCTTTATCATTAGCAGATTGTGGTGAGCAGCTGCTCCAAGGAGCCTGGCATTAACCACAACAGCATAATCAATTTTTAGAATTCATCTCCCTGCAGCAGGATCAAAGCAAACACAAAAGGGGCATTAAAGCATCCAAAAGCTGGAGGGATACTGGTACATGACACAGCTTGGCCTGAGACTCCTCGAGCAGACTGTCATAACCAATGGGGAGAACAACACTGAAAAGCCTTTTGAGTTCCCCTTCTGTTCCTTCTCTTTTGCACTAATCTCCTCAAGCAGTAGGGAAGTAGGAATGGAATGCAAATCCAACTCTCATTCCCCACATATTCTAGGGGATAAGGATCTGAAATCATTACAGCTCCTCAAATTTTGGTCTGTGCTCCCACAGAACATATTGGGATTACAGTAGAGAGATATGGAAACATAGCAACAAATCCTCAATGGGATGACCATCTCATTCAGCAGCCCAAACTGGTGCTGGCTGGAAATATTCTCAATTTAATGTAACATCCTACTCTGCTGCTGAAGCATCCCAGTACAATTCTGTACCAGCTGGGTAGAATGCTGATAACAGACATGCATATGTACACGTACAGGCATGTGTGCACGTGCACACTTATCAAAGAAGATCAGACCTGATAATGTTTTTCAGACAAGGGAAATATCTGAAAGACAGTACATTACATAAAGATGTAACAAAACAGGAGGGGATAATTTCCTTTGCTTAACATTTCCCTTTTAGTTAATTATTTTTGTTATAGCTAATTATAATTACAACTAATTAGACTCCTAGAGCTTCAAAGATTTCCTCAGAGTAAGAGATCTGATCACTGCAAAAAAATTCTGCTGTTCAGGGTTGTCAGTGTCTAGGCACTGATAACACCTACTGCAAGTGAGCAGGTTTCTTCACTTGGGGCTGTGACCTGACAAGACATCTTAAAAACCTCAGAAAGAAAATCTTTTCAAAAGGCAATGAGCAGCCTTATGTGGGCTACCTAATGCTACCTGTTTATTCAAGATTGTGTGAAGCGAGGGCTTCTTTTATGGCTTTTGTTTGTTTGAGGATTTCAGCTTCATCAGACATAGCCACTGCCAGGAAAAGAGTCGAGTTTCTGACATGTCAGATCTCTTGTTGACTACATGCAAGGTCAAAAGAAATTTCAAGCCCCTTTGCTGATCCTGTGAACCAAGGATATTGCATTTTAGAAAATAAAGTTCTCATATGGTTTTCAACATTATACAATGTATTTGAAGAGAGAAGCAGAAAGCAAAATCTTGAATTATTTTAAGCAGTTTTTCCAATAATAGAATCTATTACAATTCAGAAGTCAGAAAACATTTAAACAAGTTTGGAATGAAAACAAAACCAGACTAGACTCTGGCTGTCAATGAAACTGTAAAGAACTCCCACAGGTGAGCAATTTTTTTCCCTGCATACCCTCACGGATACCTAAGTATCTCATTACTCTAGGAAGAAAAATGAAATAGCTTGATAAGAGGCCCCTAAAGATAAACAAAAGAAAAACACAAGAGAAAAACCCAAACCAAAACAAAACCCTTCAGTTTTGCCAAGTTTCTCCAAATAATTTTTCTTAAGGCACAGTGTGTTCCAAATACAGAGCTATTTGACAATATTACTACAGGCTTCCTAGTGGCTTTTGAAATTCATAGAGCAACTCCTTGAATTCTTTTTAGCATGGCTAGCACAGATATCAATAGACCCTCCTCTAGATTTTTATGGGTTTCAGGAATTAATTTAGTAATATTTTTGTAAGACTCCTTCACTTACCTAAGATAACTACATCATGTTTCCATCACTCAACAGTCACTCTTTTAAAAGCAGGTCACTACAAGTTCTCAAAGCAAAGCTGGAGTCTCATAGGCCCTCTGCCAATTCCAAATGCACATTCAGAACTTACCCAAACAGGCTTTTTCAGATCTGCACTTCTTCCTACAAACACCCACAACAGTAGCATTATGCTTTCCCTCACCTTTTATTTCATACCCCAAAATGCTCTGTTTAGCAAGCAGCCTTATATTACTACTACACCTTGTTCATACAAATGGCATATTGCTCTCCATGGCTCAGCTCAGACCAAACCTAGCACAAAGAACCTGTGGAGGGGAGTTCATGAACACCATAAATTGTTGGAAGCGCTGTTCAGTTCTGCTTCCCAGCTCCTCATCTGTTAGGGTTTCCTGAACACCAACCTTTTCACCACCCCCCCCAAGAACGTGCAATACACTCCCTCCTCCTCTTCATCTCTTGATGCACACGTCAAGAACTCCAAATGTAGAAGAAAAATAAATCTTTTCAGACCTGCAAAGAGACTCAAGACTTCCTGGTCCACTTGATCTCATAAAATTGTGTCGTAGGTTGAGGTAGATGATGTCTTGACTGTAGAAGAGGTGCTCAGGTACTTCCTCAAGGCTGTAGCATGAAAGATCAACCATGCCAAGTCGCATAGATACGACCTGAAAAGAAGGAAGAGCTGCAGCTGTGCAACATTTTTTCTCTGGAAGTCTAACAGAAGGCAAAGAATGCAAGAGTAAACAACTTGCAAGAATATGAAAAAACACCTTTGTACCCATCAGGTAGAGTCCATGCAGGGAACCTGAGTCCACGGAGTATGAGTTTATGCCATTGGCTACTACTGTTTCTGCGAGCACCCTGACAAGGATGTATATCTGGGTACCAACCTGGACACACAGAAAGCCCTGCTCTGTATGGGCAATGGGTGCTGCCTAAAAGCTGGATGGTAAGAGAGGCAACCTAATGGAGAAAGACACGTCTTTGGCCAAGGAAACTGCTGAGAGAGTATAATCTCTGAGTGCCCTCCAAAGATGCAAGCAGCAACAGGAAGCAGTTGACTTTTCAGTTCTTTAAAGTTCACAGGACCTCTGCTTGGCCTAGCTACTTTTTCCGACTTTCTTTCGTTAGCTTGTTCAGGGTATAATATTGGAAACATAACCTGTTACAACTGAAAGGCTTCATAAACCATGGGTTTGCAACATTTAATAAAGTATTTGCAAGTATCAGATCTCCTTTTATTCAGTATGCTTTGCTTCCAGGTCTTTGGTGCTTCATTCCAGACTTTATGACCTGCTTTATCCTGAACTCATTTCATATTTCTCAATATTACATGCGTATGTGAGGTCAAAGTGTGGCTCAGCATTAAGCTATCACCATCTAATCGTACTCTAATGTGGAATAAGGATGCAGCTCTGAATAAAGTACACTTCCCTTGCTGACCTGTGATCTCTGTGTTAACTCAAACTTATCAGAGTAGCCCCTTGCCAGTCCAGGGCACAGTTCAAGGCACATTCAAGCATGGCAACGGGTGCAATTTATAGGTTTCTATGGCTGTAGAGTCGGCCTCTCCCTGAGGTTTGCTGTAGTGCCCTGTGGTTAGCTACTCTTAATAGATGCAGCGAGGGTGAAAAAAATGCAGAACTACTACTGAATGCTGTTGCACAGCCTGAGAAAGAAGAAAAGGCTAAAAGAAAACCCCTGTAGTCCTGAGCATGTAAGAAATGAAGAAAGCTGGGCACTTTCTCCAGCATCCTAGCTTCGTGTCTGCCTGCACACCAAACCTGCATCAGGAAAACCCTTCTTACCCCAGTCCCCCCCACCAGAGCACTGCAGTCTGCAGGGTCTCACCGTGGATGCCTGTCGGTGCCACCGCTGACACTCTGCCAGCGTTTCAAAGGACACGTGGTACGTTTGGGCTTGTGCTCCAGCAGATGTGAAGACAAGCGTGTACTGACGACGCTTCATCTCTTCCACCTGCAAAGGAAGAATTGAAAACAAAACAGTCTGCCTGAACTCCAGCAATTTCAAAGGCTCTGAAGTCCATGGTGAGTTATTACTAACTACCAGTAACATTACAACTATGTTTTCAGCAAAATGTAAGTTATTGGAGATAAACCAATATTGGTGAAAATCCTCCTTAACATTTTTCTGCTGAAGTAGATCCAAGAAGTAATAATTTCCAGAACGCACATTCACAACATTGGCTACTATTGTGACAGCAGAACTAGTGCCTCTATTAGCCTTAAGACTACTACAGAAGCAAAGTGAGCAGAAGGGGTTGTACAACTCTCTGCACATGCTAATGCAGTAATTTGTTACAAAAGCCTAGATTAACCTCTTGTGGATAATACCCATCATTGTAATCCCTTCTTCCTTTCTAAGCCGCAGGATGCTAACAAAAAAAAAGCCTCACCTTCCCTCCGACGAGAGGCAAGATATGCATCTTCCCCGTGTGGCTGTCTTTCACAGAGGACACGATGAGGCAGGTGCCACAGAGGATCACCAAGCGCTCTGCCCACTTATGCAGCTGGGTCTTCCCTTTGCGTACGTTGTAGACTCCAGAGAGCAGGACGCGATCTAACTGCTCCACTTGGCAAGGCTTTTCTGAAGAAGAAGGGGACATGAGCATTTACTTTCCATTTATACTTCATTCTGAGCTGTGAGTATAAATAGCAACATAGCTGTAACACACAAAACCAGTTACTGTAAAGAACAAGTAAAGACAAGACAAGCTGCACTGTAAAAAGCATTCTCCTGCAGAGGACGAGCCCCTTCCCCAGCCGGGGTCAGTCACCCCGGAGTCCCTCGCAGTACAATGTATAAAGGTTGCCACATCGTGTGGTTTTAATCTACAGGTAATTACAGACCCTAGCAAACTTACACACTTGCCAAACACCCTTCATTCAGACGCAATAGAAAAGCAGTTTCAAACTCATGTTGAGTCAGCTAAAGTCACAGAAACCATCAAAGAAGTGGCTTCTACTGGGTTTTAAAGCAAGGCCTGGAAAATCAGCCACAGATTAGAGTTATTTCCTTGATGATTCAAGTGAAAGGACTCCAGGACTGTTACAGCTGTGCTGTGTGTACTGCTAGCTGTGACTCTTAACCAGCAAAGCAGAATTCTGCTTCAGCCTTCTAATCCATGTACACTTACTTTTAGGTCATCCTACCTCCTTGCCCCTTTTATATTTCTTTTTTTTCAAGATAACGATAAATCTCCCAGGTGTTTTTCAAGATTCTGTCCACTGTTTATCACTGGCTAGGAAAATGTTCACATAGCCCACTGAATAGTTAACAGGAATAAGCCTGACCCGATGAACCTATGAGTTTCAAGTGTAAAGAATCTCCTCATATTAAATTCATATTTCATTTTATCCTGAATAATCCCTAAGACAGATCCTGGCAACGGGTCCCTTGTTTTACTTAGGAAAGGATCCATTTTTTTGAGGTCGCTACTAACATTCTGCTTCTGTCTTGAACTGTCCTGCTGGAAAAAATATACTCACTCTTAGTTATGCATGTCCCACTTCCAGACACAAACTATACTCCAAACTTTAATTAGGAGCACAAAGTTAAGCATCCACTAAAGTTCTTACACTGTTTCTCAGTTAGAAAGCAGGATTCCTAGCTTGCCAAATTTAAAGCATTGTCTTGATGTCTACATCACCCATTCTCCCAAACTAACACATCCTCTCTCTTCATAAAACTCTTGTGCTCTTACAAGTATCTCAACAGTCAGAAGTGTGCTTCCCTCTCACTGCTGTTTAATGAGAGATTTCTATTAATCCATTTGTAGTCCCCATCATCCCGACTGGGCATAAGTACTCACCATGGCCTATCTAGACTGAACTGCAATGGTTCTGATCCCATTAGGAGCTCTAAGGCATTTGTTGTAACACTGGAACCTAAAGCCATAGATAGGATCGAGAGGGATACAGAATTGTGTTTTTCTTCATTAATCTTGAAAACTCATTATTTTAAGAAATGCTTACTTTTCCTTTGGGTTTATAGCCCTATAAACCAAACTGGTCAATGACCTGAGCTTCAGTGCCGAGTTCCACTTCACAGTTAAAGCTGCAGAACAGAGACTGTACACACATGGTTTCTTACCACTGTAAAAGCGAATCATGCAGCTGAGGTCAGAGTTTGCTGCCTCTTCCTGCATCCTGACAGGATCCTCAAAACCCAGCCCAGCCAGGTAGTCGTACACAATCTGAAGGGGCTTTTCTGTGGGCTCCAGCCTCCTGTCAAAACATACAAGAAAACAGTTTGAGAATGCAAAAAAAAAAGATTAAACAAGTCTCACCACAGCTAAAGTGTAAGGAATACTGGCATAGGGGCTGTTCTGTGCCTCTGAAAGGGTCTGGCAAATACACCCTTGGAGTCTGTGCTTTCTGCTCGTCAAGTAGCACTGAAGAACTGTAGCACTCAAAGAATTAATTGCAGAAGGGGAACTGAGAGGAAAGGCAATAGGCATAAACCATACAATCCATGGTGATAATTCCCATTCCAC
This sequence comes from Brachypteracias leptosomus, assembly GCA_013401335.1. Taxonomy (NCBI): domain Eukaryota; kingdom Metazoa; phylum Chordata; class Aves; order Coraciiformes; family Brachypteraciidae; genus Brachypteracias; species Brachypteracias leptosomus. Next base: position 124,146 of record VYZX01017646.1, read on the forward strand.
AACTGAAGGAATACCAGGAGGAAGCAATGACAAGGAACAAAACTAGAAATATAGCACAAAAAGCAGATGCCAAATAAGGTTTAATGACTGAGAAGTCATTAAGAACTCTACTTAAATTTTTCTTCCAAATGCATCTGGGAGCAAAGCATAAGAGAATCCTCCTGAAGAATGACTTCTAAAGAGAAGGAAAAAATGAAATTGCCCATTCTCTTCAGCTCTCATCAGTGCAAGATTCTCATGCTTGGGCAAATTAACTCAAATGATACACTTAAAGAAAAGACTTTTTGGAACTACAACAGATCACAGGCAAGATTCAGCAGCTAACTTGAATAAACGGCAACAAGAGAAAGTTCTCCTGAAGCATCAGGTTTAGTATAATCAGAAAAGAAAAAATGTTTCCTGATCCTCTCATCTCACTTCTTCCAGAGATGCTGAATTGTTATTTTCTGCAATAACAACAACAACAGAGTTTCTCACTAAATTAGAAGTTTTACTTTAGGGGAAAAACAATAATTTAAAAAATCACCTTAATTAAAAAATTACCTTAGTGTAAAATGCTAAGCACTGAAAATGTAAAATGGGAGTTGAAACAGATTGTTCTGGTGGTGCACTCATTATCCGCTTCTGTTCAGAGATTTTACTTCTCAGCTGAGTCTCTACTCACTCACTGCACTGTTTGAAGCACAGATCGTTTTGGGTTGGAAGGGACCTTTCAAGACCACCCAGTCCAAACTCCCTGCACATCTGCAACTAGAGCAGGTTGCTCAAGGCCCTGTCCGACATCACACTCTGCAACAAATGACTAATGCCTTTGGCGACCAAGCTGGAAATTTCAAAGCACCAAGATCAAGTTTGTTTGGTAAGACCTGTTTTCTACTAAACTTTGTTGACTTGCATACATCATTTATACTGCATGTCTTAACGTGAAGTATTTTACTGCTGTACGTACCGAACTTTTCCACTTCTCAACTGAAGAACAAAAAAATTTCTGATTCTTTTTAATGACTATACTATAGTATTTCCACTACTACTGACAGCTTCACAAACACCACCTCGTCATTGAGGCAGAACAGATTTCATAAACACACACCATTTACAAGTATCTAGTCATCCAGACTTCTTCTGCAGTCAACAGGGCACACCTCAAGAGGCCAAATGACCTCTCTGTTAACCCCTCCTAACCATATTCAAACCAGGAAAGGGAGTAATTAACTGAATGCCTTTGGAGACGTTTTGTAGACCTGACTGGATGGAGCTCTGGCGCAAGCTCTTGTAAGAGCCATGTGACTCACTAACAAAACTCAGGAGAGGTCAGGAAAGGGAAGCCCAAAACCAGTATCTGGAATGGCAGTTTCTACATGGAGCACCTTTACTAACATTATCAAGGCTGACAAGTTCCAAAGGCAACAGTTAAAGCTCGAGGCACAAAACTATGCTTCCCCTGTGAGAGAAAGCCATGTGATGTGGAACCCAAACTGGCAAGCGACCACATCAGAAATGTAAAAATTCACCTTGTACCCCGTGCAATGTGAACAACAGCACCCATGGGCATGCTCAGCTGGCACAGCAGCTGCTCTTTGACACAGTCTGCTCCACATCAGTATCACACAGCAGATACTGGACATGTCCACCAGCCAGAGAAGCAGCTCCATTATGTCAAGGTCCAAAGGTAAAAAGAGACAAAACCCAACAAAAGGTAGCAACAGTTCCACAACTCCTGCTGCAACTGTAGCTCCTCTTCACAGGCAGCAGTTAAGTTTTCAAACGTTTGTAGCTTAAATTTTTGTTGTGAAGGGTGTCAAGACCAAAGAAGATACCTCTGCTATTTTTGTTTAATCCTCCCCTCTGCAGGAAGGTACAATTTCTGAATACAAATGGATGCCAACAGAAGGAAAGATTCTAGCTAAGAGAACTCTAAAGATCCTTGAGGAATACTGTGGAAAGTAAAGAAAGTTCTGACAGAAACTGACTCCCCTGTGCACAGACTTGAAATGCTGGATGATCACACCACTGAATATTTAAAGTGAATACACAAAAAAGATTTCTGTCATTCTTCCATCTACTGTCCATCTTTCAGCCTCACGTGCCAAATCAATCCCTGCCATACTTGGCTTCTGACAGAAGGCAACCTGCTGATATTAAAAGTGTGAAGAATTCAGAAGCTGGGAGACAAACACACCTATGGCAAACTGCAATGAACTGCTTCGCGGTAATGCGTGAACACGTCACCAAGGCAAGCAGGAAACTTTGTTAATGGAAGTGATGATCTTAAGAGGGCTTGGGGATATCTTGAGCATTCTGTCATCCTCCTGTGGGCACATAAGCAGGTGCCACTCTGGCCTACTTCCTGATACCAACACAGGTGCTACTGAAGCAATACTGGCAACTCCTGTTCCTCTACTGGGAACAGTGGGAAGTAACCCAGGGATCTCTTCTGGGGCAAAGATGTTCTGAGAGCTACAAGAAACAGACACTCTGTAGTCAAGAACTCTTCATGAAATTGAAGACAAAGCTTGACAAAGTGCTAGACCCACCAAGGGAAAGCAAGAGTGGGAAGTAAACATTTACTTGCTTCCAAAACACCAGTAACAGGACCAGTTTGCCAATCCAGTGCAAGGCCTGCCACAAATCACAGACAGACATGGCTACCTGGCACGAGAAGAAACAGATAGTGAGAAGAATTCAAACGCAAAAGCCATTTCAAAAGCTAAGCAAAGCCAAAACATTCCTTTCTGAACACATCTACAGGCTCTACCTAGCTTTTTTCCTGATCTGCTCTTTCTACATGACAGAAATCTGCTTGTTCTTAGGGTCCAAAATAAACAAATTTCCTTATAAATTCTTCAAGGAACAAATGGAGATTTTCAGCTGCCTTGATGGCTACATTCAAGTGTTCATCTATTCTTACACATTTAGTGTTTCTAATTACCCCTGGTTCTGATAAGCCAGGCTGAGCAAGGCAAATGGGTCTAAACAACTTTTTCAGTACTCAGTTTTAATCATATCCCGTTCTCTGAATTTCTCACTAGCATATCCTCCACCTATCTGACCAAACACATGACATATTTTAAAAACTTGGACACATGCAACTTGTGACTTTCATTTCACTATCAAAAAGCCAGTGACTAGTCCTATGCAGTGTGCATTGTCCCTACTGCTTAAACTTCAAGTAGGGAGACCACTGCAATTTTTATCCCTGAGAACAGGAGTGGCAACTTTATAACTGAATCTTGAGTCCAGAAGAACCAATGCAAAGTCTAAATCCTCACAAACCTAATGGGAGCTTGTAAACCCAGAGTAGTCTGTAATACACCCACAGCATAAAGTTCATGCACATTAAACCCTGAGCTGTCTATTTTCAGCCTAAATTGACTGCAGGCATAAAAAGTGTAATCTGATGCTTAAGCCTTCTTTATATAATCCTTACTGCACCACCTTTCTGTCTACCTTTAATTATTTACCTGGCAAGTCTTCTTAGCAAAAAAATTACTAACACATAAGTAATACATGACATAACTGCAAGGGTACCTTACATGTTTCACTGACTCAGAATAACTGTTCACAGCCTCTAAAATAGCTTGAGTTTTCTGGACGCTACAACGTCCACAGCACAGAACATAGCAAAGGAGTGTACGAACAGTAGCATCTACCCACAACATGAGGACATATTTCTGGTTGGAGCACCAGCCAAACCCTCCCAACTACAACACCTATGGCTCAACTAAGAAGTGTGTAAAACGTGCACCACTAGTTCATTTTTATGACTCGCACTCAAGGCTGTAACTGCCACCTGCCACCTCTGTCTGCTCCACCCCTGCACTGCTACCACACGCAGGCACAAAGTGAACAGAGCCCTGCGAGACTAAATCAAATGTTTCTCAAGCAGATTTTTCTTTTCTCAGCCCTCACCTGACCAGGTCTCCATGAAGTTGCAAAAAGAGGTTTTTCCTCCCTTCTCCATCACATATCTCAGACGCGGGGGTGTCCACTGTGCAGAGGACCAAGCGCAAGTCAGAAGCAGCAGTGGCTGAGGAATCTCGTCCATGAACATACACGCAGCCTCGTCCGACATCCTCTTTGAGCCAGTCCCTCTCACGGGAACCAAACCGGCTCCTGTTCAAGCAGCTCCTGCTGCCGTTGCGCTTCACGTTTCTCTGCAAGACAGCCCAAGCCAGAGCGTCAGTGGCTGCCTCTGCATCAGCTGCTGCCCTCCTCCTCCTCCTCCTTCTTCTCCTCGCTCGAAGGCCGCAGGTGACCGGTCCGACCTAGGCCCGTCGCCGGGCTCGCACCGGCCCCCCCGCACAGGCCGCAGGCGCGGCCGAGCCCGGGGAGCCCGGAGAGCCCCGCCGGCGTGAGAGCGGGCACAGGCCGCGCTGGGCAGACTGCCGGGCCGCCCGGACGCGGGCACGGGAAGACCCCAGCCCCGAGGGGCCGTCCCGCCAAGGTCGAGGCGACGGAGCCGAGCAGCCGAGGCGGCCCTGCTGCGACGACTCTTCCCCCGCTGAGCCGCCGCCCGCACTCGGTCCCGCAGGCCGCGGCCCCCTCCTCACCTTCAGCACCCGGATGCCGCCGCGGGGCCCGGCCCGGCNCTGGCGCTGTTCCCGCAGCGGTGGCTCGGACGTTCCATCGCCGGCGAGCGCGGCCCTCCTGCGGGGAGGGCAGAGGGGAGCGCTCCCGTTACCGGCCCGGCCCTCACTCCGCCCCGCCCGGAGCGCTCAAAGGCAGCCCCGGCAGCGGCGCTGGCGGCAGCGGGAGCTCTGAGCAACCTGGTTGTGGAGCTTCATTAGCGCAATTATCCAATTATCTTAAGCAGCGCGAAGCAGAAGCTGCTCAGCGACCAGGTTTGGAAAGAAGAAGAAGTCCTTACCTGGAGGGTCTCCTATTTAAAAACAAGGAACGGGCAGACAACTCATCGTCTCAGCAAGGTTAAAAGTGCTCATGGAACCAAGGCAGCCACAGGAAAGGCCACCTAGTTCTTAACGGTTCCAGGCTACACACACAAGCTGAGGTTTTAGAAACAAATCATACTTCCATTTTCTCTGCAGAAAGGCAGATTACAACACATTTTTATGCGTTTCTAACCATCTCTAGTTAGAATCATCATCTTGTCCAACCTACCTACACAAGTAGGGACATCTCTACCTAGGTCAAGCTGCTTAGAGCCCCATCAAGCCTGAGAACCTGAAAGTTCTGTAACTACTTTGCTTCAAGAGAGTTTCCATAAAGGAAGGACACAGGCAAAGTTATCTAAAAACCATCACTGGCTGGAACGCACGAGGAAGAACATTACAGCAGCCTTAACAGCCAATGGGACGGCAGCAATCCCTATGCCCAGGGCACATAGGGAAGGAGGGGGTTTTAATTAGCAAGGGAATCATAACCAACTTCATGGGCAGGCTGTCAACTCCAGGGAAAGAAATTCCTCATCATACCTTCCTAGCACCTGGACAAGTACTGCTGCTTGTCCCAACGCACAGGATCTTTCATGGTGGGATTTCCAAGTATTTCCTAATTGTCTACTCATTTTGCTCTCCAACATTTCCTGAAGTTCTTCAAATTCTGCCCTCATTGATTATTTCACATCACCTGACCTTGTCACGGCCAAACATCAAGAATCGCTAACTCCTATCCCGCTGTACTTACAAAAGCAACAAGGCACAGTTTTAAATCATTGAATATTGACTCATTTTATTAGTCACTTCATAATTTGTTTCAACCAAAAGACAATACACACAGCAGAAGTCTAATGCATCCCATGTAAATGTTTACATCCGTTATGCTCCTCACTCACCTAAGACTCAGCATTTATTTAAATTTTTCACATCTCAAAAATAGGTCTGCAGAAGTAAGGATGCCACCAGGCTCCCTGCTCAAATGGCATGTTTTTATGTTAAATTTGGTTGGGTTTGTCGGGGATTTGTTTTGGGGGGGGGGGGGGGGTAAGGTGTTTGGGGTGGGTGTTGTTGTTTTAACTATACTGTCAAAGGGTGGGATGGGGCTCTATGCAAAATGTAAATTACAACATCAGGAAAGAAAAAGGAATATACAGGAATAGAGTTGAAAGTTCAGAGGGAAGTAGTCCAGTAGCTCCTTCCCTCACAGCCCCCAAGTAGAAAATGAACACATAGAAAGCACACCAGCAGATCTAAAAAAATCCATCTTTGCTGCTCCATCTTGCAGCTAGTACCAGCCTTGGGGAAGGCACTAAGTCACCTCTCCCAGATGTTTCAGCATCTTCTGAGTTATATCCAAGGTACTGTACAAGTGGCAGTCCCCTCACTGCTATTGCTTCAAAAGGTTGTTCAAGGCCATATTTCATCCCATCAAAACCTGGACAAAGTTGAATCTTAGGACCTTCCCATGCCTCCTCTCCCTTCAGGCCCATTATGGCCACTATTCTTTCTGTCATTTTGACTTGAAATACATTCACTTGAAAAAACAGACATTCAATCTCTCCCAGCTCCAAAGTCTCCACTGCAGATGTTAGCAAGATTAGCCATGAAGTCTGTGCCTACTCCTTTTATATCCCCCTCACACTGAAGCAAGGAAAATGTTGACTAGACCTGTAAGAACTGGTGCATTCAAGCTGGTGGAAGAAAGATTCACCCTATCCTCAGATGTGGACATGTGAGTACTTTCCAGTGAGAAAAAGCAGCAGCACAGAGCTTAAGAGATGCACTGAGGGATCCAGGAGCAAGCAGTGGTTGCAGGTATGGGAACATATGAAACCCGGCCTTCCTTCTGGAATCCTGCTAGTACCTCATCCCTTCATAGGGAAGGGATGAGAGCTCCAAGGGCAACAGGAATGTTTGGCTGCTACAAAGGAGTACTCCATAGCCAAGGGGTGGCTTCAAGCAAAATGAATTTCAGGTACATGCACTACCTCCTCCAGCTCGGCTCAGAAATAACAAAGTGCCTACTTCCTGAAACAAACACTGTGCAGGGGTGGCTGAAGGAGCCAAGAACACCACAGAGAGTTACCCTAAAAGCTTACCAGAGACCAACAACAAAACCCAGCTGCTCTAGGGGACAGAAAACACATGCAACAAAGGGGACAAGAGAAGCTGTTACCAACTATGCTGCAACACACTGGCCAGGTGAGACCATTGACCTCTTTCTCCCCATCCCATCTCCTGCACCAGCGCCCTTTCTCAGCAAGAACAAAGGGAGGTTGAGGCGTGACAGCTTTCAGTACAAGTGACCACGTACAGTCTGAGAATGGCAGAGCTTATGGGGAATTCAGGAACTAAGGCAAAGACTTTCTATTACCTTCATATCTGGGACACCCTCAGAGCTCACCGAGTCTAGATTCAACATGCTCAGCCTTCAACACTACAGAGTGTGAGCTGGTGGGGTGGTGAAAAGTCATGACTGCAGTGAAAGCAACAAAGGTTTTGTGTGCTCAGCATGTACAAACAGACACCAATTCAGCCATTTTCTGCAGCACTGCCTGCTTCACATCTATCTCACCACTGATAGCCAAGGCACAACCCTGTCACAACCAGAATTACTTTCGACGAAAGCATACATCATTCTTCTAGATTTCATAGCCCCATACTGATGCCAGTTCTAATTCAAAGGCCAGGCCCAAACCTGTTAATCAATAAGGCAGCAAAAACACCCTCCAAGAGAAGCGAAACTTATTCCACAGTCCAGCACTTAGGTCAGTGACAGTCCTACATTATATTACTTACTGCAGTTAAAACCAAAGCAGACTGAACAATGTTTAGTGGCCTCCTCCTCCCAGTTTAAAGGCAGAACAGGTCATCAATTTTCCCTAAGTACATTGCACACCACTCTTGCAGTGGTTTTGGCAAGGACTGGAGCCTAGTGTTAGCACTTTTGCAGAGGCACAAAGCTCTAAGCTTGCCATGAGACTGACTGATCACCGTCTTGAAAGCCCTGGAGCAGAAATGGAGATGCACCATCCATTTCTTTAGAGAAAGCACTGGGCTGGAAGCTGGAGTACCCCCAGCCTACCAGCACACTTATGGATGAAAATTTAAGTTATATCCTCCCCTCTCTCCCTGAAGAGTGCTGAACATCTGAATAGTTTTGTCACGCTGTGCTTTATGTCCTATACATCCCCTCCATGAGAATTCACAGAGCTGTACAGCCTCGACAGCAGTTCACACTAGGAAGCAGAACTGAGCACAANGTTATATCCTCCCCTCTCTCCCTGAAGAGTGCTGAACATCTGAATAGTTTTGTCACGCTGTGCTTTATGTCCTATACATCCCCTCCATGAGAATTCACAGAGCTGTACAGCCTCGACAGCAGTTCACACTAGGAAGCAGAACTGAGCACAACTTTCTGAAAGCTTACAAGTCTACTGGACCTCACATCTTTGGATCCAAATACTCAAATGACTGGCTTCCACTCAACAAACAGTTTAGTTGCTTTCAGTCTGAACCTGAACTAGCACATCTCTGAACAGGGAGCAAGCTACAAGGATCAATTAAGTAACAAAATGGGAAAAGGTCTCTTTAAACCGCATGGTCTTTATTTCAGTGCCAATATTACAGATACAACACAAATATCCCAGTCAGAAGTAACTCAAATGGAATCCAGGGGATCTACAACAGGCTCTGGAAATTAAACTGGGGAGAAGGTCTGGAATAACTGGGAAGAGCAACTTTGCAGTATAGTCTCTGATGAGTCTCCCAGCAGGAACAGAGCTCTTGCTCAAAGGCAGATCTACAAAACTGAGTATGTCTTTTCTACCCATAAACCATAACTAATGGGTTAAAAGGCTTTGAAACCACCTGGTAGAAAACCAGCTGCTCCTTGGATCTCTACATCTCTCATACATCACTGCACTTTCTGGGGAAGCTGCAGAAGATGTCTGTTAATCTGCATGGCTGTAGGTATTGATGGAAAGAAGGAAAATTCAAGTGTAAGGTCTTAATTTCCAAGTACAGCACCAAAGCAATTTTATCAGCTCTCACCCGCACCTCCTTTCCTGCACTGTCCCAGGTTTGCAGATGAACTCCCAAGGCCCAACTTGCTCTTGGTATGCATCACGTAACTAAGAGGTGGGTGTATACAGGAACACACTGAACAGGCCATAAGAAGCCTCCAGCCCCTTCAGACATAGGGGATACCAGAAGAAAGAGGCAGGGCAGCCTGACGTTCCCCAAGCCCCCAGTCTGAGCCCCAGACGAAAGTGGCTGCAGGAATCCAGGTAGTAATTAATGACAACACGCCTTGCCC
>VYZX01017646.1:134909-189479 GCA_013401335.1 Brachypteracias leptosomus
GAAAACACATGCAACAAAGGGGACAAGAGAAGCTGTTACCAACTATGCTGCAACACACTGGCCAGGTGAGACCATTGACCTCTTTCTCCCCATCCCATCTCCTGCACCAGCGCCCTTTCTCAGCAAGAACAAAGGGAGGTTGAGGCGTGACAGCTTTCAGTACAAGTGACCACGTACAGTCTGAGAATGGCAGAGCTTATGGGGAATTCAGGAACTAAGGCAAAGACTTTCTATTACCTTCATATCTGGGACACCCTCAGAGCTCACCGAGTCTAGATTCAACATGCTCAGCCTTCAACACTACAGAGTGTGAGCTGGTGGGGTGGTGAAAAGTCATGACTGCAGTGAAAGCAACAAAGGTTTTGTGTGCTCAGCATGTACAAACAGACACCAATTCAGCCATTTTCTGCAGCACTGCCTGCTTCACATCTATCTCACCACTGATAGCCAAGGCACAACCCTGTCACAACCAGAATTACTTTCGACGAAAGCATACATCATTCTTCTAGATTTCATAGCCCCATACTGATGCCAGTTCTAATTCAAAGGCCAGGCCCAAACCTGTTAATCAATAAGGCAGCAAAAACACCCTCCAAGAGAAGCGAAACTTATTCCACAGTCCAGCACTTAGGTCAGTGACAGTCCTACATTATATTACTTACTGCAGTTAAAACCAAAGCAGACTGAACAATGTTTAGTGGCCTCCTCCTCCCAGTTTAAAGGCAGAACAGGTCATCAATTTTCCCTAAGTACATTGCACACCACTCTTGCAGTGGTTTTGGCAAGGACTGGAGCCTAGTGTTAGCACTTTTGCAGAGGCACAAAGCTCTAAGCTTGCCATGAGACTGACTGATCACCGTCTTGAAAGCCCTGGAGCAGAAATGGAGATGCACCATCCATTTCTTTAGAGAAAGCACTGGGCTGGAAGCTGGAGTACCCCCAGCCTACCAGCACACTTATGGATGAAAATTTAAGTTATATCCTCCCCTCTCTCCCTGAAGAGTGCTGAACATCTGAATAGTTTTGTCACGCTGTGCTTTATGTCCTATACATCCCCTCCATGAGAATTCACAGAGCTGTACAGCCTCGACAGCAGTTCACACTAGGAAGCAGAACTGAGCACAACTTTCTGAAAGCTTACAAGTCTACTGGACCTCACATCTTTGGATCCAAATACTCAAATGACTGGCTTCCACTCAACAAACAGTTTAGTTGCTTTCAGTCTGAACCTGAACTAGCACATCTCTGAACAGGGAGCAAGCTACAAGGATCAATTAAGTAACAAAATGGGAAAAGGTCTCTTTAAACCGCATGGTCTTTATTTCAGTGCCAATATTACAGATACAACACAAATATCCCAGTCAGAAGTAACTCAAATGGAATCCAGGGGATCTACAACAGGCTCTGGAAATTAAACTGGGGAGAAGGTCTGGAATAACTGGGAAGAGCAACTTTGCAGTATAGTCTCTGATGAGTCTCCCAGCAGGAACAGAGCTCTTGCTCAAAGGCAGATCTACAAAACTGAGTATGTCTTTTCTACCCATAAACCATAACTAATGGGTTAAAAGGCTTTGAAACCACCTGGTAGAAAACCAGCTGCTCCTTGGATCTCTACATCTCTCATACATCACTGCACTTTCTGGGGAAGCTGCAGAAGATGTCTGTTAATCTGCATGGCTGTAGGTATTGATGGAAAGAAGGAAAATTCAAGTGTAAGGTCTTAATTTCCAAGTACAGCACCAAAGCAATTTTATCAGCTCTCACCCGCACCTCCTTTCCTGCACTGTCCCAGGTTTGCAGATGAACTCCCAAGGCCCAACTTGCTCTTGGTATGCATCACGTAACTAAGAGGTGGGTGTATACAGGAACACACTGAACAGGCCATNCCCCTTCTCCACTTCCACTAATGTGGACTGGCTCCTCTTAAGCTAGTGGGCATTCAAATGGAAGGAATTCCTCACATCTTCCAATCCTCTCTAGAAAGGCTCACAGCATTCCCAGGCTGGAGCATGAAAATGCTTGTCTCACCAGCTAATCATGCAGAGTCAACTTGTGACTCCATTCCCTGACTCCCACCTGTGTGCAAATGTGGATCTTGGTAAGAGTAAGTGTAAAGACTAGGCCTTGATAGAAAGTGAAGAACTAGCCAGCCCTCATCCCACCCCAGGGCTGAGAATGCAGACTTTTAAGAGAAGCAGCCTGCTCACCTGTTAGGTTGAGGTCTCCCAGGAGGTCAAGGAGCTCCCCACCAGCAGAGGCTGGCTTGCTGGTAGGTGCAGTGGGGATTACAGGTGTTATATCACTTCCCCCCAACAAGTCCAACAAATCATTTGCCTAACGAGAGAATGAATGTAATAGTTACATATTCAGCTTCCTGGTACTTTTCCCTTGCAAACATAATGGATTCTACTTGCTCTCAGATTGAAGACCAGCAGAGCTGCTGGCCAGTCAGAAGTTCTCAGTTTGGCTGTGGTCCCATGCCCCGTAAGGTATCTAGTTCCTACACTCTTTGGATCACCGATATAGAGAAGGATGGAGTTTGTGCACACTGAGTCAGGTTGGGGGATCAATGACTTCACCACACCCTGCTCTTGCACTCCCCATTATGATCTCTTCCACACACTTTGAGTGTGACACTAAAGCCATCAGGGTAGAGATGAGGCAATCATCACCAGGCCAGAGCCAGCAAAGATGCAGAGGGGGAGGGAGATGGTCTCAGCTTACTGTTGGCAGCGGCTAGCAGTGTGGTCTGGTAGGCAGAGAAAACTTATCCTAGATCAGTTTCCATTACCTGCCTGGCAGGCTGCAATCCAGGGGGTGGAGGTTTGGTTTCCAGTACTGCTGGCTCTGTCTCTCCGTTGGTCTGTACAATCTCAGTAGGGCCATTTGTGGTGACTTTCTCCATTACTGGCATTCTCTCAAGAAGGGCTGGCCTGAAAGAAGCTGACATAGTTACACTGTGCCATCTTCCTGGATCCCAATCCAAATACTCAGACATTCAGGAGATGATATACACTTATATCAATTATTATAATCAATTATGATTATGATTAATATGGATTACCTAGCTGTCATGAAATGAAGAGTAACTACTCCTTCTCCACAGATCAACTACTGCATATCATATTTCTTTACATGAAGGTCTACAAATCATCTGTGTTGTCATGCTTCCTTTCTCCACTTCCACACCAAAACTCATCAGCACTTACCTCATGTGATCGTATTTTTTGAAGAGTGCATTATATTCCACTGCTCTCTGCTGCAGCTCCACATCGATACTGCTGCCGTAAATGGAAACTACCTTCTTAATGCGACTGTGTTGGGGCAGGGGAAACAAAAAGACACCACACCATGGAATTAGCAGCAGTAAGGACAAGATTAGCATGTGTCATCCAGAAGACACTACTAGGCCTCTGCTCAGCAGGTGTCCTGTATAATTCATTTAAAACCACAGTCACCGCTCCTTTCCCAGAGTATCTATGTGACATCCAATTTTTAACTGTCCCTTCACAACAGCATCAGCAGGTGATTAATGTACCATTACAAGGTGTATCACAAGAAAGCTCAACTACCCACACTGAGAAATCATCTGTAGGAAACAACTGCTTTTCCATCACCTGACAAAGGAACTAGAAAGCACAGTTCTTACTTTCAGTGAACTTATTTTCCCCATAAAGGGGTTTTCAAGCAACAGCAACATGGATTAAGTCCCTACACAGTAGAGAACATCTACAGAGACAACAGCACAGAATCACTCTGCAAGCAAAGGAGGACTGTAAAATCCAACAAACAAGATGACTCTTGTAAACCACAGAAGCAGCTGTCCAAGGAGTACCTCTGCAGCAGACAATTGATGCCAGCATGTTTGCAACACAGCCCCATGCAGTACAACATCAATGAGAACTCACTTGACAGTGCAGGTGAACCTCGTGGAAAGCTTCATGATGGCAGTGAGAGCATAGCCTCGTGTAACAGATGCAGACATATTAGAGATCAGGACGCTTTCTAAAATATCAAGAACTTCATCTTCTGTTACCTGAAAAGGTACAGAAAGGTTAGGCTGAGACAGAGAGCAGCTTTGCAGCAAGTCTTCCAGGGTGCACTGTAAAAAGCTGCCTCTTGCTAAACCTCCTGGGCAGTTCTGTGAGCCTGCAGCACTATGCTCACAGTGGATACAGGTGGAAGTCTTATTAGTTTAAAATACAGCTCCCACTCCACACATGAAGAGCAGGTTTATCAGCAGAATACACAGCTAAGAACCTAGCCGATCTGCAGGCTAGGTTAGCCCAGAACTACCCTGCTCTGCCGGGTGTGGCTGCACTCCTCACAGTGTCTATGCAGCCCATGCCTGCTGCATGGGAAGGAGGTTCCTGTCCAGGGTCCATCACGGTGATGGACACCACTGCTAAGTAACTGTTGCAAGCATTCCACTGACACAGCCAGCATCAAGCAGCTCCAGCCTCAGCTGGAACACAGTTGCTGTTCTTTCCCAAGCTATACCTGTATTGGTTCCTCCTCTTCACACTGTCCAGACACCAGAAGATCTCCATACTCTCCTATGCACCAAGATGCCACTTGCACCAGGGGTTGCTGTTAGAAGAAAAATCAGATGCCTCAGAGATAAAAGCATGCCTGTATGACAAATTAAACCACTGTCATTTCCCAGAGCAAGCTAGCCCTCCTTCCAGCCAAGGAGGTTCTCCATAGCAGAAGAAACAGGAATATTTCATTTGATCAAGAATTCCATAAGAGAATTAGAGAAAAAACTTGAATTTACAGAAGATGTGCTTCCTCTGCAATCTGCCTTTTGGAGCTAGACAGCGTGATGTTGACTTACCCTGAGACGCTCAGTAAACATGCTTATTGCAGTACAAGGAAACTGAAGCTGGTGCGTTTGGTATTACCTGGGAGTAGTCACCAAGGATGGCTTTGTAGAGTCTCTGCACAGTGTAGGCATGCATCTCCACACTATTAGTTATTAGCTGAATCAGATTGGGAACAGCATCATCACGAACATAACTTCCTGCCTGCAAGAACAATTGTTATTAGGTTTCACTGTCTGACTTCTCAGTAACACCCAGCATCTGCTATTACCTTTCAGCAAGCCACCTGCTGTGCATTGAAATAAAAATCAAACTCCTCATCCCTCAAGCACTTTATGGCTGATTTTAAGCAGTCTCAGATGGGTAGAAGTACAGGACAGCACATTTCCCCAATGAACCAAACTACATCCAGAGAAATTCATACTACAGATATCCTGAAATTGTCAAGAAAGTGTGTACATAATCCTGCACTACAGAAGGAACAAAAAGTAACACAAAAAATGCCTGTCAGATGGAAAGCTTTAAGTCAAAGACATCCTGGGGCAGAAGGCAGCTTATTCCATCACATCATCCGAGAGCAATTCTCACAGCCAACCTTCTAAAGGAAATCAATTCTTGGTTCAGAGGAATCTACTTTTCTCTGTTCCAGGGTGACAAAATGCTCACAAACCAGACTTACTTCATGAAGAACTTCTCAAATTTGAACAGTCATACTGATAAAATAAATCTCTTCCCACTCCTTTGCCTCAGGGAACACACTGCCTACCCAAGTGATCAAGATCTCTTCCCTCTTGTTTGCCAAAACACAGTTCCACCTCAGCTGTGATGTTTACAAAGAAATTCAGGTAGGTAAAGAGTAATAATTAAACCCAAAGAAGAGGAACTAGAAGTTTGTTGACAGTTTCATTAAAAAACTTTTACAAACTCAACTCTTGGAATAATTCCAAGAAACCGTTTCATTCCCCTTCTCTTTAAATGGCATCCTGGCTTGTAACAGCACTAGTGTGGCCAGCAGGACCAGGGAAGTGATTGTGCCCTTGTACTCAGCATTGGTGAGGCCACACCAAGTACTGGGTTCCCAGCTATGGATATCGGACTCACAGGACGAGAGCTGTCCTAGCTTAGAAGCTAATGTGATTACTGCAGTAGAAAAACGAATACACACTGTATTCCTGTGTGCTTCTGAAATAATATATTTCTTCTAAAAAAAACACTCGGTCGTATTTACTGAGTCTACATTTTTCTGACTGGCTGCTGTGGGTCACTACCAAGAATTACAACTTTCTCTGTGTACTGCAGCATTTATCTGCCAGCCTTTACAGACATCTCCAGCTTGATGAGTAACTTCCTACAGAGTTAAAGAAATGTTATGTAGTCACACACAAGAGAGGCAATTTCACTTACTGTTGTTAAGACTCTCATAATTGTGTCTATGTGCCAGCGTTTGGAAGGAGCATATCTGACAAAATCAAGAAAATGGGTTAGAGCAATAACCACAGCAAGAAACCCACCATGACCAGAACCTCCCCATTCAGTTACTTCCTGGCCCACTGTTATCTGGGGGTGGGGAAACACAAACAAAAAGTACACAAAAAAAACCCCCTCACAAAACAAACCACCACAGACTTCACATTCTTTGACTTTTCTGTATTAATGCTGACATGGGCAAGCTGAATGAATATACCAGTCTGTATACTGTAGCACAGCCATACCTTGCATATACAATACTTCCAAAGTCAGGCTGCTGCTAATGGCTCAACAGTAATGAGATCATCTCATTTGTACAACTAACCAGAGAGAAGGTGTGTGTGGAGGGGAGGCAGAGCCAGAAAGTCAGCACACAGTTCCAAAGTGCAGCAGAAATCAATATACTAGACTGGTGGAGTGATGAGGACTATCCACACGGGACACACACTGGTGTGTCCTGTTCCTCAGAGTGGGTTAAAGCTGACAAACCACACATAGATCAGCAAACGCAGAAGAGATGATCAACATATTGTCTCCCAGGGTGTGAGAAGGGGGAGGAACAACACACAAAATGCTTAATTCCAAGGATGTAAAAAAAATTAATAGCAATTAAATTAAACCCATACTTTTCAGCGGCAAGAAATATTCCAGATGCACAGTCTGCCTTGAACTCTGGTTCACAAGAGTCTAGGAAATACAGTAACTCCTTCATCATTCCACGGACATTGTTCCCATTAACAAGAGCAAAACTCAGTTCCATTGCACGCCTAGGGCAAGAGACAGAAAACCAATAAAGTATCTTCACCTGGTGAAGCAAAAAACCCAACAACGTGCAAGTCCAGGTACTCAAATGCACTTACTTTATAATTAAGAGGAGAGCAACATTTATTACAGAGGTGTAATAGATTACAGAGAACAGCCTTCCACATCAAATGTACCAGGATTTTCCTGTTCATAGGCAGACAATAAATATCCAACCCCCAAAAAACCTAAGGAGGAGTCGGGGTGTGAGGTGCTCTAGAAACACTTGTATTTCTAGTCTTTAGGACATTTGGATCTTTCAGCAATCAGAGTCCATCAGTGTTAAGGTCTGACTGTCCTAGTATTTGTAATCACATGTTGGTCATTTCTGACATACAACTGCAGTAAGTAATCCATGCTACAACACGCCTCCTCCAGCCTCAGGAATCCAAAGAGACCCAACTTGATCTCCATATATTAGAGACTCAAATATAGTTAATATTTTAAATTTTTACTGGTAAGCTTTATTGTATCCTGTCAGAGAGATTAAAGATTTCTAGGGTCTAAAATTGTGCTGGTGCTCTTTTCAGAGCCCATTCTTCACCACCCCTGCCCAAGCTGACACCACAACCAGAGTACTGGCCCCTTGTTACTCCTTGTTGTGAACATCGAGAATTCACAGCCTAGTCCTTAGCCCTTCTGCTTGAAGCTTCTGCAGTTGATTCTAGCACAGCTCTCCCATTCTTCTGACATTTCTTGAACAAAGACTATTATCTTCAAATGTGATGGATTTCTATACAACATTGGCAATTAGTTAAAATGCATTAAAACAGCCTCACCAAACAGCCCTGGCTATTCTTTAAAATTGAGCATTTGGTGTAATCCAGAACCCAAATCTCCAAGTTGCGTCCTCTTCATACTATTAGGAACTTTATTCTCTGCCCATCACTGAGGCAGTCTACTAGAAGGCAGGAAAGATTCTCACAGCATATCAAAAACTCCCTCCCCCATTTCTGTTATCTCTTTAAATCACTTGGGTAGGTGAGCTGCTTCATGTGTACAGTGATTTTGTACTGCTTGTTGTGCAACAGATCACATCCAAAATCATGCCCAAAGGCATAAAGTCTATTTTGTGATATATACTTTCTTCAAATAGAAGAGACTTCAAAATGTGTGTTCAACCCCAGCGATTTTCATTCAAATCATAGTGTTGAGTTGCATGATGGCTATTTCAGCATGTACTACTTACCTTCAGTCATATCACATGGCTCATTTCTGCCATGAAGCTCCTAGCCATGTAGTTTGATCACATTAAGCAGATAAACACTTTTTGTCTATATGTCTTGAACTAAATGGCAAAGCCATTCTGAATTATACTACATGGATCAAAGATGCACTGCAACAGTTAAAAGGTGATGAGAATAGACCATGCTTCAGATAACCAAAACCAGGTATCATGTCCTTCCCACAAGTCCCAGCCCTTGAAACCTGCTACCTGGGGACTCTGACATCCAGTCAATTATTGCTTCAATGAAGACAGTGCATTGTCAGCAGCACGAGTGTCAGCACGGCAACATCATGCTCTGCTGATGGATCACTCAAAGGCTTCATCCTTCAAAGCACTCAAACATGAAGCTCTGTTTGTAGCACACCTCTCTTTTCCTAGCAGGCACCATTACAATGCTTCCCTTGCCTTCTATCCAAAACCCAGATGGGGCTTTGCTATTCCACAGTCTGGCCTCATGCTGGCTCTGGCACTGAAGAGCAACAGCAGCCTGACTTGCTCAACATAGAAGATACAAATTTGTGTTTTAGGATAGATTGCAACTGAAAAAATACATTTCATGACACCCATTACGTAACAGTTAAAACTAAGTGTCAGAAGTGCGACAGATCCAATTTCTTTCCTATTCAGATTCCACAAGATGCAACAGGGATGCAACTGTCTCCCATCACTGACAGAAAGAACAACAATGAGGTTGCAACCTCTCCCACTGCCCAGGGAAGGAGCAACATACCTATTTAAATGACAAATGAACAACAAGAACACCCAACAGGACATGGTTTGTAAACAACTTATTTGAACAATCCAGTTAAGTCTGAATTCCACCACTGCTTAATCAAATTTAATCTAGAATACATTATTTGGACAGCTTAACTCTGCCTCATGGCACTGCCTGTTCACCTGGGAAAGAAAAGCAACATAGAGTATATGTCCAAGTAGCTTTGATTAGGATCACACTTTATGGAGGCTTTTCCCTCTCAAGAGCTTGATCTCCATTGAGACTCCATTCTGGAAGAGTTCAGGCAAACAGAAAAATTTTTATTTTTTTTTTTTCCAATAGAAGATGTGTAAAACGTAAAAGCAGCTTCCCAAAGGAGGTGGCTGCACATTTTCACTACCTTCTTTGAAGTATGAACCATACCATGCATTAATACTAGTCTCACTTCCCCAAGATTATTGTCATTTTCCCCTACACCTTGCTCACTTCCCATAGGCTGTCAACCATGAGAGGCCATTTCGGTGATATTTCGATTACCTTTTAATGGAGACATCCAGATCCTTCAGGCAGTCCACGATGGTGCTTCTGTGCCGCTGGACCGCGTTATGGTCTGTCTGCACGGTTTTCAACAGCGATGTCAAAGCTACATACCTGTGAGAAAGGCACAGGGCAATAAACACAGCAGGCATTTCATTTCTATGCGCGCTCATCTCCCAAAACTCAGCCACGTTTTGCAACAGAACAGGGTTCTCTTGTGCTCAGTAACAAATGGCTATCTTCCAGGGGGCTGCCTGGCCTATCTCCAAACTTGAGTTACCAAGGTGCCCAGCAACATCCCGCTGCCCAGAAAAGCACCTGTCCCAATGCCTGGCCTCATCTCAGTTCTCCAGGCTTCACAAAGATTTTGAAAAGACAAAGCAATTAAAGATTAGACCTCTGCAGATCACAGACTAGCATGAGCTGCAATTCCCAAGACTAGAGTCTACCTACACCATGATTTGCAATCAAAATGCCTAGAGATGGGACTTAATTCTAGCAGTTGCAGCAGTTCCATGTCTGGATTCATAGTAACCAAAGCACAAACTTCCTTGTTGCCAACAAGGCACACATTCAGAAAATACACAGACTTTGCCTAATTTGTCAGCTCTCTCTAGATTAAGAGATCACATGTTAATAATTACATCATACACTCAGACTTATCACCTAAGAAGGGCAGGGCCACAGTTAAGCCTTTCACAGAGAAAATAATGCCCCAAGAAAGAGAAAAGCTAGACAGTACTTCCCAATATGGTCTCCTGAAAAGCTCTGCTTTAGCATTATCTCTATGTAATTGCTTCTCACACATTTGAAACTGGGTGTTGCCAAAACACTTCATACAACTTACCTAATATTTTTGTCGTTGTTTAGTAAGAAACGGCCTAGGATGTTAATGGCTAACACCTGCAGAAAGAGTTAGGGAAGGTCAGTGATCAAAAAAGGCTTGTTGGTCATCTTCATTGTTTCTAGATGATTTAAAGGCAACATGGTCAAAGCTACCATTGCAGTTCTTGGCCAAAAGAAGAACATAAAGAACGCTAGAAGCTGCCTAAGCAGAGGAAAAGCTAGGGCAAACAGCAGAGGTCCTCTCCTGCACTCGGGGGAACAGAGTCTGCAGGAAGTTTTGCTTTTTTCTTTTTCTTTTTTTTTAAAAAAAACAAACAACAAACAATACCACCAAAACTCACCACTTTCTGAAGAGACTAGTGTCTTATATAGAGCCAACTGTGGAGCTATGTTTGAGTGTAACAACTTTGCTTCATGTCTTCTACACAAATGACTCTAATACAAGCCCAGACAGAAAAAAGGCCATAACAAAAGCAACTCACTCTCAGGCCGCTCTCAGATTTTATGTCCATAATAGTCAGCACAGTTTCATAGAGAATGGCATTCCCCACGTTTTTGCTTGTTTCTGTATTAGTGGCAACCTGGAGGGAAGAAAAAACAAACAAACAAAATAAGCAACTTCAACACACCCAAAACAGATCCCCCTTGTTCTATTGTGCAGAACAAGTAGGGAACTAACTAACCAATCCCATGTATCTCTTTGCAGCAAAATTCAACCCAGCAGAGCAAGCAGCTGCTGAATCCAAATTATTAAGAAACCAAAAGAGAAAGTTTAAGCTGCTCATCAACCTTGCAGACCTCACCTGTGCAAGTATATCATTCATTGCTTCACTAGAATCATCATCATTTCGTCCTAAAATCCTTAGTAGCCGCAGGATTCGTACCTGTTGGACAAAAAAAAGCAAAGCAAACTCATTGGGTGGCAGTGGTTTACACCGGGACCATGAAATGCCCAGGACACTTCCAGAAGAGGGGCAAAGAAGCAAAACAAGCTGCTGATTTCCATTCCTAAGTAAAATGCTTATCCTTAATAAGACCTTTACCAACAAGAACAGGCTTACGTTGTGCTCATTTTCCTCCCACTAGTCAGAACTGTTAAGAGAACCCCACTACCAACAGCCTTGCAAGACCAGCATGCTGCTGCTCCTCCCTTTTGTCCCCACTTCACATCAGGTCCTACAACTGCTGTTTAAACCAAGGCATCTCACTAAGGTAGATGAAGAGCATTTGCACAATCAACTCTAACAAAGACACACAATCTTAAAATGAACACAGCTGCCCTGAGGTGACCACACACAATTAAAACTATTGATCACTGTTTGCACCAGTTCTTACCTGCAAAAAGGGGTCACTGATCCCAGACACATCATGCTCTGGTGAATATCCAGACATGATAAGGTTCTTCAAAATACGAACTAATTGGGGAACAAGCTGTGAAGAAGAGAGTTTTCTTGTTAGGGTGTTGTTCCTCCCCCAGCTTTGAAGTACAGGTCCAAGAACAAATCTTGTATTTGAAAGCAAGTCAGTCTATGGATTCTTCCACAAAGTTCACCCTGCATACCTAGAGCTGATGTAATGTGACTACAGCTTAGCTAGGGCACAAATAGGAACAGGTAAGCTGGAACCTGAGCACCAGATTGTATCGTTAAAATACTAAAACTACCAGAACTTGGCAGCTGAGATCCAAGAAAAAATACCAACTGAAATTCCTCTCTTTATGAAAAGGGGATGTGCTGGGACTAGTAAAATGGTGTAATTTCAGGACTTGGCTTGGGGGCTTTACATTAGCTCCCGACTCATTTTTAGCATACATCTCCATGGAAGCAGCAGGCATACCCAAGACTTTTAATCTTTTCAACTACTGTACTGCTATGATTAGAGTAAGTTATTAAGAATTCCTTTAAGTTTGACACTCCATCCAACTTAGCTTCTAGAAAGAAAAGCTCTGTGATCTACTTCCTCTCCAAGGGTTTCCAAACAGGGTAGAGAACAGATTTCCCTCCAGCCTTCCCCTAGGGCTCCATTGTTAGACTACTTCTTCCCTGCAAGTAGCTCCAGGGTCTATTCTCCTCCTCTTCATCCCAAACCTCTCAGCAAGAGCAGCAACACTAAACTGGCCAAATTCTTTGCTTTGCTGCTGTTAGAAGGGTTCTGTATAACAGCAGAGAAACTGGTGGAAGTGCTGCTACTATGCCAGATTCAGCAAGCACAAAATCACATCAACTTACACTCTTCATATTTTAAAGTTTCTTTCCAACTTGTGGGCTAAAAAAAACCAACCAACTTTCAGAAGCAGTTCAAATTCCTCGGGTGTTGATGGCACTGGTCTCCCAGTAAACATCTACCGTAGGAATAAGTTATCTTTCAAGACTTGTACACAGCTTCGAAGAAATGCTACCTATTTGCAAAAGTTTGTTTCACTTCCCTCCATCTTGGTCATCTCTAGTGATGCGTTTCACCTGTCAGAGCAACTCTGAGGAACTATAATAGAATTTATCTGTGTTATCTCAGACATGCAGAGCAAGCAATCAGTTTAGGGCAGAACATGGCAAATAAGCCAATCATTAAAGCAGGCAAGCTATAACAAGTTTGCTGTTTATCTCCAAAAACCTTCATAGCAACTATGAGTAACCAAAGCCTCAGGGAAAGTTCATTTCCAACACATCCTATGAAAAAATCTTAAGGCTGAGAGACAAGCTGGACTGATTTTCATTGAACTGTAAGAGAAAAGCCACTCCTGGTGGATAATGTAGAGATGTAGATCTCTACAAGTTTTACTCCTTCCATACAAAGTTTCTTTTATTCTTCTCAGTGCTAGTATTATTAAAATAATCCAGACATTAGCAGGAGATAAGGTGTCAAACTAGACAGAACTGTTCTGATGGCTGCACCGAGTAGATTCTTCATTCCTGAAGCACGGCTAGCACAAGGACAGCATCGTCATTCTCAATTCCATGCATGGCAGTTACTCCATGCATGAAAACATTCTCTACAAAACCCTTCCCAATGAATTCACCCTCAAGACTTAAAAGAATTTCCCATCCTTGAGATGGGCTGCTCCTGTATTCATGTATGCCTCCTATGAGTCAGGGATAGCATCCACACTAAATTTTTACCCAGATTGCTTACCGTTGCCGCTTCTGACAAGATCAAATCAAGATTCAGGACAGCAGCAGAATGTGCCAAATGCACCGTGTGACTTAGAGCACAGCAGCCGCATGTGGACATACTAAGTGGGCAATATTTTCTGAACTAGAGTCCTATACATTTGTGCTACAGTGCAGGAAGAAAACCAGCTGAGTTGCCTCATCATCTCTTTTTGTTCCTACCTTTGCTCTTCAGGAATTAAATCCCTCTGAAAATGTGCATTTCATAAAACACACAAGAAACCATGAATTTCTTATTATCTGTCTTCAACAGGAAAACAGAGTGATCTGCTGGAGTGTTCCCAGAACCCTGATTAACGTTTTTTTTCCCTTCTAACATGCAAGAGTTATCAGGACTGAGGACAGAACAAACAAAAGGAAACATCACAGCCATGGAGATCTGTTGAGGGCCTCCCCCCTCAATCTTCTGTAGTCAAATTACACCCATGAAAAATTTCAGCAATGCAGCTGTACTCAGCAGCTCTTTGAAGCACAGTAAACCCACCTACAGGGTTTGCTGTTTAAGTAACTGTCTCTCCTGCTCCCTTTTGGGAATCACCAGAAGTTGCATTGCCATTCATGCAAAACACAAAGCCCAGTTTGTGGTAAGTAGAAAGCCCAGGGCTACAGTTTGCATAGGCACAAAAAAATTCCCTAAAGTATTCCTCTAAAGAGGGAGAGCTTGAGGAATGCAGGGTCGTGTTTGGAGAAGGCCACAACTGAGATTCAGGGCTGCCACAGGTACAGAGGTTTAGTCACAAGACAAGACCAGCACACAAGAAGTGTTAGACAAGTAGAATTGGTCTAAGCATGTGGCATCAATCACAAATGTGGCATTAAGTGGCATTGCCTTACAAGAGACAAACACCTACAGATTAAAGGCAAGCATGCATCATCTAGAAGAATTAACTCTTACCTTTTCATTCTAACACACAGCAGGATTCCAAACAGACAAAAGGGACAAAACAGACGAAGCAGGTATTAGGGATCAATGTTATACCATTCACAGCATAAACAACTGCAAGAGATAGCTAGAAAAGAATGCACCCAGTGCCTACATTTTGTGGGCTCAGTAATTCTGCTTTTTCCCCCCATGACAAGCACCTTCAGCAATTAGTAGCAGGGGTGGCTACCTCCAAGGTGGCCATAGGCCCACTTTCACTCCTGCTTTGATGTATACAATGATGGCAAGGGAAGATGCATGTCACAATGCTAAGATACAAGGGATGTACTGTTTGAAATCCCTAATGATAGAGACAAGCCAAGGAAGAACAGGAAACTGGGCATGCAAATAGATAAGCACCTTTAAGACTTCAGAGGAGCAAACAGCCAGTTCTGTTCTACCAGCCTTGCTCAATTTCTCCTCCTTCGACCAAGAAGTCAGAATGACAATTAATGCAATTTTCAGATGCCCTTCTATTGGTAGTCTTTCATATGGCAATAATACTGTTCAGCAAATTAGGGTAAACAGCTTAAGGAATTTTGTGCTGGGGAGGAGAAGCAAACACTTCTAATCAAAGGAGGAACAGTGATGTTGACTCTTAAACCCTTAAGTTAAAATGGAAAATGATGTAATAGAGCATGCACCAGAGATGAGGTATCTACAGAACTAGAACTTCATTAGTGTTTTTGACCTGAGTTTATAAAACTGTGTGGCTGCAGTTAAGGCATTCAAGGGTTGGTACAAGCTTCAGTTTTTCATCTTTGTCTCTATTTTTAATACATTTGTGATTCCAATGTCACTGTGCAATTAGCAACAAAAAGCAGAAAAAAAATCCTAAAGGAACATCAAAGGGGACACTTTAAATCTAACTTTAGGATGAGTTTCATACTTCATACTCTCAAGATCGATGATTTGTAACTTACCCACTTATTGAAGGGGATTAGGGCTAGATAATTCTAGCTACAATTCCTAAATTTAATGATTTAAAAAAAAAATTGATAACAAGCAGACAGTATCATTAAATTCTTCATCCAGATAGTTGCAAGGATTTTATCAAAAGATGTGTACACGGCCTTTGCTAGGGACACTAAGAGGATGCATTGGTTAAAAAAACAAAACTGAAAGCAAAAAAATCCAACGCACCAGAAACAAAACCATGAATTCTAACTCTGCAATACTATCAGTTCACACTTACCTTTCTAAAGTGTGCAAGCATGTCTGGGCTTCTCTCACACATCTCTGTGAGGAGGACAACTGATGTGTGAAGAACACCTAAAGGTGAGGGGGGAGAGAAAAAAAAAAAAGTATCTACATTTAACATAATTTCATTACTCCAAACATGTGACAAAGATCCTAAAGACATAACAGAAAATAATTTAAAAAATATTATTCTTGAATCCTACATATCTACCCAAAAATTAATTTCTGCTCACATCTGTGCCCAAGGTAACACAGGTGGCAACATGCTCACGACTTAAAGCTGCAGCTAAAAGTCAAAGGAGGAGAGAAACCAGACTGTGCTGCAGAAATGTGCACACTAAATATACAGTCAGATGGTAACTTTAGTACTCTGGCCAACCTTATGTGATTGAATTGGGTCTTCCTCAGAAAGTCTCAGAACTCAATCTAGAGGAAGACCACACTAGACTGCTTGCTCAAGCAGTGCGTCTGGTTTGGCAGACAGCTGCTGTGTGCTCTGCCTTAATGAAACCCAGTCAAAGCATCTCCAGAAAGAGTTAGAAGAGGCTGGTTGGCTGCATTTAACTAGAGGCGATTACCAGATAACTTGGTAGTGAGATACAACCTTGTAAAGCACGAAACTTCAATGAGCATTATTTTACACCTGCCTTCAGCTCTAACACAGCAATCCTCCTCAAACACTTTATCAGTTATTCATTTTCTGTAGCTATTAAATCTGTACTGGAGAGCCCCTGACTCAGGAGGAGCCCAGAAGCTTAACAAGCAGTGTTTCCTACAGAGATGACGACATTTATATTTCACAATCTACGCAGCTTTCTGACCTATTGCAGGTTCTATGCAAAATCTGTTTTAAGTATCATACACATCTATCTAGAAAACTTGTGTTGCAGCTCTCCTAACAATGACATTGCTCATTTATCACTGAGACCTCCCAGGAGGCTGCTAAAGGGTGTCATATATTCTGCTTCAGAGAAAGCTCAACACAAAGCCCGTGGCTACAACTGCTGGAAAGGAGAAGCTGATTTTTAGGGATAAGAAAAGCAGAAAGGATGACCTGGTTCTTGAATTCAGGTGAACCTAGACTCAATTCTCTGCTTGGCCAAGGCTTGAAGAGGAGTATTCCATCTTTAAAGAGGGAACAGAGCAGCTCTCCAGGGCATCACTTACTGACAGGGTCTTACAGACCACTGCCTACTTGAAGCAGTGACCATGTAAATGTTCTGATCATCATGTTTTAAATCAAGGCAAACTAGTTGCATACACACGAACCACATTCCACATGCAAACTGCCCTGTGCCTGCAATATAGGCAGAAAAAAGGAAAGAAAAAAGGAAACAATAGCAGGAAGTGACTGTGGCCTGTTATTACTGTTGGCACTTACAACTACCCTGTCTCGAGACTGAACTACTCCCTCTGATAGGTTCTCAGCACAGCAAACATCTACTGTAGAACTCCCAGAACACCCACTTATGTTTTTTAAGGCACATGCTCAGTGCAGATGTGCCACAGGAGTAAGACTTCAGGAAGCGAGTACTAGGCTTGATACAAATTAGTCAAGGTGTTAATATTAGTACTCCTCTTTAAGCAATCTTCTAAAAACACTTGTGCAAGGAAATGCATGAAAACAGAATAATCTTGTGAAGGACCACTGAAGTGAGAATCTGTTTTATGATGTAGTTCTGATGAAAAATGGCACTGAAGAATGACTCTCTCCTGACAGTAATGTAGGTATCTCAGTCTTGGGAATGTCTGCTAAAACAATATCAGAGAATCCTATAGTGCTATGCTAACAGAAGACAAAAAAAGCCCTAAAAAGTGCACTTTAGAGTTCCTTTAGGCAGCATATAGGATAACAATCACAAACTTTGCCATTCCATCCACTCTGAAGTGTATCAAAACACAGTGGAAGAGTTACTTTCATCACCTATGCCATGTAAAAGTCTTGCTGACCCAGCAGTCACCAAGACACATCCCTTCCTTCTGAATGACATTTGCTTTCACTGCATAGAAATGGAAGGAAAAAAACCCCCTCATACAAATATACCTCAAAAGTTCCTTCCAAACAAATGGCTTACGTAGCAAGTGCACCATTCCACAAAGAATAGCATAGTCTTGCTAAGTACAGTCTCAGATATTACCATGGTTCTTCTCGTTCAGCAGGTTTTTGGTGGCTGGCAGGAACATCTCCATGAGTTCAGGCACCTTTCTGATGACGTGAACAGCACACAGCGCTGCCTGGATGGGGAAAAAAAGCTCCGTTAGTACATTCTGGAGTGATGATGATACATGTTTTGGTACATGATACATGATGATACATGCATAGTGGGAACTATCACAAACTTCATGCTATACAAGGGCCTGGAAAGTTTATGGTACATTTTTCCACCTCTATTACAAGTGATACTGAACTCTTCTCTGTGATGCTGTTTAATAAAACTATCACAAGTGAGGAGGGGGGAAAAAGAAAAAAAGTACTGAGCTACAAAGTAATCCTCCCACTACCAACATCTCATTTTTACATTGCTCACTTAGAAGCAATAGTAACTGCAAAGCAGCTCTGCCTTTAACAGGGCTACTTCAGCCTGTCTTCTGTTTCTAGGGAGGGGATAATACACTGGAAGCAAATAATTAAGTTTATGTCAAATTATGGCTCATTTTCTTTGCCTTGAATATCACCTTCTCCACAAAATAACTTCCTCCATAACAAAGTATTCTAAAGTTTCCTGAAGTACCTTCTTTCTAAGATAGGAGTTGGAAGTTTTGAGGAGCTTTTCCACCTCTCCTGCAAGGTCTCTGCACATTTCTGAGGAGCCCATGCAGCCAAGAGTGCAGAGTGCCAGCCCCTGCACATACTGCGTGCTGTGATTAAGGTCGCTGTAAAGAAGAACAAAAAAAAGAAACCAATCAGCATGCACAAAGAGAACCTAAACACACAAGAAATAAAGGCATCTATATCTACAGTCATCTAACCAGCTGCACACATGGCCCAGAAGAACTCTCCAAATTCTCAGCTATTTGGGAGCATGACTTAGGAGCAATAGCAGCTCTGAGTGCACGTACCACAGGGTTTTCCGCTAAGAATCCTCAATTATAAAGATGAAATGCTTGGTTAAAACTATCAAGTTGGTATTGAGGGATTGGGCTGAGAAGAGGGAAGAACACACAGGATCCCATTAAAACTTCTGAAGTAAAGACAACACATTGTGTTTTGGAACTTGCATGCAGAAAAGAACCTATCACCAAGTACAGTCCTGCAGGGACTCCGTGGGTTGCTTCATTTAAACACATTCTAGGGTAGACTTCAGGCTCTGCATTTACAAACAAGACAGTATATAGGAGTCTATGTAAAAATATCCTCTATCCCGAGTGAAAACCACAAACCCCACCACTCACACACCTTGAAAATAATCCATACAGGAATTTTGTTTAGCAATTCTAACTATTGACATGTCTAAGGAAGCTGTGAAAAGCAGCCACTAAGAAGTTAAACCACCTAACAGTAGATGCTACTCATGAAGTCAGTTACAGTGTCACACTAAGTACTAGATGATATAGCTTCCACATGGCAATCTCAGCAGCCTTTAAAACACATTTCTACACTACTTTTCCACCAGGCTATTTGTTACTCATGCCACCACAGGATCAGAATTCCATGTTGAAGAAGGTAAAAACTAGGGTTCCTGGTTTGGGAGGCAAGGGGAGCTGGGGGTTCATGGGGGGGAAGCTGGGGAAACGAGTGGTGTGTAAATGCACACAGCATGCAGAAAAGCAAGAGGCAGAATTCTGGCTGTAACATCAAGCAGCTATGGCAACATGCAGATGAAGGGACAGACAGCACATGCCAATAAATGGGTTGGGTTTTTGTTTTCTTCCTTTTAACAAATTTTTTGGCAGCTATATAAAGCCCTATGTGTAGCAAATATGCATTTCACAAGGGTGCTCACTTTTTGGGTATCAAAAATCCAGGTCTCACTATAAAATAACAAAAGACAATGGCATAAACCCAATACCTTAATGTCTAGATAAAAGCAAGACAAAATGGTAGATACAGAAGCCAGAGGAGAAAGCAATAAACAACCCACTGAGGTGGCGGGAAGCTGTCCACCAGCTTTGCTCAGCTTCACTCTGACCCATTTCCAGTTCCAACTCACCTCACCCTGACCACACAAACTCATTTTAGCCTAAAAAATCAAAAGAGGTGTTAAACTAGCAGCCTGGTTCTAATGGAAGAGCCTCACAGATACGTTTCAATGAAAAACCTTTAGCCAAACGTCTTCTCTCCTGGACACAAGACGACCCTCAGGCCTGAAGTTTTGTCAAGTTTATTTCCAAGCACTTCTGAGGTCACAGTCTAACAGAAGATCAATGCTTTACTTGCTAATGTTTGGGAGGCTTATGTTCTAAAAGTAAATAATAATAAAACCAGTCACACCATATATAACCAAGCAGGCCTCTGGGTAAATCAACTAGAACCCAGTTGTTCCACTCCTGCTCCCATCCATCTCGAAAAGGAGTGTTATTGGAAATACACCAATCATTATCTACTAAACTATAATGTAAACCAGCCCCAGTTTAACAACATTTTCCTGAGAGAAAAAAAGGTTTTTTAAAAACCAATTATTTCCCATTCCCTCTTGTCAGATTCCAGCAAAATGCCAAGCAGACAGCACATCCTGAGCTGCTGCCTTGCTCCCAAAGAAAACCATTTATCAGGACTCTTAGGCCAACCTTAAAATGAAAGCAGGGTACACAGCCTTGATCCTTCAAGTCAGATGACTCTTCAGAGCTCGTCAGCAGAAGTCAAGTAAACAAACACAGGACAATATGGCTGCAGCACTACATATGATTTTGTGACATACGATGGCCAGTCCAGCCTACAAAGTTCTAACAGTGTTTTAAAAACATCCTCATCCAATTATATTTAAAAAGTGCATGGAGCTTTATTGAGGTTGCATTACTGCTTGCCTGCCTCTTGCCTACTGCAAGCCAGCAGATAACTCATTTACAGGAATGGAAGGGAATTCTTTACAACAACCAGAGGTCTTCCTCACTGGCTGAGCAGTTTACTGTAGTCTTTTCATCTTCCTGATTTTGTTTATCTTAAGATGATCTCCAGAAACACATACTACCATTCTGTAACAGTTACATGAAGTGTGGTTTGCCACATACACCTCTCCAGGACCAATGCAACGTTATCCTCTCTCCCCCCTAAGGCAGCTAGGCAGTACAACACAGTTCAGCACTAGAACAGGCTTGCACAATCAACAGCACACAACAAATTAAAGATACCAGCTTTCCAACACAAGCAGAAAAAACTGAAGTACTCAAAGGAGTACTGTGAGGAGTGTACTTTCAGACCCTGAAACCTCAAAGCATGTGTTGATGGAGAGAGAGGTGGTACCCTTACTTCTTGATGCAATTGGTCATAAGAAGATGGACATCCTGTCTCTCATCCAGCAGCAACATGGCACCTAAATACCCAATGCGCTTGTCTGTGAATTTCTGAGAGGCAATGAGCTTGAGGCACTCCAACTGGAAAAAAAAAAAAAAAGAAAAAGAAAAAAAGGAGAAAAAAAAAAGACAGAATTAGCTTAAACTATTTTTCAGCTAAAGGAGAAACAGTTTGCATTTTGATGTTTACTCATTTAGGTCTCTCAGAGTGCATTTTTAAAAGTATATTTTATGCCCTTTTTGGTGAAGGTTAAATGACCTGCCCAAAGCTCCCAGCAAGCCAGCAGGAAAGCCATTAGCAACTCCTGCATCTTGAAGCAGCCAGTGTTGGCCTTCCACGACCTCAGATACACCAGATACGTAAGTTTGTCAGATCACAAAAGTCAAAGATAAATGTATTTACAGAGACAAGAGATCCACCATTAAAAACAAAATAGTTAAGATCTGGAAATCTAGATCATGTGTCATTTTTGATACGCACTGGAAACTTCTGAACCAGGTTTAAATGGGTACCATCTACCTACCAGAGAGAGGATCAATGCTCTCTAAGTTAAGTTGTCAAAAACAGTTTTTGTTTATTATGATCTGTAACTAACTTGCTAGCTAGCTAAACCTTAGATACAGCCAAAGATACTGAAGTTTTTATGCTGCTCTGTAATCTCTATTTAAAGTCATATGCATTGTAGCCACTCCAAGCTTTCTTCACCACGTAGAAAAGTCAGCTATGTTCAATAGCATAAAGGAGGTAACAAGCATAGCTGTCATTGCACTCAGCTGATTAACAATTTAATTGCTAACCCATTTTAAAACATATCACTTTATTAAAAAAAACCCCAAGCATCAACCACAGAGATATTCTGACATTACTATACACTAAAATATTTTTCTCTAACAGATAACTAATCAAGTATAGTAAATACCTATTCTTCAGACAGGAAGTAGCAGAAATGGCTTCTCAAAACAGGTAAGAGACCAATCCCTCACAACCACACCCTGTAAGTCTGCTTTACAAACCAGCTGGGGCAGCCAGCAAGCACGTACAGCGGGACTGGGGGGTCGAACCGAGCTTGCAACAGGTCCAGTCCAAAGTAAAGGGTGCATGCACAGGCAAAGATACAGGGCCCCATGAAAAGCTTTTCATGATCCCTCGCTCTAGGGAAGCTTGAAGAAGGCAACAGACACAGGTGAGATGCAAGATGCACACACACATCAGGAGGGTTCAGTTGTACAGGGTAAGAAAATCAAAGCTGCAGTGCCAGAGGAGGTGTGTGCTGTGGCCTCGCCACCCACAAGCACTCACAACAGCATCAGAACGTGCAACTCAACTATGCAAGACTTGTCCCATCTCAACACCCAGCTGTGGCACGGGGACAAACTGGTCAGAAAAAGTGAGTTCTGTCTGCTAGGTTTAAAGGGACTGAACATTAGAATAAAGAAACACCTCTGAACGGTTACCCACAAGGGTAATGGAACTTGCACAAATGGGCAAGATCAACCAGGGATAAGGTACAGAACACTAAGATGGGGATAAGGAACACCAATTTCTTCTTGCAGAGAAGAGATCTGCTCTTATCTGCCTAGAATAGATTGCTTTAGAAGGAAAAGGGTATAGAACCTCCTTTGAAGCATCTGGTATTTTCCATCAGAGACAGAACTCTAGTGCTGTTTTAAACTCATCTAGAAATACCCGTATGTACTGGGCTGTGGTTTAAGAACTACTGCTCTGCAAAAACATGGGTGGTAAGGAGCAGATAGGCTGGCGAAAGCAGGCTAACCCTAAATTTTATAACCAAATATGTCTCCAAACAGCAGATCTCACTGACAAAGTTAAAACTAAGTACTGTAAGATCAGAATACACATGAAGACAGACCTCAAAACATCCCAAAGAGCAGAGAGCAAACCTGGAATGCTCCAAACCAGTCAAAGTGCCCCAAACAGACAAAGCGGACTGGCATACGCACACAGCACAACAGGCACTGAACTGACCTACCTGTCCAAAATGTGCAGGGTATCCCAGCATGTGCATATACAGCAGCTTTGCCACGTTTCTGCATCGGTACGTGTTATCTTCCTCGCGGAAGGAGGACCGGATAGCAGCACATTCCTTCTGGATCATCTCACGCTCTTCTGCCTGAGTCCTTGCTGTCCGGATGGTCCGGATCAACTCCCGCAGTCTGATGGGGGCTGGCATCCTCTGGGAGGAGAGAGAGATCTGTAAACCTTGTAGCATGAAAAGGCTTCACAATGGGGAATACTACCTCTTTTTTTTTTCCTTTCCTACCCTATTATATAAGCAGAAGAACTAAGAAAATGCAGACTGCTTCAGCAGCACGGTTAAGAGTAAACTTGGAAACCAGAGCAATTCATTGTACCTCACATTTGCTTTTCCAGAACACTAGGCACAAGAATTGCTATGCTCTGAGCTAGATGTCAGGGGCAGAAGGGGCATTCTGCAAGGTATGCTCTCATATTCACATCATCTGCCTCTCTCCAGAAAAGTCAGGCTCCAAAGAGAGTTGATCCCAAAATCATGACAACTTGGGACAGAAATCCTTTACAAAAAGCAATCCTGTTTAATAACTTATACAAGATTTCATACAAGAGTTTCAGACAGTCATGCTTCAAAACTCCATCAAACTCATGCCATACATGATTCCTTCTTAGAATTGTGGAATTCAGCAGGAAAAGCAGCCAGAACAATAATCCTAGCTGTGTAGAGATTTCAGAGAATCTTCTTTTAAAAATAAACAAAAGGATGGTGTCAACTTGATTTATTATACCCCAAACAATCCTTTCTAAAACAAGCCTGTCACATTACTGTCTAGTGGCACTGGTATAAGAGTGTGCAAGGAAAGTGTATTCTACACAAACTTCAAGTAGCTTCACTTCACCAGAGGGAATACTGATGGAGCCATCTGACCTAGAGAGCAATTTAGTCTTCTGAGTATCCCTCAAGAAGAAAATAGCTCTCAAACAAAAGCCAAACTTTTGAATTGTGTTCAACAATTGAACATGCTCACCAAAGCCAACTTCTGACTTTCTGGGAGGCCAGACAACGTGTTCATCTCTACACTGTTTCATCCACGCTAGGCTGTGAGCAGAACTAAGCCATTCTGATAACAAAATGCCACACGCTGACCAACAGTCACGCACACTTGTGAAAGCTGCCATGGTAGTCTGCTGCAGATCTTGTCTGGGTCACTGTCCTCCCAGAGTGTCACACGTTTAAGCACTCAGACAGAGATGTGCATTTGGATGCTGCACTGACCAGCTCGCACGACACCACCATCAGACAGGCTGGGAAGCACAGTTAGCAGGGGACCTGTTTGCTGCAGACCCCTCAGTTCCCCACCTTCATACCTAGAAAGTTTGAATTTACAGAGACACAAAGCATTCAATTGTGAAAATGGAAGAGACATTCTTTCTGCATAAGGACACTCTGCCCACAAATGCTGACACATGGAGGATCAAGATTATTTTGTTATCCCTCCATCATCCTCCCCAGTCCAAGAACTGCAGCCTCTCACCCAGGCTCTCCCAGGGCCAATTACCTTTGCTGCCTTGCCTGAGCATTCCACAGTTCTCCCACATCCTTTTGGAAGGGGAGCACAGCATTTAAGAGGTAGCTGTGCCATTAATTATTTGTATCAAATGCCTTCCATTTTGCTCCCTTCTATTTTCCTAATAATTGGTAACACTCAGTTTGGGGTTCCAATTGCTACAAAGTGCTCAGTCCATGTGTTTCATATAGCAGTATCATAATCCCAAAAATCTCTTTCCTGGGTAGCAACAGCTTGCTTAAAGTCCCTAATTTTTAAGCCTGGACTCACCTACTAAACACACATATATCACATGGTTCTAAACTGATTTTGATAAGCCACACTCTTGTTGGAAAACTGGAAAGAAGTTAAAAAAAAAAGAATGCACTACTGCGGAAATATTCCTCTGCAGTTTATAGACAATAATTTCATAATCAGTAAGATCACCCATGCGTAGGCTCATGTCAAAAGAGGTGGTTCCAGCTCTTTCGTTGTGTTGACAGTGGCATTCCTGGGACCATGCACCACATGAGGCAACCTGCACATCTTGAAACCCAGCTTGCTACTTCCCTCCAGAGAGAGCAGTCTTTGGACACACCAGTTTGGCTTGTGCAGAGCACAAAGAGCTTTGGGAGACTCGAGATGGAGTGGGAAAGAGGTGATCTTGCCAGCAGTAGCCCACACTTAGGGTTCTGCACCCTTGTTAAGTCGATGAAAAACTTTCAGTTTTCCTGAGAAGACAGGCAGTCTTCTCTTTTCAACTACTGCAAGTTAAAAAAACAGGACTGACTTTTCTAAAGAATTCTTTGGAAACTTTCTGAAACACCAAGACATTGTCTGCAAACAAACCAAAGTTTGGCAGCAACTTGCTCTGTCATCACTAGTCCATTTGCTCCCACTCAGGGAGTATGAACTGCTGAACACTGATATCTTCAGCCTGCAACATCTACAATCGCACTGCCCTCGCCATGGGACCAGAACATTCTACAGGTATGCCCAGAGAGGGCTTTGGCCTGTTAAGTTTGGCCCTGGACAACAGAAGGTAGAAAGACAGACTGTCTAAATAGTTTTAGTCAATGGAAAACCAGCATTGAACAAAGCTATCACATATCTGAAGTGCAGCTTTTTATGAACATTTATTTGGTATCCTTCACCAGTGTTTAGGCAGGACTTCCTACCTCACTGAGAGGGCAGGTAAAATGAAAACAAACACTGAAGATCTAATACGATTTCACCCAACATCATCCAGCCACTGAACAAAATGAATAGTCTATATTGACAAATGCCCTTGCATAAATAAACAATCAGCTAGACACACTACAAAGATTATTTTTGCTCCTCACATCACAAGCACAGGAAAGTAAGCAGAACCAGCATTTTGGAAAGCAAAGAACTAAAGAATAAGACTCCTCATCAGATGATAGCCAAATTATGAGGCTACCTCCTGGCTTTATCTCACTGTGTTACACACTAACAGGCAGTTACTACAGAAACAGTCCAATCTGAACTACTTCCTAAGAGCAATCGTATCTCATACGCTTCCTGCCTGATAAGGATGGAACAATTCAGAACTGCTCTGAAGGAGGACAACGTGAAGGGCAAAAAACAAAGCTATGATTTATTTTCCAACATTCTGAACTTCTGTCCTTGTGCTATAACTTCATACTTGGTCTTTTTTTTTCTTTCAGTCAATATTTAGTCATTCAGCGTTTTTTAATATATATCTTTAAGTTCTTCCCTTAAAAAAAAGCTTTGCACCCATCTATATAAAATAGTGTCTCCCCCTTACAAATCACTTCACATGCTTATTCCTTGGGGACTGAACTCCTCTCATGTACATGCTTTCACAACATTTCAACACAGAGTAATTCCCATGCTATGTACCAGGTGTTGGCTTTTCTTCCCCTCCACAAAACTATGTTGTCTAACTACCAAGAAATGCTTACATCAGGAATTTTATTTGTGCCTTCAGTGACTAAGATTCTTCTGCATGCTAACACACTGTAAGTCTCATTTTTAAGTTTCAGACATTTCAACTAAGTGCAAGCAGTAGATATTACAGGTGTAAACAAACTTTGGACATGAGAACACTTAAATTCGGAAACATTCCAGAACAGATTAACATCTACCTATTATCAATTGTTCCAAAGCCCATTATAATGCTGACAGACCTTTAATGTGATATACCCTGGGTAATTCCTGCTGATTTTCTGTTAAGCATGGCTGTTGTGTGACACAATACACATGCATTCGAACAATTTAAATAACGTGGTGAGAGTTTTCTCACCAACAGACTGCATGACCAAACATCTGCTGCCCTGTCTTGATGCACTGCAGGGAATATATGGGAATTGCAGTGGACAGCAGGCACACAGCAAGGCATAAAGCTGATCTCACCCAGTACCCTCTCTCAGGATGAGAAGCACTAGGTACACAAGGGAATCTCCTTGACGCCTTCCCTGCTTCCAAGATTTCCTGCAACTTAAGGGACTTCCTGCACCACAGATAGTATCTTTCTGCACAGCACCTTTCCAAAGATAAATTCATCCAATCACTTTTTGAAAGCATCCCATTTTTTTCCTATTCCTACCCATGGTAATAATTCACATAGTTTAACAATAAATTCAATGAAAAATTATCTTTTGCTTTAAACCTGCTCTCTGACCAAGTAAGAGATACTAAATGAAATTTTTACACTAAGGAAGTAAGTACTCATCACCTATTCATTGATTTTATGTCATCTATGATGTTACACCCTCTAATTGTACCTATCCCCTCAGCTACCTCCGCCTCTAGTTTGCAGAGTTCTACTCTAGTCTCTTCCTCTATGGAGCCATTGCACAATTCTTTGTATCGCTTTGTATCACTCAGAATTCCTTTTTTTTTTTTTCCTTTTCTTTTTTTAAACAAAGGCTAGACCTATAAAAAGTATTCAAGCAATAGGTGCACTGTGACTTCAAAGATTTTTTTTTCCTTTGCACTTAGAAAGTTAAAAGTATTCAAACTTGCTTTGCCTGTTTGGCTACTGTTGAGCTGGTATTTTTTAAAAAGATCCTACAGATAGCTCTAAGACCTCCAGCTTGAGTGACAACTTGTTTAGAGCCTTTCACTGTACATTTATCTTTCTGGTAATTTCTTTTCAGCATAGGCATTGCTTTGCATTTATTGACAATGAATTCATTTTACCATCTTATTGCATACTTAGTATCACAAAATCCTTCCACAGCTTTAGGATGAAGCTGTCACCTCACTAGTCACTCCTCCAGATTGCTTTATGAACATACTCAATGGCACAGTTTCACAGAGCACCTCTCAGGAACCACTTCCCATTACAAAAGCAGACAGGTTGTTTTATCATTGTTGAGTCACTTTTGTTTCTTCCTTAGCCAGTTATTAATTCACAGTAAGATCTGCCTTGAAAAACCCTGGATGTGCTTAAAAGTCATGGAGATGTGGTGCTTAGGGACATGGTTTAGCAGCAGATTTGGTAGAGCAGAGATACGGTTGGACTTGATCATCTTAAAGGTCTTTTCCAACCTAAATGATTCCATGATTCTAAACTGTGCTATAACACAATAAAAATCTTTAGATAGAGTCTCTGTCAATGTTTCTGAAAATTCCAACAATTCTATAATCCAGATGAACTTTATCCATTTACTGAAAACTTGTCAAGAGCCATGCAGCTCCTGGGTCCTCTCCTGGAGCCCTTTCAAAAAATGGCATCACACGAACTACCACATACCCTTATTGTAAATAAAGTGTTGATTAAGAAGGATGAAGCCCACAATGCTACACCCTGAAGTAGCAGGACTGCATGCCAGAAGCATGCGTTTTGCAGACTTTGTGAAAAAGCAGGCAGGAGAGGTGGAATGGAGACACTGAGATTACATGGACATTCCTACAGGGTGGAAAACACTAATTCACACAAGATAGCAACCACATCACATGGCGCAGTTCAAACCAGAACACATTTGCAGATGTATAGCTGAAGAAAAAACCACAGTACTAACTGAAAGAGAGAAGATGGCCCTAGCTCCACTTCTCTTGTTCTTTTCTGCAGGAAATACACGTACGATGTGTCATGCCCTTCCCCATCCTTAGTCAAATCAACTCTCAACATTACTTAAGCACCCATTTTCTAGGATTTTGATATGCCCCAGAGCAACAGGGGAACAAACATGTTTTCACATACACACCACCAAGCAACCCACGGCTGGGCACGAGAAGCTGTCACAGCATGACAGGCACAAGGTCCCATGTCCTCTATGGCTACAGAGCTGGCACTCGAGGACACTGCAGCATGACACAAGGCACAACAAACGGAAAAGGGCTCCAGCAAGCCCTGGACGATTGACTGGCAAATATTTATAGCTTTCCTGGTCAAAAGTGTGGACAACACATGGCATAACCACAATGTGGTGCTGCCAGTCAAACAGCTACGGCATCAATCTTACTGGGACTTGATATATGACCACACACACTTCGAGGCAATATGGGCTATACATGGATAAACACATTAATAAGAGGAGTCAAAAAGAATACTAGGAAATTACAAAAGCAAAATTTAAATAGGATTAAGCAATACAGAGCTCTGAAGAATTAAAACACTTAAGTGATCCTCTAATTTTGACTATAGGATTGGTCTTGAAATGAAATAGAATCATTAAATTCACATTATGAACCATGTTGAAAGATTAAGACAAGTCAGCTTCAGGTAAAAACAACAAAGTTATCAAATAGCAAAATTCCTTGGAAAAAAAAAAATTTTACAGACCTCTATCACGGAAAAGCATTTTATTGCACAAGATGACTAACAGAGAGAGGACAACTCATGTTACCCACTAATAGCAGACCTGAATTTTAACTTTAGCTGGTTAAATGCTGTTTAGAACTTCCTTCAAAGTAGCAGGTCTTGTTCTTCAGGATTAGTTAACATTTTTCACCAGTACAGGCACATGATTTTATTCTTTGCACATTAACATAAATGACAAGGTAATTTTTAACAGCAGTTCCTTCCTCTTTTTTTTTTTTTCCACAGCAGCAGTGCCCCTCTGCCATTTCTTTGTTAACTACAAGCTCTAGAAATCAGACGATCTCCAAATACCTGAAAAAAGCCTAACAGTTAATAATTACAGTATCTGTACTGAATGCAGAATTCCTCCACCTCACCAAGTCTGTTTCCTCTTCCCATATTCCCATGGTTTGCATGCTCGTTAGAGTAACCTATTACCAAGATCAAAGCTCCTAATTCAGATTGGTTCCAATGGTACAGGTGACTGGTAATTTCCTTTAAAAAAATTGTTCTAGCTTTTTTCCTAGTCTCTGGATGGCATGAAGGGTGTTAACTCAATGATTCTCCTCCCTCCACTACTCATGAATTCTTTCCCTGAACCAATTAAAAAGGGCATTATTTCTTTATGCCACTCATTCCTAGCAAACTATCCAAAAGTGAAAAAGTTTAATTAATCAAGCAAAAAATTGTAATGTATTAAAAACATTATTTTCATCTAAATTATGATTCTAAATCACTATTTTCTCCCCTTTTATGGTCTTTTGCTAGTTAAGCTTGTTGCAATGGTTAAGTACCAAATACTGTTGGCCTCAACTCCATAGTACTCTCAACGGGCTTCACACTTCTATCAGATACAAAAAACCAAGCCAACACAAAAGAGGCATATAGGCAGTAAAACCAGAAAAACACACACTACAAGTAGAGATGAAGTTGTGAACAAAAGCAGAGACATGGGTATATGGTCCAGTATTATCAACATTTATACAAAAACAATAAACACCTGAGCAAGGAGCATCATCACCAAGAAGGGCAAAGAAGGGCAAAGGCAACTCAAAAGAGCTGAGAGAAAAAGCAGCCAACCATGCAACATTCCAAGCAGAAAAATAACCTCTTGAGAAAAAGCTATTTAATACAACAGAGGACTAGAAAGTAACACCAGGAAAAAAAAAAAAAAAAAGAAATTAAGGCAGCAGAGGGCTTCGAAATACAGCATGATAACAAAAGGCATCAGCGTTACACTTTGTATTATACAAAGACAGCACAGGAGGGAAGAGAGGTAAAGTAAGGAAAAAAACATTCCCCTAAACAAGAGCTAAAAACTAGACCTGGAAGAAGCGATGACAAGAGAAATACTAGCACAGGAGTATCCAAGAGGCCAGCAAGCCTCCCTGCTGCTCAGAGCAGAGAGGAGGAGACATGGGGCAGGACCAGAAGCCTGCGCCCTCACACCTCTCCCTGGGGCTACAGCCCAACCACACCAGGCACTGGGACTGGACAAGCACTCCTGGGAGGCTCCCATTCCTGCACAACCACAGACACACCACACAGCTCCTCAACTGCTCTGAGCTTACAGCCAGCACAAATACTAACCTCAACACCTGACAAAGAAATGATAAATATTTCCTTTTCTTTAGAAGCTAACAAATGAGATACTGGAATAAAAAGTCAGTGACAGATGAGATCAGATTTCCAGATTTCCTGGTTTCTGTTTCTATACCCCAATCACTAATGACCTACATTACCTTTGTATTTATCACCTGCTTCTAGTTTCCTAACTATTTTGAGGAATAAGATAATCTGTTATTTCATTTACTGTTCACTTTCCTGACTTTAAAATTAAAAAAGAAAAAGCACTACTACTTTGTGACAACCCCCCCACACCTTTCTTTACCTTGGTTAATGCCAGGTGAAAGACGAGATACCACATTTTTACACTCATTAATATAAACTTTAGAGCATACTAGCTATACAATACACTTCTGCTATGCCCTAGGAAGTTCTCATCTTAGATCTTACCTACAACACCTCTGCAGAGCAGCAAATAAAGGCCAACAGCACTACCTGGGATGTCAGCAGATTCACCTGTACCCTCATTACTGTAACTGGTGTTTGAGTTACAACCTCGCCACCCATTCACCCACCACCTGCAAGACTTTCACTGCTGAGGCAGAGCAGCCCCTGCTCCTCAGAGGATGGCTGAGTATCATCCAGAACAAATTAACACCACCTGCAGTCAGGAGGGTTTGCCATGTTGTTAAAAGATACAAAGAAAGCAAACAACCCATCTCCTGATGTTACATACGTTACCAAAAATAAAAACAAATATTCCCACCAAAGAGGCACAAGAAGCTCTACTGAAGCAGTGCCACCAGCCTGAGGGGCTCAGAGCTATGTGAGCCCTTCCCCTTTCCAAATCTGACCTGCAATAACCAGGGCACCAACAGCTGCCAACTTCAGCCCCTCTGCTGCTGCCTGACAGACTTACTGAGCTCATTTCAGTTTACAATGATGCCATTGCAAAACTCTGTACACACAGCAGCAATCAAGAACTCTCTCACTGGGAAACTGCACAAAAGTACTGCAGGACTCCCCATTCCCCTCACACTAACTTCAGGGAAATTTAAAAAAAAAATAAAATAAATCAGATCAGCAGTTACATGAACAAAACCAACAAAAACCCCAACCAATCAAAAAAACAACACAAAGAAAAAAAGGATAATGTTTTTTATCAAAAAAGAAGGAAGTCTGAAAGTTTTCTTACACACTGGAGACAGAAAAACTGGATCCCTTCACAACACAATTACTCCAGACTTACTTTCCCCTTCTCAGCTCACAGGAACTTGAATACCTTCCCCTTCCTCCCCCCTCACAGAAGAATTGAGGGGTTCACAATGAACCCCTCAGAAAACACACAAATTCTCTTGCTTTCATTGAGCTCTCAAGTACTCTGTAAAGTTTTCCAATCCTGTGCCAAATACCAGAATGCACGAGTAGGCAAAAGAAAGAACTTGGCAACAGAACAGGACACACAAATAAACAAAAGAAAAAATAACAAGTGTAGTTTAGAGAAGGGGAGGGAGCAGGCACACAAAAACCAGCAGTGCACTATCGTACAGAAGTGGA
The DNA here is from genome assembly GCA_013401335.1 of Brachypteracias leptosomus. Classification (NCBI taxonomy): domain Eukaryota; kingdom Metazoa; phylum Chordata; class Aves; order Coraciiformes; family Brachypteraciidae; genus Brachypteracias; species Brachypteracias leptosomus. The sequence goes on from VYZX01017646.1 coordinate 167,522, forward strand.
ACAGGAAAAAGAGAAAAAGAAAACAACACAAAAGTCTCTGTCATTTCAAAGTTAAGATGCTAGGAGTACTATGCAGGTGAAAAACACATGTATATTTTACTTTAAGCCAGTACAGACCAAACTGGTCACGCACATGAGATGTCACCCTTCCAAAGGTGTTCCACTGAGATGCCATACTGTTCTATTAACATTTCACATATCAGAAACTAAAACACATCACCAAGCACTTTTAAGCATCAGTTACAAAGCAGTAAAATGCACAACTGTTCTATCTGCAAACTTTAAAGGCAATACTTACTATTAAAAAACCCAACCTTACAATTTGTGAAAAAGAAACAACCAACCTTGAAAGGGGGACTTGAAACTGTCTTTACTGGTTGATTCCCAAACAGGGGTCTACCACTAACACAAACTCATACTTGTAGTTTACTGCAAACACCTCTGATCAGACATCACGGACCTTTTGCTTCCATTAAAGCCACGAAGCCACAATAGAGCACGCTAACAGTGTAAGGATTAGAGAGGCACTACCTGTGACACTCTGAGCAGCTGTGGCACAGACGATACAACACAAGAAGGATGGACGCAAAGGTCCAAGCCCCTTCCTGGAGGCCAAGGGTCCCCGGTGCGGACACAGCCCCGCCGGGCTTCACACCGGCACAATTCCGGTGGGTCTACGCCTCCCGTGTCAAGAACCGCCGGGTGACATCACCCGAGTCCCGGTAACAGCAGCCGAGAGAGAATCCTGCCAGCAGCCCCTCACTGCCTCGGGCGGCAGCTGGCCCAGCAGCGGGGCAGCGTCCCGGACGGGCCCAGCCGACGAGGGGGAGCACAGGCCGCAGCCGCGGGCCGGCGGCCCGTGAGCGACCGCACCGGCAGTGGGAGGGCAGTGCGCGGCCTCCGCCGGCAGAGAAACCCGCGGCGCTGCCACGGGGCCGCAGCCCGGGCGCAAAGCTCGGCGCTCGGCGGCGGCAGAGGAGCGAAGGCACACGGGGGCCACGGACAGCCGGGACCTGGCGGGCCGCGACGGCGGAACCCCGGCCTGGCCAGCGGGGAGGGGAGGGGAGGGAGCGGGCGGCGGGAGCCCGGCGCGGAGGTGGGTTGTGACGGACTGGGGCGGCGGGTGCCGCGGCCTCACTCACCGGGCCGGTCCCTGCAGCGGAGGAAGCGGCAGCGGCAGGAGCCAGGCATTCAAAATGGCGGCGGCGCTGCCGCAGCACCGGTACCGCAGGCGGAGGGATCCGCGCACTGGCACACTCCCTTCAGCCTCCTGGCCTCTACCGGACACTTGCGGGGAGCGCGGCCGCGGAGGCCTCAGCGGTGACAGCGGAGGGAGGGCGCGTCACGGGCGGCGGTAAGGCGGAAAAGGCCGCTCGCACTATTTTTCTTGGCGGAAGCACCCGCGACGCCGGTCTTGCAAAGGGGCGGTGTGACTACACCGTGGCAGTCAGTGATGACGTCACGCGCGGGGCGGTCCCTCGCGGCGAGCGCTGTCCCATGGTGAGGCCGGACGGGTCGCGCCGCCCGCTACCAGGGTTCCGGGGCTCGGTCCGCGGGGAGCGCGCAGGCCGTCCGCTGGGGCACTGCCCTCGGCCTGCAGGCTGCTCGCACTCCTTCCCTAAGCGTTCACGGTGATTCGGGGCACAGCGCCGTTCTCCCCTGACACCGGGGGGCTCAGCTCCGCGCCGTGAGCCAGCGGGCGCAGAGCGGAGCACCCCCTGTAGAGTGTGTGCGGGGGGATCATTCGGAGCCCGCTCCGTCGCGGCAGGACCGGGCACCACCGGCAGTGCCCGGAGAGCGCCTCAGGCTCGTTTTCCAGCCGGGGAGGGGGAACCGACCCGATCCGAAGGGACAGGTGGGGCGGGCACAGTGCCGAGAGGCAGGAGGCAGCGTGTGACAATGAACGAGGGCTCTCGAAAAGGGGATTCAGAGCCGGGCCCCGCAGCTTTTCTCTCCGCACTTCCCAGGATCTTTTGTCACCTTATGAGTCAGTGAATGCCAAATAAACTGCCCGCCCGGCGGAGCCCGTGTCTCGGCGCAGGCCTGTGCCCCGGGCAGCGTGTCCCGTCGCCCTACGCCGCGGTCCCCCCCGACCGGTTCCCGCCCCGGGCAGCGCGGCGCTGACGTCGGCTCGGTCCAGGCCCCGCCCGCGGGCGGCCCCTCGGGGGAGGCGGTGCCGTGGGGCCCGGCCGGGCGTGGCTGGTTGCCACGACAACGGNGGGCCGCGAGACCGGTGGTCGGGGGTGGGGTCGGCGGCCGGGCTCGGGCACACCCCCCACGTCCCCAGGGCCGGAGCCCCCTGCTGGGGCGCGGGGACGTCGCCTCGCCGGTTCTCGGAGCTGGGTCTCGGAGCTTCCTCCGCCCCTGCAGCCCCGGGGTCTCGCTCCGCGCCCGGGGCCCCCTGTACCCGGCTCGATGGCGGGGCCGGGACTCACGGCTCCCTCTGTTCCTGGCGCAGGTGAGGCGGCGGCCGGCAGCGGGGACCTGGGAGCCGGCGTGTGGCAGCCCCTGCGGGTGCCCCCATGAACGAGCGTCGCGGCCAGGGCTGCCGGGACACAGCGGGGCACCATGAGAGCGGGCCACGAGCGGAGCCAGGAGTGCCTCCCGCCAAAGAAGCGGGAACTTCCCACCGCCAGCACCGGCACCGAGGCAGGACGGGCGGGGGGTGCCCAGGCCTCGGGCGAGGGCCCCGAGTGGGCCCGGACAGCGGGGCCTGGCCCTGCGGCCCTGCGCTATGGCCCCGGTGAGGCCACGGAAGCGGTGGCGGGGCTGACTGTGGACCAGTACGGGATGCTCTACAAGGTGGCAGTGCCACCCGCCACCTTCTCCCCCACGGGTCTGCACCCCGTGGTGAACGTGAGCCCCCTGCCCCCTGCTTTCAATGTGACCTCGCCCATAATCCAGCACGCGGGGGTGCCCTACCCCCCCATCCACTACACGCAGATCCCTCCAACGTCCCTGCAGTTCATCGGCTCTCATTACACGGTGCCCTACGCTGTCCCTCCCGCCTTCCTGCCTAGTCCTCTCCTGTCTCCTTCCACCAACCTCACCACCTCTCACGTCCCCCACTTTGTGCCATACGCCTCTCTCTTCACGGAAGAAGCCGCTCCTTCCCCCCAGACTACCTCTCCTACTCACACCTTCAACAAATCTGCTTCTGCAATCTCTCCTTCTGGACAGATGCAGCACCATGCTGGGACTCAGCCGTTAGACATTGCACCAGGTAGAATTCCTGTTTATTACCAGATGTCCCGCCTCCCACCTGGGTATTCAGCATATGAGACACCTGCAGCAGGTGGAAGCCCAGAGTCTCCTCAGCAGGACAGTCAGCTGAGTTCAGAGGTAGCTGCTGCCAATGGTGGACAGAGACATCTGGAGCATAATGTGGCGAGGAGGAGCAGCGAGGCTGTGGACTCTGCCAGCAGTAAAGCTGAGGACTGTCTGACAGAGGCTGCAGCAGGATGTGTGGTGGATGAACAGCTCCTTTCAGGTTACCAGACGCTGGGAACAGAGGTCTCTGTGCCAGCTCACAGAAGCACCCCAGACACTGATCTGGAGGTTCAGAGGGTGGTGGGAGTGTTGGCGTCTCAGGATTATCATGTTCTGGCAGCCCAGAGAAAAGATGACCCGAGCCCTTTAAACCTTTGCCATAATATCCCTGATCAGCAGGGGGAGTCAAAGGACGCGCTGAGGAACATGGTGGAAAGGGCTGCTGCGGAGAAAAGCCGGTCCAGGAGCCCCTATGTGATGTCCACTGACGAGCCGGTTAGACAAAGACAATTAACCAAAGGGATGGTGATAGCCAACGGCAAACCAGTCCTGGCTCCCGCGGGGTCTGACCCCACCAGGGCTTCCACTGCAGAAACCCTGGTGAGGCGGAGCATGGATGCACAGGCTGGAGGAAGCGTGCTTGAGAAGGACCTGGCCCAGCTGCAGCCACCCAGCTCCTCACACTTGCCCTCTCACTTCATGAAGGGAGCCATCATCCAGCTGGCCACGGGGGAGCTGAAGCGGGTGGAGGACCTGCAGACTCAAGACTTTGTTCGCAGTGCGGAGGTGAGCGGGGGCCTCAAGATCGACTCCAGCACCGTGGTGGATGTTCAGGAGAGCCAGTGGCCTGGGCTGGTCACGCTGCATTTCGTGGTCGGGGAGCAACAAAGTAAAGTGAGCATAGATGTGCCCCCAGAGCACCCCTTCTTCGTGTATGGGCAGGGCTGGTCCTCCTGCAGCCCAGGGCGGACTGCACAGCTCTTTGCTCTGCCCTGTCAGCGGCTGCAGGTGGGCGATGTCTGCATATCAATCAGTTTACAGAGCATGAACGGCAACCCGGCTTCTCAGGCTAACTACCCTCTCACAGATCAGCTAGGGTCTGCTAGGGAGAGATCTGAAAGAACAGCTCAGGGGCCCAGGGAACCGTCTGACAGAGCTGCTGAAAGGAAGAGCCACACAGATAGGGACAGCACAGCCCAGAGCTCTCCTGCAGAACCCTCTCAGCCTGAGACTGGCAGTGGGCACAGCTGGACAGCCCTAGGCTTCCAAAGATACAGCATGCAGGCAGGGGAGCCTCGGCCCTCTCTGCTCCGTCCCTCTTTCATTCCCCAGGAGGTCAAGCTGTCCATCGAAGGGCGTTCAAATGCAGGGAAGTGATCCCTTTGAGGCTGTGAGCTGGGGCATCCCCTGCAGGTGAGCCTCGCCCTCAGGTGGAGAAATTGCACAGACTTTGTGACAGGTTCACCAGCAAGGCTGCTTTCTGTCCTGCAGGACTGGCCTTGTTCCAGTTCCGTGGCTGACTGGTTCCTCCTGGGGAATCCAGAGGGCTCCAGTGCCTCAGGGAGCAGCAGTGGTCTGGCTGGGGTAGGGAAGGGGATGTGCTCATGAGCTCATGATGAGAGCATTCCAGAGGCTGGGGCTTTCTCACATCTCCTTGAGTAACTGGTTCCCTGCAGGGCAGGGTCTGAGCATTCAGGAAAGGCGGGGAGATGAGGAGGGCAGATGTGGCTTAAGGTCGCAGATAAAATTGCTGAAGATTTTATTCCTCCTTTCTCATGATGGGGAGAGATGGGTCCCCAGTGGAGCTTAGGGCCTCTACTCCCAGTATCCCTTTTCTTCACACATGCACTTTAAAAGGACCGTTCACCGATGGAGCTCTGAGGGCAGGATGGAGATGCTTCTCTGGTGGTTCTGTTTAATGTCTCTTCCACTGAATCCAACTGCTCTTTCTTCTTGCAAAGAATGTACAGATTGTAATGAATCACAGAAATTCAAGAGGAAGGACCAAAAGGATGGGTTTGGGTGTAGGTGAATAGTGAACTTGAGCACTTGGGATGGGACACAAGTTGGGAGGGGACACGTCAGTTTCCTGCTATAGAATACATTTAATCACTTCCCACCAAATCAAATCTTCCTATGTTAAAAACTTAAAAAAACCAAACTAAACCAACAACTCTGGGGCTTACAGCTTTTGCAGAGTCTTAGCCTATGGATGAACGGGGTTGGGGGTTTTGTTTGGTTGGATTTTGGGTTTTGGTGTTGCTTTTTTTTAAAGCTGGAGTAAAATATATTCAGCATTCTCTAGGGAAGGATGGAAACCCATCCTTTTTCTGGAAGAAGACTGAGACTATTTTGTAATTAAATCAGAAGAAAACTTTCCAGATGGCTAATTCTTCCCTGCAGGCAGTTCCCTGAATAAGTTCTAGACAAGAGACGAGTGTTTGTGCATCTGCAGGTACAAAGTTTCTGCTAAGTACAGTTCTACGATTAATGCAAGAACTCTAAGAATATCACAGGATCATAGGGCATTTTGGGGTGGTTTTAGTTTTTCTGGTGCTCCACTTTGGAGTTCCTCTGTAGAACAACACAGTAAAATCAAGAGTAGTCTTTTTGACGGTGAGATTTAATACAATTGTATATTAATACCTCGTGATGGTAATAACACTCCATTCAAGGGAAGGCTCCCATAGTTACACTAGTTTGCCCTCTTTGATGGTGTGTTATGACACCAGCTCTAACTGCTTAGCAAGAATCAGGAATAGTCACAATTATGTTGAGGATAAGAGTCTTCACTGACGTACCTTGGGTTAAGTATTCCATTTATTGAGGTGCCCATCGCTGTGCTAGGACCAGGCTTTTGAGAGGGTTTTTTTTTCAGTGTGCAGGTCTCTGCCAGAGTCCTGATGCTATTCACGATGTTCAGTGAATCATTTTCCATCTCCCTTCTGTCATCTTCCTGAAGTTTTTTGTCAGGCGTGCCTGGCTGCTGGGGCACTGCTCCTGTCCCTGCACAGCTGCTGGGTCAGCACCTTTCCTGGGTGTTGCAGGAGTGGTGTCTTAGGGCTGTTCTGTGACAGTCTCTGGGAACGTGTCCTCTGCTTGGTTGGCTCCAGCTGTCTGTGTGGTGGAGGGGTGCTCTGCCTGGTTATCAGGCAGATGAGAGTCTCCAGAGGGTCCCTTTCATCCAGGCTGTCAGTCCTGGCCGTTTCCATTGCCTTTGAAACGCCTGAGCCAGGACAGTTTCTCTTCAGGCCTTAGGTGAGACGTGCTACTCATGCCTTCAGTGTTTGTGCCTCAGGGGTTTCTCCAGAGTGAGGATGCTGCCTGCATCACATGTAGACACTGCTTCCAAACTCATCAGCTGCATTTGAAACGTATGAAGTCTTGGTGGTGCTGTCATGTGAAGATTCTGCCCCCTGGATGCCGCAGCCGTGGGAGCAAGTGCTGTTCTCCTGGCACTGTCAGTAGAACACTGCCTGAGCCCATCACTGGGTGTTTCAGTTGCTGTTCATTGGACTCTCCTACGCAAAGACCTCAATTAACATTGGTTAGAACTTAATGCTCAGGATCTCCAGGGTGTCTGTGGCCAAAGGCAGAAGGCAGAGGAGCCCAGGTTCTCCTGCCTGTTCTTTGCATGGTGCGTGCAGGGGAATTCAGAGCTGAAGCAGGCAGCTGAGAAAGAGACCTTGTGTACATGTGGTGTGTGCACATATTGGGCTGGTTGCGTGCCTGGAGGGAACTTGTGAGCAGCTGAAGGGTGCAGAGCCCCTCGTGTGCACCTCTGAACACTGAAGTCTTTGTGTTTTAGAGGGTTTGGAGAGCCTGCCTTATCTCACGTGTGTTACTGTAACTGTCACTCCTAGATCTCAGCCACACTGGAGGAGCAGGCACTGATGTACGAGGCAAGATGCTCTGTGGCTAAAAAGCTTTGTACTGTAGGCAGCTGTTGGGCTGTGAAGGTGCTCACTCACCCTGGAGGTTACTCAGCCTCTGTCCTCAACTTTGGCTGACTGTGCATCTGCTGAGTGTGGTCCTGAGCTCTGTGGAACAGGCCAGGGTGAATTTTACCTCGGTGCTTCTGTCCAGACTCCCTGTCAGTCCCATTGTTGTGCACATTTCAGCTCTTCTATGAAAGCAATGGTTTGGGGCACATCCCATGATGGGGCATTGAGATGAAGAATCTGGGCATCTGGCTGCTTGTCCCAAAGGTGGTGGCCAGGAGGGGGCCACTGATGGCCCTCCAGCCCAGCTTAGCAGTCCTTGTAATCACTGGAATCTGTCCTTACTGGGTTGGGCTGTGGTGCTCAGTGCCTGTGGTGGTTGTTGAGCGTTGAGGCTCTCCTGAGATAGGGAGTGTGCAAGACAGGCTCTGCTGGAGGCAGAAAGGCTATGAACGAGCCCATGGAGGAGGCTTTTATTTCTTAAGTTTACAGGGAAAGGGGGAGATAAAGCCAGGAAGACTGTATGGAATGAGATGGTTATCTGGGCTTTTCTGCTGGCAGAGATGTGACAGGCTTCTCAGAGGAATAGGCTGTTTTCCTGCTGCTATTGTGAGGGGAGGAGAGCTGTGGTCTGTCCTACCTGGAGGAAGAGGCCTCCTGGCCTTGGTCCTGTGCAGCTCACGCTCTGTGGCAGGAGTCTGTAGGATGCAATAAGGGGTGTCTGTAGCCATCTGTCCCATCTCGTGAATCACTCCGTGGCCAGCTGCCCAGCCGAGGCCAGGCCTGTGTCTAGGCTGTGTTCACTGTTGCTCTCGGAACATGGGACTTGCTGGGAGCGACAAGCGCTCATCACTACCAGACTATGCAGAGGAAGCTCTGTCTGGAAAGCTGCAGAGGCTCCTCTGCCTCCCCTTTCCAGCAGGTGCACAAGTTTAATGCACTTTTCACATTAAGTGTCCCGCCCCCATCCCCGCCCCACACTTGAAGTCACTTTCCCCCGTAGAGAACTAACAATCCTTGTTACTCAGAAAATAATGTAAAAGAAACTACAGCAGCTTGAGTAGCCCAAGTGCTGGTCCCTGCCTGCAGCAGCTCACGTGCCTTCCCCAGCGTCACTCACAACTGCTCCTTGTCTTTCAGGCCGTCCTGGGGCCTGAAGCTTTGCAGAAGCTGCTAAGATGGCTACAAATGCACATTCTGTATAGAGGTTGGCCCAGGGCATGTTCCACCCATGGCTTAAAATGCTGATGGTCAAGGCCCTTCCATGGTCTCCACATCAGTCATTGGGGACAGGCCTTGCCCCTCCTCTTGTCCCTTGGGCTGCTGCCCCCCACCCTGCACCACACACCTGCACATTCCAGTTGTTCCGCAGCGCCAGGGGAGGGTCTGCCCAGGCAAAGCAGAGACAGGTGAGTGGCACTGGGGGAGCACTGGGCTGCCCCGAGGCAAGGAGGTCTTTGTAGATAAGTGCTGATCCCTCAACTATAATCCCAGTTATGTAATGGCTGTATTAACATGTAACCGACCGCATTGTATCTAAAGCCTTAGAACTAGTCAGGTGCTCCCCTCGGACCTTGTTCCTGCCCCTTTCCTCCTACCTGATCTTTAACAAAGCATTAATAATTCTAAGGATAATCTCTATTTTGTTGTGCTTTTTTTGTAACTGTTTTAAATAAATCAATTTGTACTGTATATTTGTACTTTTGGTGAGATCCTTTTTCCTGTTTTACCATTTTAAGTCTGTACTTGGCTACACACAGATTGTATTTTTATTGTTAATGCTCTTATGAATATTGCATTTAACTTGTTGACTCTGTAAACACAGTATATATCTATATATATATATCTATATATAAACCAATAGCTTTTCCTTTGGTGTTTGAGACTTTTTTCTTGTCCGTAGCCTCAGTGATCATTAAGATGTGGCTTTTCTGGTCTTACACAGACTGATCTGGAGACTTGTGACAAGGGCAAGGTAAAGGCTGTCTGACAGGGGGATTATAAGCCATAATTCTGTGTTCAAATACTTCTGCTTTTACATGTTCTTTCCTGGAAGCCCCTGGAATAACAATCAGGTGCTGCAGGGAAAGTTTCAGCTGCAGATTGCAGAGAGAAGCTGCATCTCTGCTGGCCAAGAGAAAGGCACGAGGTAGAGCAAGAGCAAACACTGCAAGGAGCAAACTCTGTGGGTTTGAGTATGAAAATGGTCAGAAGTAAGAATAAAAGTGAGATCAGCTCAGAGAAGAAGGGAACATAGGAGTAAACAGATCCTTCCCAAGTCTGGTGCCTTTTCCCAATCCAAGAAAGGGAAGGATGGTCCCTGGGCTCAGCTCTACATGGTGAATGATGTGTTGAAACGGCCTCTGTAAGGTGAGGAAACTTCCAGTGGCACATGGAGGGAATTAAGGCACTGAAAAGATGAAATGCTTCTTGTAGCAAGTGTCCACAAGAGTGTCTGTAAGATTAGTTCATTATTGGGGAAAAACCCCCACAATGTTATGCACTTTGAAGGAGACTGTTGTAAGCATTAAGTAGGGCTTTAAGGGACTTGAATCAAAAGTTTTTTAAATTGAAAAAAGGGAAAAATCAGGTTTCTAAGTAGTCTGGACAAAAGGTTTTGCTTCTTGCTTTAATTTTACTCTTCTGATCTCAAGTAGGAGTCTTGTGGTCGCTATTTCTGACCTAACACAGAGGAACAGCTGTCGAGAGCAGACAGACCACCCAGTAACTACACTGTGGACCCCGACTGGGAACACTCTGGGAGCAGGTGGGGTCTTCAGGCTCCAAAACACAGATGGCCCTTTGCTGGACTCTCTCCAGTGTGTCTGTGTCTCTCTGGCGCCCAGAATTGGACACAGCACTCCAGGTGTGGGCTCAATAAAGGGGAAAGCAAATCCCTACAGTACCAAAGCACTGACCTCCCCCTCGTGCCATTCCATCAACTCTTTCACTTGCAAACCTGAGATGCTGTTTAAGTGGGAATTAACTTGTGAGTAAACGAGCAACCTTGTTTGGTGCCTGCTTACCTCAGTCAGCCTTTGTTAGTGTTTATATGGGGTACCTCAGAACAGGAGCTCGGTTTCCTCCTAGTTTTTCCATGGATGCTACTGCAAATAAGCACATAGTGACAGTATTAAGAGAAAGGGTGTTCACAGCCATTTCCAGGGGGACAACGTGTTCCTCTGCTTCCTTTGCAGGGACACAAACTGCAAGGGATTTACTTCTGGAGGATTTGTGGACTATCAAAGTCCTCACGTACCTAATTCATGCTGCAGTAAACAAGATCCCTTTTTATCGAGGTAGGTTCCCACCTACAGCAGAACTACAGCAGCCCAAACGCATCCAGGGGAAGGGTCCAAGACCAGGACAAAGCTCCAAAGCAAAGAAGGGGACGAAATAAACATGAACATTAATTTATTTTCCCCTGCTCACAGGCTGTGGCTTGGCCCCCAGAGCAGACTGTATCCTCGGGCTCTGCTCCCACCAGGGCTGCTGTGGCAGACATCTCAGCTCTGTTCTCCCATTACGATCAGGACAGAACCAGAACCATCTGTCGGGGAGTCAGGCAGGGTCCCGCCGCAGCCTCCTGGGTGTGGGAGCCTCCAGCACACCCGTGACAGGGGCAGCAGAGGCGGCTCAGGCCCTGGCAGTGGCTCAGTGCAGCGCGCTGCTGCTCTGCTCCTCAAAGGTCATTTTTCCCAGGAGCTGCCCTTCCAGCTCCACGTTGCTCACTGGCAGCTGGAAGAAGTTCATTTCAGCTGCCAGCGCGGCCATGGCAGAAGGGTCCTGGCCAAACTGCGCCCGCAGCATCATGTCCATTTTCTCCAGGCGCCGCTTGAGCCTCTTGGCCTCGCGCTCACGGATGAGCCGTGCCTGTCGTTTCTCGGGAGTCTCGTTGGCCCGCTTCAGCCGCATGGCCTCCCGGTCCCGCTGCAGCCGCCGCGCCCGCTGCTCGTCCGTCTCCTGCATGCGCTGCAGCCGCTTCGCCTCCCGGTCCCGCATGCGCCTCACCTCCCGCTCCTCGGGTGTCTCGTTGTCCCGACGGCTCTTCTTGGCCGTGCGCTCGCGCTCCAGCCGCTGCAGCCGCACCGCCAGGGGCTCGTTCTGCCGGCGCAGGGCCCATTTCCTCACACCCGGCGCCTGTGCCTCCAGCAGCTTCCGATACGCAGCGCAATGGTTGCACACCAGGAGGATGCCCGCAGGGTACACGGGGCTGTGAAAGGCAATGTCCTTCCCCTCAACGCTGGAGGGGCCCTCGCTCTGTGGTGCTGGCAGGCGATCTGCGCTGAGCACCTCTGGCAGCTTCTCGCTGGAAAGCAGAAAGAGCAGAGAGTCAGAGGCTTGGTGCTGATGGAGAAGACCCCACCCCAGAGTGTGCAGGGGGCTGCAGTGAACAGTGTCCCTACAGCCCGTGACAGAGGCCTCTGCTGAACCACTCCTGCCCACAGACAGCTCTGAACACCTACAATGAGGCAACGTCATACCCGGGGGTAGGAAGCAGGTTAGCCCAGAGCAGAACCTGAGTTGGAAGAGCACAAGAGCAGGAATTAGCCAGCAAGCTGCTCCTCCCCACCATCTCTGGATTTCTCCTTTCAGCCCTATTCCACTGGTCAGTGGATAACCTTCTGCCAGGCAGGACATATCTCTGCCTCTAGTTCTGCTCTGGAAATGATGAATCCATCTGGGTAGTACAGACCTACTCTGGTGGATTGCTGGGCAAGGGAAGCAGTTGATTGTTCTCCAGGGACTGGAGAGCCCCCAGTGCTTTCTTCAGTTCTAGTTCTTCACAGAGCTAAGGAATGCCCTTTGAGCAGTGGTGTGAGCAGGTGACGCAGAGCTGCAGGGAGGAAGGGAATCTTGCTCACTGGGAAATGTTCACAACTCTCCTACAGGCCTTAGTGGGTCCAGAGCCATGACTTCTGTGTCGTTCAAGGCAAACCACCCAATCTTTAATGTGGGTACCCTAGCCCACTCACCAGCCAGGGTGACCCTGACCTGTTGAATGTGGCCTGGCTGGTAAAGCGTGCTCCACACACGGCACAGTTTGACAGCTGGTCCTCTGAGTGGATCAGGAGATGTCGCCCAAGGGATCCTGGTGAGCTGAGGGCTCTGCCGCATACAGGACACATGTAGCTCTTGGCACTCACCACAGCTGCCGTGTGCTGCAAAACACCCACCATGTTGTTAGTTACAAAGTGCCCAGCTCCCTGCCCCTTCCCAGACAAGCTCAACAGATACAACAGATGATTCAGTGCAGCCTCTTGGGACAGGAACACTTTCCCACTAAACCTCTGTCTGACATTTGGGGTGTTGCAGATCAAACAGCAAGGAGGGAACCCTCCTACAGCTCCACTCCAGCCAAGAGAAATAACTAAAGCCAAACTACTCGGATCATAAGACCTGACCCTTGTTTTCAGAAATGCGTCTGAGGAGCTGCTGTGGCTGGACAAGCACAACTGGACCAACAGCAGGGAGAACACTGGTGGGGAAGTGCTCAGATGGAGACAGTCGCTGGTACAGGTAAGTGGCCAATTCAGTTCTGCTTCATTCCTTCTTTTACAGACTTTAATGTGCAGTGAAGAGAGCACTGACAACAAAACCTGTGAGATTGCAGCACTGATTTCCTGCAATGCTGGAATTACTTCAGAGGAAGAACAGCTGTTTTCACAGTAGAAATGGTGTTAAAGGCACAAAATAAAGAGCTGAGTGATTAGGAGGAAGGTTTCTTGTCTCACTGAATGATATAAAAACTGCTTCCCTGTTTAATCTGAAGAAACTGCCTCGTCTCGGCCTGCAACAGCTTGTGGAAACTGCCTTGGGACAGAGATGTGTCTTCCAGATCTGCAGACCAGTGCTTTGCAGATTCTTTCCCCAGGACACCCTCTGGACACACTTTACTGCTGTAAACTTCGGTCCCATCCTAGCTAGAAGCTCAGTTCTATGACTGCAAAGACCAGAACAAAGCCACCCTGTGCTCTGGGTTGGTTTTGCATTTAGGGTTTAAGGCCAGAGATATCCCACAGTTCAGAACCATCCCCTACCTGGTACACGTGAGCAATGAGCTGCTCTCTGCTCCCACACTCCAGCTGGCAGAGGGGACATTGTGACAGTCCCAGAACAGGGTCAGCAGTCAAACTCTCGGGCACCTACAGGGATGAAAAGCCACTTTGGTGTAAGGTGCACAGATCCCCACAGCAGCCCACCTGCTCTAAGCAACTGCCCAACACTGTGGCCAAACCACGTGCTGGGTGCAGGGTCCTGCTGGGGCTGGTTCCTGCTCTTTCTGAAACTTCCTTTCTGTATGGTACCCTTCTCTCCCTAGAGGCTGGGGGGAGTGCAGAGCCAGTACACGCTTGCCTCATTTTCTCTCACCACTGGGGTTCCAACCACAGGTTGTTCTGCATTCTCTAATTCCTTCTTCACTTTCACCATGGAGCCATCCTCCTCAGATGTATGGGAAGAAACTTCATCCTGGGTGGTTTCCTCCTCCTCGCTGCTACCTGGAACGTGCAGAACAGTTATTCCAAGTTATTCCAAGGACCCTGAGGGCACTCACAGGCCTCAGTTGTCCTGACCAGCATCATCTGGCACCTCCACCCACCACCCTCCAACAGGGGCTCCATTTAACTCAGGCTGGGGCACCTCAGCCCCTGGAGTGCTCTGCAGAGTCCCTCTGCCTTGCTTGACAATCCCTGGCCCATCAGCTAGACCTGCTGCTGTTACTGCCATGCTCTGGTCCATTGTGACTGCACCCCGGTGGAGAGGTCATTGCTCGGTCTGTGCTGTGGTGACCCTTGGCTCCGGGCTTGCCTTCCCTTAGGGAGGAGCTCTGCTCTTGCTGTTTGCTGGCAAAGTTCTGCACAGGAGCCAAGAGCTAACCCAGAGGAGGAAATGAGCAAGATGCTCCTCAGAGGATGCCCACAAGCAGCACCAAACCTCACCCCCTGCCAGAGTCCCCCCAGTCCACTACCTTGCCGTTATTGGAAGGGGCAGAACTCACTGCTGCTGGAGTCAGGGTCTTGCAGTGGATGAATGGCTGGCCTTTGGTCTCCAAGAGCTCCAGGAAAGTTGTTTTTCATCATGGCTTGGCGGGCTTGCTCCTCCAGCCCTGCAAAGACTTGCTCCCCTGGCAGCCACAAGGACAAAGAGTCAGACTGGTGCCATTCCATCACTTTCACCACCAAGACTGGCCAAAAACACAACAGGCATGGGGCTGCTCACCTGCATTGTGCAGAACCTCTGAAGTCACCTCTTGGAATGCATCTAAGAAACCTCTCTGCTTGCCTACTCTGCAGCACCAGCCTCCTGCACCTGCTGACGTGAGCCCAATCCCTGGGTGCAGCACAGTCTTGCCAGTGGAGATGTCCAGTTTTGGACTGCTCTCTGCATACTCTATACACCACTCCAGCCAAAATAACCCCATGAGATCCCGTTTATCTGCCATATGTAGTCCAGCAGCTTTCTCTGCTGCCAACTGATCTGCCAGTAGAGCATCCACACAGCTCTGGGTGGGGGGAAGGTGCTCGGGGATCACGGCTGGATCCCAGATCAGGTGTAGTACTACATGGCTCTTCTAAATCAGTAAATCCTATTCCCTGCTGTAACAGGCAGATTGCACAAAAACAGCATCTCCCTGAGTGCCTGGCATCTCATCTGCTCTCTGCAGTGATACTAAAACCAGGGGTTGTCCTCAGCATGCTCTGTCTCCACCTTCTGTCCTAGGAGGGCTGAAGACAAGCTGCCCTGAGAGAAGGTGCTTGTGCTGGAGCTGGCGTATGACGGGCAGCTGCCTTCTCTGCCTTGCCTTGCCCAGGACTGGGTCTGGCAGAAACAAACCTGTGACACTTCCTATGCTCCATCCAGAAAACTAAGAGAATGAACCCAGAAAGCTAAGGTGTTTGTTTAAGACAGCTTACAGTCTGTTTTCTTGAAAGACACTGATCACCAGTATCTCCACTCAGCAGGAGATGGCGAACACATTGAAAAAAAGGCAATTATTTGTGCTTCTCTCAAAGAAAAAATCTTGCAGCCATCCCTGCTAAGGAGAACTTTCCGTTCCAAAGAATAGCAATAAAAGGTAACCATTAATTTTTATATTAAATCATACAAGGCTTTGTTCCAGGTGTGGTTGTGATGAGCTGGGAGTGCTTGGGACAAGGTGCTGAAGCTCCCAGCAGCACAGCTTTTGGGTTAAATCTGTCAACTCATTTGTAAGTTCTCTAGAGCCAATCAAAGCACAAATGCAAAATGCAAAGGAAGACGCAGTGCATTTGTCACATAAAGCACAAGTCAAAACAGTTTTCAGGAGAAAATTTTGCTTCTAGTATGGGGTCACAACTGGCATCACTATAACTAGGGAATGGAACTCCTGACCCATGGAGAAAACACCAGACCCCCTCCATGGACAAGTACATTCCCACGTGCTGAACGGCTCCAGCCAGCTCTGCCCCATTTCATACCAGCCTTTCTGGTGCTTACCTCGCAATTTCTGGCAGTGCTTTAAAAAGCAGTAATTTATGGAACATTTCAAAGCCCTCCAGAGGTTTCAGAGACTCTGGGAGAAGCGTTTTAGTTCCAAACATCCCCGTGGAGGTTTCCAAAAGCATTTGGAGGCATTTATCATTCTGTTTCAGAAACATGAAAAGGGTTTCTGTAGAGAAGGCTTGAGAACACCATCCATGGGGGCTGAAGAGAGGTGCTGAGGAGCACTCAGAGTCTGTCACTGAAAGCAGCAGGTACCGTTGTGACTGCTGTGACACACGTACCCCCACCAGAGGCCATTCCAGTACTGAACGGTTTTCATCACCTGGAGTGCTGCTTTTGTGTCTGGACCACAGCCTCACAGTGGTGGGACTGAGATGCAGACTGCATGGACAGCAGACTATACAGCTACAGTGCCTCTCCAAGAAACAGATACTCACAAACCACCAGGATAAAAGCCTAGAAACCAAAAAGCATTGCAAGACAAAGAGAAAGTATGGTGAAATGAGGAAACCAGAACACAGGACATATGTAGAACTGTGGTGGGAGATGTGCTATCTGTGACGGAGTTAGAAAACTGGATTCCCCAACACCCCTCCATGGCCAACAGAAGCAGTTGTGTGTTTGCTTTCTTCCCCCTCTCCCCTTCCTGATCACTTTTTTCCACTGAGCAGCAGCCTGGGGTCTAAGGGCAGGGAGGCTCCTGCTCAGATACAGAGTCTGCAGGGTTTCAAGAGCTGTGATCTTTACATCAGGTGACTGAAGAGGGAACTTCTCCCGTCAGGAACAGGCACCAACCACAACAGCTAAGAGTAGCCACATCTGACAGTGGCCTTTCAGTGCCACACACCCAGCACCAAGTTAGCATCGATTCAGCACCATGCAGAGAACTACCAGCTTGCAGCCAGAAACACAAACTGTTAACAAACCAGTGCTGTTAGCAGACACCCTGGGCACTCTCCACTAGGCCTCTGTCTAAAAAGGCACCATGGGATTGGGAAAGACAACTTTTAAAAACGCTACCTTTAGCTTATACAGAATTTCTTATGTATGAAACTAATACTGCCTCCAAAAGAACTTGGGGAAGAGTGTCCTGCTCATCTACTGATGGACTCAGGCCTCCTTTGGTGAGGCTTTAGAGCTGTAATGTTTGACAGGTACAGGGTTACAGTTTTGTTTCTGCACACACATGCTCACATACAGACACTTACAGCCCACTCTGAATATGCTTCCATCCGTCTGGAAAGGGAGTAAGAGAGGCGACAGCTTCAGATCGCTGAGACCAGTAAAGGAGGTTAAGCTCAACAGTGAATCCACAGACTCTTCTCCAGAAGTTTCTTTATTAAATACAAAAAGGGCTGCAGACTGACCACAACACCAAAACAAGTCACTGCATTTGTTTTACAGACAGCTAGAGACGTAGGACAGGGAAATGGCTCTGCTTGCACTTCAGTTCTCCTCTCCACAACCTCGTAAATGAATGGGATGCCAGGTGAGCAGCTGTGGAGGTGGGGGCCAGCCCTGGGGTACTGTGCAACAGTTATGACTGCTAGGATCTGGTGGTGGATCAGCTTGGCAGCCAGAAATGATTTTTTTCCTGAGCCCTTCCCTTCTTGAACTGTATGAATGCAGGGTAACTCTCAGGTGTTCTGGAAAATAAACACACAAACAAACAACTCCCACCCCAAAATCCACAAAACAAAATCAAAAGGAACTGCACCGTTCCCCTGTCTTTCTTCCTAAACAGAAAGGTCTCCCAGGGACGAGCCACTTTATTCCCTCCTTGTACATCAATTTAAAGCCCCTGTTCATGTAGGTCTTCTCTGTGTTCCTTTCCTGGACCTGAAATCTGCAAGTCTTTCCACCACTGTGGATCTAGTCCACCTGCCCCATCGCTATTTTGGGTTGTCCACACTGCTGTAGTGGTTACTGAAATGAAAAACAACACAATTGCAAGAGTTAACAATGGCAGCCCACAGAGCCCTTTAAGAACCAAGGATTTTGATGCAAGTAACATTTCTGCTTGGCTTTGAACGCTGAGTGTTATTTGAATGCTCTTTCTTGCAAGATACTTTCTCTTCAAGCTGGGAATATTACAGACAGCAGAATTCAAGGAACACTGAAGAGGGGTGTGTGTGTGTGTGTGTGTGTGTGTGTGTGTGTGTGTCAGAGGGAGAGGGAAGGAAATAGAGGATTAATGGGATATTGGGACCAAGACAAATAAGAGCTAGGAAGTGGGAATTAATTTGACTGACAAAAGCTGTTCTCAAGAGTCCTAAAATAAGCATCACTTGCAAAGGGTACAAGCAATGGAAAGAAAAGCAGCTCATGGGACAGCAGGGAGAGGAAATAAGAGCGCCCGCGAACACCTGCAGCAGATTTGTGGCAAGCACAAGAACAGCCTGTAACTGGTGGGGTGACAGTGCAGCCTTGGGTGGGCTTGGCTGTAGGACCAGATGAACGGCTCAGAGACATTTTATACTTCTGTGTTTTAGACACTGGGAGAAAATAAAGACCAAATTGAACCAATCAAGGCATCTCCACAGGAGCAACAGAACTGCATTGTGGTTTTCAACTCAACGCGGAATGGGCAAAGCAGCGAGTATATTCTAGTACTGCAGTTTTATTTGTTACCCCTTTGTCAGGTCTAAGTGTTTTTCATGCACCATGAAGGAAAACAAAATCAAATTGTTAGGAGCAAATTACGTGCTGCAGCCCTGCCCAAGGGGAAATGGCTCCAGGTAAAACTGCAGAAGGACTGGCCATCTGCACAATGAGACTGCTGTGATAATAGCAATTTTTATCATTTTGAATTTCCTTACATATCAACTTCCATTTAAAACTGTTTTGACTTGTAACCACAAAACTTCCCAGCCAGTCGCTGTGTGTGCCAAGCACAGGGATTCTATGCTCAGTGAGGGCAGCAAACCATGCTGTGGTGAGAGCAAGGTTAGATGAGGCCATGCCAAGCCTGGAAAGTAGCCCTGGAAAGAGGTGGCACCAAGCAAGCCAGGGAGAGGAGACCTGCAGCTGTCGCTTGCCCTGGTCAACCCAAGGAAGAAGATGAATGGAATGGCCATGCAGAGAAGCAGGCACTGTCCTCCCACAGATCTGTCCAGTTAGATACTGACAGTGGTATTTGTGCAAATCCAGAAAGCACTTCCCCAGCCCCTCGCCTGCCAAATCAGACCCAGCTGCAGACAACTGTAAAAAGCTGCATACCTGCTGTCCCTTTTATTCCTCTCCTCCCAACCACTCCAGTCCCTGTGAAGAAGTCTCAGTAAGGTCTCTGCTATGTCTCAGCCTGACTCCTCATTCTGCTGGCTCAGCCAGTTCCTGGGGCCGATGCTCTCTTCGATTATCCTCCTCAGTGCACTGCATGGCATTTCTGGGCCTTCCAGATACACAGCAGGCTAGGCAGACAGAAGTCCAAATGATTTGGTGGTGTTCATCATAAGACAGACAAGATTTTCCATCCCAAGGTGGAGACATCACCATTGACATGTTCCTTGTATCTTTCAGTCCCTTTATTTTCTGGTGGTCCTACTTGCTGCTCCTGATGGCTCCTGTTGAATAGTTGCTCTGTAGCAATGTACTGCATGTAAAGGAGGCGAACAGGTCCCAGAATTCCTCTCTAAGACACAACAGATGCCATAACCTCAACCTCATGCCCACTGGTAGCATGTTTGTCAGATAGCTTCCCCTGAGACCAAAGCTGGAGACACAATCACTTGCATTGCAGATAAAGAAGCAATGTTTGCTGTGAAAATAGTGCACAACTGAACTCCATAATAATACAGGTTTTTCTATAGTAGTACAAGCTTCTGAAGAACATAACCCTTATGCAGTGGAGTGCAGAAAACAGCCCACCTAAACATCATGGACACTCTACCTGCACCACCAGAGCTGTCACACCTCCTGGTTTCCCTACTCGAGAGACTCTGCACCAGGGGGGAGCACAAGGGCATGCCTTAGCTAAGAGTGGTGTGAGCAGCAGCAGTAACATCTGGGTGCTCTCAGAAGCAAATATGTGTGGACACAAGATGTGTTACTGGCATCATAGGACATAACACAGGACATATCATATGTCTCTAAGGCAGAAAATTCCAAAGTCATACTAGGGGGCAAACCAAAGCTGTGCTCTGCCCACTGCTGAGCCCAGTGCTCAGGAGCAGGAATTGCAGAGTCCGGGTGCCCAAAGCCACACTGGCCACCAAGAGAAGCCCTGTCAGCTCCTGCAGCCCATGGGGCTTTCCCGGGGCAGACAGGGAATGCTCCTCAGCACACTGACGGGTGGGCAGAGTTAGGCTGCATTGTGGTGTATCCTCCCCTAGCAGAGAGCAGCATGCACAGTCCTGCACCAGAAGGCAGCCCAGAGAACACACAGAGACATGCAAGGCAGCAGGGACAGTGAAGGGAGGCACGTTAGGGCTGCAGCTTTCAGCTCCCCACCCATACTCCTGATGCTACGACAGCTCAGCAGCACCAGGGCCTCTCAGCAGCGTTGCTTTCACATGGCTACACAAGCAGAAGTTTGTTCTCCTCATTCCAGCCCAAACTCCAGACGTGTCTCCAGCCACAAAGCTGGGTATGAACAAGGGCACAGCTCCAGTCCCCCCAACCTCCTCCTGCTGCAATCAGTCCAACAAAGCCATTTATGTCCAGTTTCCCCTTTGCAGCCAAACACCCACACATGTCTCCCAGCTCCACTATCATCTTGCCATAGCTCGTCCACAAGAAGTGCTGATGTACAGCATGTTCAGCCCTTTCCCTATCAAACAAATGCCAGGGTCTTGACAATGCTGGTGAAATAGAGATGTGTCCTGTCACTCAGCTCCAGAACAGATAGCGTTTATCTGTGCTTAGCCACTGCCCACTCCCTGCAAGAACAGAGCAAATGGCTTTATTCACATTATCCAGTAGGAAACTGAGGTACAGGAGCTTAAGTAATACATCCAAGGCCAGTCAGTGGAGTCTGCGGCAGGGCAAAGATCAGAACCAGGACTTGCTGGCTTTCAGCCACACGCTCCAGCCACCTTGCTCACAACTTCCTTGGCTACCCAAGCTGAGCCAGAGTCCCAAAGTCACATTTCTCAGTACACTAACTTGCGCTTGTGACAGTGTGAATGCAAAGCACAGCCACAGGCCCTGCACATACACACCGACCTCCACAGCATTAGTTGTTCAAGCTCATCCCTGTCCTGACGTGCCAGGACACAGCCATCCCCCTGATGCACAGAGCTCAATTTCTCTTCTAGAGCCCCTAAGACAAAACATGAGTAACCACCATCCCCCCCCAGGTGTACCTCTCATCATCCCCCCCTCCTCCCTGTCCACACAACAGCCCAGCCAGGGCACGGACCCCCCCAGGCTGTGCAGCAGGATACTCACAGTGAACTTTGTTAGGAGTGGTCTGTTTCCGACGGGACATGTTTCCCTGGTCAGGAGCAGTGTCTGTTCCCTCAGCAGAGGGCTCACCTGCAAAGAGAGGAGCGTGTCACACACACCACTGGCACCTTCCGAGTCCACGGCCACTGCCTGTTCCAGGGTCCCTTCCCCCCATTCTGCCCTCAGGGCTTGTTCTGCATCACCACAGCCGTGTTCAGTGCCAGTACCAAACATGATCCACAAGCATTTCAAACCCACCCAGCATGGGCAGGCCCACCCAGTTATAAGTAACCCTGTTCCCAGCACACAAAAAGTGTCCCAATTCCAGAGTGACTGCAATCTCAGTCAGCAGTGGAGACAAAGGGAGGGATCACCAATGGTACATCTTGCCACCCCCTTGTCCCACACAGGTGAGGACACATGGACCCCCTCAAACTTTACAAGGGGAAACATTGACTCCTTGTCCTCAGACTGACAGAAGAAGAAATCAATCCAACAGTCCCCATTTCTACCCAGATGGACACAGGGATCTCATCACCCTCCTCAGACAGAGATCTCATCAACATCCCACTGACAGACGGACACAGGGATCCCATCACCCTCCTCAGACAGAGGGATCCAGACGGAGGTCCCAGCACACAGGAGGCGGCTAAAGGAGAAACCCAGCCTGCAAACGGCCGGACACACGGACAAACAGACCCTGCTCCCCTGGCAGCAGGATGGACGAACCCAGATCGAGCCCCCGAGGATGTGGCCGGGCGACCGCGGGACCCAGCCCGACAGCTGGACGGACAGACAGACAGACAGCCCGGCCCGGTCCTCGCAGGCAGAGGACCCGGCGCGGCCGCCCCGCAGGCGGACGGCGGGACCCGGCCCGC
>VYZX01017646.1:189816-274713 GCA_013401335.1 Brachypteracias leptosomus
CCGGGCAGCCCCGGCCCGATGGGGCCGCGCCGTGAGGGCGGGCGGGCAGAGCCCCCCCGGCAGCGCCCGGTGCCTCCGCTGGGTACCCGCAGCTCCTCACCTGTCTGCCATGGGGCGGGCCCGGCCGGCAGCGCCCGGCCGGCAGCAGCAGCCCATCTGTACAGCCCCGGAACGGGCCGGGCGGCGGCCGCTACTCCTCCCGCACTCACCGAAGCCTCGCTCGCCCTGCAAGGTCAAAAAACACGATTTTACCGTTAATGCCAAAGCCACCATGTGCGTTATCAACTCGCGCATCCCTGCGGAAAGAACCGCCCGCCCCACAGAACGCGGGACCCTGGGGCCCTACCCCGTGGGACACCGCCCGCCCCGGAGCGGCCCGCCCCCCCGGGTTCCGCGGGCCCCACTGGGCCGGCTTACCCTGGGGGCTGCACCGGCCCGGGAAACGCACCGACGGGACCGCGGCACCGGGCGCAGCCCCGGCTCGGCCCGATCCTCTCTCACGGAGACGCCACCACTGCCGGGCCCTCAGGGAACCGGGGACCCCTCCACCTGCCCGCGGCCCCGCGCGGTGCCTTCAGCCGAGCAGATCCCGTCCCCGAGGAGGCGGGGCTAAGAGGCAGGGCAGCCGTCGCCGGAACGCCGTGCTCCCGGAACCTCCACGCTGAGGGCGGGTACCGGCGGGAGCCTATCGTGAAACACTTACGCAGTGCACGACAGGGACCCCTCCGCCGGGTCACTTAGTCCCTCAGCGCCGCTCTCCTCGCCTGTGCGGCTGCCGCTTCTTTCCCAGGACGCCTCCGCGCCGGTGCCGCACGCGCTTCCCGCAGCTTTGCCGCCGTAACCGCCTCACCCGCCCGGTCGTGCC
Source organism: Brachypteracias leptosomus (assembly GCA_013401335.1). Lineage (NCBI taxonomy): Eukaryota > Metazoa > Chordata > Aves > Coraciiformes > Brachypteraciidae > Brachypteracias > Brachypteracias leptosomus. The sequence goes on from VYZX01017646.1 coordinate 190,682, forward strand.
CCGGGTAACGAGTGGGAAGTGCCGACGCCGTGGATTTCTCCGCGCGCGGTGAGGTGGTGCGGCCGCGACCCGCCATTTTGGTGCCTGAAGCCTGCGCGAAAGGGTGGCCGGTGAGTGGGGCCGCGGCAGTGGCGGCCGAGCTGGGGCGGCGGAGCACGATCGGTGTCGAGAAGGTGCTGAGGGGGGCGGGCCTTGGCCCAGGTGCCCGTTGGCGGGGCTGGGAGCAGGCCCGGAGCCTGCCCCGTGTGACGCTCCGTCGGCGCAGAAGAGGAAAAGGAGGGGAGGGGTCTCTCTCCCTCAGCCCCGTCTGGGGGCAGCTGCGCCGGGAAAGTTAACCCAAAGTTAACCCTGCGCGCCTCTCTGAGCTAGCTCTGGGCACTGGGCGATCAGGGCTCGCCGGCTAGCCCGACAGTCCCGGCCACCGCCTTGGGCGCAGCCCGACTGCTGTGCGGATAAAGGTGAGTTTCCGTCTGGTGAGGGCAGCGGCCGCTCTGCAGGGACGGGAAGGTGAAATACAGGGAGCGAGGAACTGGATCTGTCTTTCTGCACCGGCGTGGCCCAGAGCCTCGGGCGGGGGAGTGGGGACAACAGAACTTCTGAGGAGGACAGGGGGATGGTTGTGAAAGAGTGAGCTGGCTACTACTTAATGGCTGTATTTTGAATTAATCTGTTAAAACAGGTTGTTGTTGATCAGAATTGTTACCAAATAGGTGCTTTTACAACTCATTTTGAGACTGTTTCTTGAAGCACTGTAGAGCTATTTTAATGTGGGAGTATGTGCCAGTTACAGAAGGGCAAAATTTACTTTTTATGGTATCAGGCTCGTGTATATATTTCTGTAGCGATATTTCTTGAGTTTGGTTGGTTCTGTGCATCATTGAAATAACTTGATGTGTGAATAGATCAGCTAAATAGATTGGATATACTCTAGAGAGCGATAAATCTTGTGTAAATAACTTGTTACACACACCAGTGCTATCACTATCCAAGTCTGCTGCAGTGTGTCCTTCAGGTACAAGCCAAGGTCTTGCTACGGGATGCGATAGCTCTTAAGGAAGCAATTTTTGATGATCAGTTCTTGGCATAACAAAATGCTGTAATAAAACATGTTCTCAGTTAGTTTTTTGTAGACTAATGATTTGGTCTAGCTCATGAGAGGCTGGAGAGGTGCTGGAGTACGTGGAGCAAGCAGGAAGAGTGTGGGGAATATGGAATGACAACTTCCTCCTTCTGATGACAGGACTGTTAAAATCTTAGTTTGTACAATCCTTTGGGTTAATTATACAGCTCTTTTACAACTTGCATGTTAATAGGACAGAGGTTGGCTCAGTTCTTGCAGTTGACTTTTGTGTTTCTTTAAAAATGTGGTTTTGCCAATGAAGTAGCAGAGAGAGAGGCTTTGACTCCGTGATAGATGTCATGATAGGCACCTTCAGGCATTCCTTTACTTCCCTCCCCTGCCAAGGTAAGGGAGTGGAAGCATGTCTGCTAGCAGCTGTGCAGCTTATTGGGAAATCTGAGGGGCTTTCCACTTGGTCTTCTTGGAAATCTAGGGCTGAATGGAACCTAAACCCACCACCTCATTAGCTCAGCTTACTGAACTGTGGTGCAGTCGTGTTTCCTAGACCACTGCTGGTAGATGTTTGACATTCTTAAAACTTTGATACTCACGTTGGTGGCTACTGTCACACAGATTAAATAGACCCCAGCCTTTAACTTCTTGGTTTAGGATATGTTTTCTAACGCTGTTCCTGTGTATGGAGAAGTCCCAGTTTTCAGTCATCTTACATCTGTTTTTGGGGTCAGGATTCAGTCTGTCAGAATGTGAATATCCAGGAAGTTTCTGTTCCCTGTTGGCCTTAGTTTGGTGCAGGACTGTGAAAGGAAGGGAATGATGAGTGCTGCAGGTCCAGTCGCTTGTAAATGACCACACTCAGGAGCAGCAGGCCTGTGCCTCTCTGTTTGGAGAATTCCTGTTTTTTTCTTTTCTTCCCAGCTATAGCAGTGACTGGTGTCCTTCTGACCAAGAGCTCTTGGTTCCAATGATCTCCCCCTCTTCTCCCCCAGGGAGCATTTATCATGTTGGGCTCTGGGTTCAAGGCTGAGCGCTTGCGAGTCAACCTGCGCCTGGTCATCAATCGCCTCAAGCTGCTGGAGAAGAAGAAGAGTGAGTATTTAAGGGATCAGGTGTGACCCAGGGTGCTCTGGGGCACAGGGGACTTGAAAAGATTTTTCTGGAGTCAGAGGACTTTGTTGGGCTGATTATGGGATAGACTTTTGCTCCTCCTTGCTGGACCCAGGCCTTGAAGTCCACCTTGGTGTGTGAGTACCTGGAGGAGCAGACTGCCCACAACATGTCCTCTGTCCACCTTCCTGGCAGGTGTCGGAGCACAGTTTATGGGATGTGTGGGGTGGTAGCTGTGGGCTGCATGTGGGGGAACATGTCAGTTTGCCCTGGAGGTCCTTTCCTGGGCCTTCAGTCTTCACCACATACTGGAGAACTTCTGGGTGCTGTGGGAGGTGCTCCCCAGCTGTGCTGCCCTGCCCAGACATGGGGAAGAGCCATGGTTCTGATTGACTCCTTGGGGAAACTGGAGGTGTAGAAGTCTCTCTAGCAGCTAAAAGCTGCTTTCCTTTCTCCTGAGTTAGTGTGCTAGGACCTAGACACAAGGGTTCCACCGAGCCGTGGCTGAGCACCTTGCACCGCAGAGGCCCCACGAAGGAGGGAGGGGAGGTTGTGATGGTTTGTGCATGGTGGGAGCTGTGGATGTGTACGGAGCCACCAGCCCCTGCCAGTGCAGTGACTGGCCTTGGGGCTATCTGCTCTAGCTGAGTTGGCCCAGAAGGCAAGGAAGGAGATCGCAGATTATCTGGCAGCTGGAAAAGATGAGCGTGCCAGGATTCGTGTGGAGCACATCATCCGTGAAGATTACCTTGTGGAGGCCATGGAGATCCTGGAGCTGTACTGCGACCTGCTGCTGGCTCGCTTTGGCTTGATTCAGTCCATGAAGTAAGCTCTGGCCTAGAGGGTGTGTTGTGGGAGGGGATCTGGGCCCATGAACTTCTGGGGGCAGGCCTGGGGTACAGAAGGGCACCTGTGTTTGTCTTGGTGTCCTGAGGCCTCCAGAGAACCTTTCTTGCTCAGGCAGGGAAGACTCTGGAGCCCAGCATGGAGGGTGGGAACTTCAAGAGTAAAAGTCTAGGTGCTTGGTTTGGAACTGGGATTGTCTCCTGTTGTCCTTAGGGAGCTGGACTCTGGCCTGGCAGAAGCAGTGTCTACCCTCATTTGGGCTGCGCCACGACTCCAGTCGGAAGTGGCTGAGCTGAAGATTGTGAGTAGCGTTGTTTGAAGGACATTAAGTGTGCAAGGTGGGGGTGACTCTGCCAGAAGCTGGTGGAAGACCTGTCCAGCGTCATTAAGGCAGAGGACATGTTTTTATGGGCTCTGCAGATGGAGACCCTGGTACAGGTGTCCCTGGAGCATAAGGGCTGGCTCAGGCTGCTCAGCTGGGGCTCTTGGTGGCAGAAATGGGGGCAATCTGGGGGGTGGGTGGCTGTAGGAGTGCCACAGCTGTGCAGCGTGTGGTGTGGGGAGCACAAGGGTGTGCACGTTCCCAGAGTTTTTCTCCTGCTGCAGGTTGCTGACCAGCTGTGTGCCAAGTACAGCAAGGAGTATGGGAAGCTGTGCCGGACAAACCAGATTGGGACAGTCAATGACAGGGTAACGAGCTGGGGGAGCTGGTGGAACAGACATGACTGCTCTGGCTTTCCCATGGCCAGTGGCTGATGCCTGGGGCTCGCTGTGGAGCAGGGTGGGCCAGCTATGCTGCTGGAGGCCTGCCTGCATTGGAGCACAGTGCTGAGGTCCCTGGCCATGGATGGAGAGGAGCAGGGTGTGCAGAGCCTGGGCTGTGATTGCCAGCAGCTTCCTCTGCGGTAGAGCCATGCTGGGAGGAGAGGCCTCCTGCACTGTGCCCCTCGCAGGAGGTGGCCCTGGCCAGGGCAGGGCTCTCCTGTTCTGCCTGGTCCTGAGTGTCTCTGCACCTTGTGTTCCAGCTGATGCATAAGCTGAGCGTGGAGGCACCACCCAAGATTCTGGTGGAGAGATACCTCATCGAGATTGCCAAGAACTACAACGTGCCCTATGAGCCCGACTCGGTGGTGATGGTGAGTGGGGCACCTGCTTGCCAAGAGCTCACTCTGCTCTCCAGTGGCTGAAATGTCCCACTAGCACTGTGCGAGCTTCCAGAGCACACGACTGCGGCTTTGCAGCAAACTTGGTGGTGATTGTGCTTTGGTGTCTTCCAGGCAGCCCTAGTGTAGCATGATCCTAGCTCTTCCTGCAGTGTGTGGAAGTAGTCGTGTTGTGTTCTGGTTCCTTTTCTGATTCCTGTTAGCATCATTGTGTAGCTGCTGTCTGTTCTGCCTTTGTGTCATGTCCTCCTTGTGTTGTCCCATCTCGTCCATGACAAGTGCTGCATCCAGCATTGTTCTGAGAGCTGTGATCAGAATAGAGATGTGTTTGTGAGCAGAGTCCTTCCACCCTCTCCAGGCTGAAGCCCCAGCAGGTGGAGAGGCAGATCTGATCGATGTGGGATTCACAGACGATGTGAAGAAGGGTGGCCCTGGAAGTGGAGGAGGTGGTGGATTTTCAGCCCCACTGATGGGTCACGATGGAATAGTCCCCATGCCAGTGATGATGCCTATGCCCATGCCAACACCAACCCCGCCCTTCTCCTACCCTCCTCCAAAGGGACCGGTAAGTGCCTTTGCTTTGGGCATTCCCTGTTTCTGTGGAAGACTCTGGCTGTGGTGCCATGGTCGCTCTCCCAGGTGAGTAGTCTGGTGCGTGACTGTCCTCTCTCTGTACAGGAGAACTTCAATGGTCTGCCAGTGGGGACCTACCAGCCCTTCACTAACATCCACCCGCCACCAATTCCAGCAAACCCACCAACATACGAGTCTGTAAGTGTCTGAACTGAGTCACCATTGTAGGCAGCAGAGGGAACCTCCAAAGAGTGCAGTGGTTGGCACAGAAAAAGCAGATGTTCATTGGGTGTCACCCTTGTCAACCTTTGGAGCGTTTGGGTGGTGCTTGGCATTGCTTGTGGATATGGTGAATCACTGAATGTGATGGGATCATTATCATGTGATGGGAGAATGACTTGTGAGAAGTTCCTTGTTCAGTGTGTTCTGGCTGCAAAGGAAAGCCAAGATGTATTTTTGTGTGTCAGTAAAGTGATGATAAACAGTTAACAAATAGAGCCAGTGAATTCTGCTTTTTGCAGTGCAGAGGGTTTATCACCTTCAGTCTAATTACAGCTTTTGAGCTAATTCATAGCTAGCCTGGATGCAATTTGGGCAGACCCAGACAATGTATGTTTAAACACTGCTCTGGGTGGTGGTGCCTGTGAGCAGTGCCCACACGGCTGCGTGATCCTGTGCCTGGTGGGAGCTGTAGTAACCCAGAGTCTTTTCCAGATCGATGAGCCTAGTGCTGACAAGGACGCCTCTGCACCGGTGGCAGGTGAGTGTGTTGGGAGGTGTGGGAAGCCAGGGTGCTTGGGGCTGTGGTCAGCTGGGTGTCGTGGTGTCCCTGGCAGGAAGCTTTCATAGAGGGAGCGGCGTGTAGAACTCGGCACACCTTGAGAGTAGGGTTTGAGTTTGGAGAGGAGTCTAACAGATATGGAGAATATCCTCTCAAAGCAGGGAGGATCCAGGATTCCATGAGAAACTAAAGAACTAGTGTCTGATGTTGGAGTCAGTGCTGTGTCTGCAGCTTAAACTGTCTCATCAGACCAAGTGCAGGATAAAAGGGGAAAGCAACAGCTCTGAGTGGTAATGTATTTTTAGGCAGTGTAACTAATATTGTTCTACAGCAACAGAATGAAAGAAGTAGGCACTAAGGGTCGATGGGTTTGGATTAGTGTCAGTGTAGAGGCTGCATACAGCAGTGCAGGACTGGTAGAGGTGGCTGTTACCCCTTGTCCATCTGCCTGAAGGCTTACAAGGTGCTTCATGCAAAGTTCTCCTGCCTTGTACAGTGTGATTCTGCTCTGTGTGTTTTGAAAGCTCTTATCTCCAGCGCTTGGTAAGGAGTGAGAGGGTTTTTGGGTGATACCCACATGTGTCTTTGGAAGGTGGTGGAGTGGAGAAAAACAGGACTTTGGCTCCTGTGCTGCAGTCCAGCCCGTATAAGCATGCAGGGGCTTCAGCCCACCCATAGCTGGCCGTGGGCAGTGGAGGGGGGTCCTCTGTTGTCTGGTCAGACGTAGGGTAGGGTCCCCAGTCTGGATCCGCCATGTTGGCAGCCGCTTGCAGCCACAGACCCCTGGAACTGTGTGGTTTTCCCTGTTGCTTCTCAGCACAGTTGGTGTGTGTGACCACTGGTCCTGTTAGACACACACAGTGGTGCTGCCTTCTCAGCACCTTTGTGTGACTCTGTTTGCCCTGGTGAGGTGAGATGATGTTTCTCTTACTCTACGCAGGGCCCGAGCCCAAGCCAGAAGCTTCTCCTAAACCAAAACCTGGAGCTCCTACCAGCGTTGACACCTTTGTGCTGCCCGAATTGCCGTCTGTGCCAGACACGCTGCCAGCAGCTTCTGCCGGTGCCAACTCCTCTGCCTCTGAAGACATTGATTTTGATGATCTTTCTCGGAGATTTGAGGAGCTGAAGAAGAAAACATAAAACTGACTGGGCTGTAACCCCACTGCGAGGGGCAGCAGCTGTGGCAGCTTCTACTCTCTGAAGCACACTCCCCTTGAACTGGTTTCCTCTTTTAACCTCAATGAGTGCACTCTTCTTTTTGAGCTCTCTTCTTGCTGTATTTAAACCAAGTGCTGCCGCTTTCCCGACCTTTTCTGCTCCAGGAGGTGAGTGGTGAGGAATCCTGTGAGGCTGGAGCAGGAAACAGCCCCTCAGTCTGGGCTCTCTGGAGGCCTGGCTCTGTGCCCCTCCTGCGGGATAGAGAGGTGGAGGCTGAGGCAGTTCGGAGCTTTTTCCCCTTCCCTGGTGGGCTCCACACGCTGTCCTCTTTGCGCGGGGTCCTGTGTGCTGGGGGTGATTGAGCCTTTGGTGACACTGCTAACTGGGGCTGGGGGAGCGGTCCCAAGCAGGGCTGGCATTGCCCTTCATTGCACTTCTGTTGTGCCCCGGTGCCTGGCTGCGGTCTGCCCCATGTCCTCCGTGGCTCCCCCCTCCATGGCCTGGCAGGAGGGGTGGCACTGTCCAGTTCAGCTGGACCGGGCAGAGGCTGCACCAGCTGCCTCCTCACCAGGCGCTGAGCCGGGGCGAAGGATGCGGGACAGCCCCTTCGCTTCCCGAGCGTGGCAGGTGGGGTGGCCGGGGGGCAGCGGGATGGGCTCTCGGGATGTACCCATAACTTTCACACTACTTTTCTTCGGCGTTTCCGGTTGATTTTTGACCTGTCGGTTGGTTCCTAATAAAGGCAAGGCCCGTGAGCGGCCGTGGGCGCTATCACGGGGGTGCCCCGCGGGGTCTGTCCGTGCCCGCGGGGGGGGTCTCGCCGTGATTCCCGCCAGGCGGCGCCGGGGCCGCCCAGGGGCGAGGTCTGGGCCGAGCCGCGCGCCTTGGGCGGGGCCGGGTCGGTCACGTGCCAGGTCGTGCTCACCCCCGCCCCGCCTCTGCCGTTCTGCGATCACGCGATCGATCCGCCCGCGCCGGGTCCTGCTGCGCTCCTATTGGCTGGGAGCACCTGGCCTCCACCAATCACCAGGGTGGAGGCCCGGAAGTGGCTTCCACGTGTCGGGCTGAGCTGATGGCGGCGCCGCTGCGCGTGAGCGGCCGGCGAGCTCGGGGCGGGGGTCCCGGGACAGCGGGGGGGGCCGTGGCTGGGGGCCCGGGACAGCGGGAGGGGCCGGGGCGGGGGTCCCGNGCTGCTGACGAGCTGTGTCAGGGGCGACTGCGGGCGCTGGCGGCGGCGCTGGGCGGCTGCGGGTTGCTGCTGGGCTCGGCGCTGGCGGCGGGCGACGAGCGGCTCTACACGGTGGCGATGCCCGCGCTCCGCGTCCTGCCCCCCGAGACCGCCCACGGGCTGGCCCTGCGCGCCGCGGCCCTGGGGCTGNGGGGCCCTGCGGTGTGGGCAGGGGCCGGTTCCCGGGCTGACCCGTCACGGTTCGGGGAGGGCGCTGAGCTCTGCCAGACAGCGAGGTGCCCAGCGGGGCTCCGGAGGTGGCCCGGGGTGCAGGGGATGCCTGGGCAGGAGCCGTGGGTTCCTGGGGACACTGCAGGACGGAGGGGATGGGGAGGAAGGGGCTGGGTGAGGTCCTGGCTGCAGCACCTGGTGCCGGTGGCTCTGTCCTCCCTGGCTCCCGGCCCCTACCCCACAGGAGGTGCGAGTCCTGGGGCAGCGCTTCCGCAACCCACTGGGCCTGGCAGCTGGATTCGACAAGCAGGGCGAGGCTGTGGATGGGCTGTACAAGTTGGGCTTTGGCTTTGTGGAGGTGGGGACTGTCACACCCCAGCCCCAGGAGGGGAACCCCAGGCCCAGGGTGTTCCGTCTGGAGGAGGATGAGGCCGTCATCAACAGGTGGGACTCACGGGGCTGCTCTGCCGCATCTCACCCGCCCGAGGCAGGCCGTTTGTTTGGGTGGTCAAGCCCCGTCGTCTGTGCTGAGGTGGCTCTTGGGTGGGGTGTGCTGAGCAGAGCTGCACAGACCGTACGTCTCCCTTGTGCTTTTCCTGTGACCTGCTTGGGGCACGTGAACATCAGCCTGGCCCTGAACCTGCCTCTTCTGGTGCAGGTACGGATTCAACAGCCACGGCCACGCTGCAGTGGAGCGCAGGCTGCGCGCCCGCCAGGAGACACAGCTGAGGCTGACTGGTGGTGAGCTTCTGGAGTCTGCAGGGTGGGGTTGGGGGTCTCCCAGGCCAGCTGTGCAGTGTCTAGGCGCCAGAGCAAGGTGTGCTTGGACAGCAGGAACCTTCTTGGGGCTGTAGCCAAGCTTGCTGCTTGGGACAGGACATGTCTGCTGAGACTAGCCAAAACCAACAGGCCCCAGGGGGTGGTTTCTAAGGGCAGCCTCTGCTGGGTGTGAGGTGCTGACCAGGGCAGCTGCAGTGATGCTCCTGTGGCTGCAGGACAGTCCCAGGCTGATCCCCATGTAACATGTGAGCTGCATACCCCCATCTTGATTTTAGCTGGTTCTGGGGCCTCCCTTGTTGGGTGCTCTGGCCCCTTGGGTGGTGGTTGATCCTGCTGTCCTGGCTCAGCCGTGTCTGTGTTCCAGAGGGGATGCCCCTTGGAGTCAACCTGGGCAAGAACAAGAGCTCTGCTGACGCAGTAGCTGACTACGTGGCTGGGGTCCGGACACTGGGCCCTTTGGCTGACTACCTGGTTGTGAACGTGTCCAGCCCCAACACCCCAGGGCTGCGGGACCTGCAGGGCAAGGCTGCGCTGAAGGACCTGCTGACCAAGGTGGGTGAATCCCACAGCTGCAGCACTGGGTGCCTGTCCTGTCAGTGGTGCCGTGGGGGGAGAGCAGGGCCTGTCCCTCTGCTGCCTGTGGTGGTGGGTGCACGTGTGACCAGCCAGGGCAGATGTCCCCTGACACGCTGCTCTGTGCCGCGATGTGTTCCCCTGCAGGTGCTGGCAGAGAGGGACGCGCTGCCCTGCGAGCACAAGCCAGCCATGCTGGTGAAGATTTCTCCTGACCTCAGCGAGCAGGACAAGCAGGACATTGCTGGTGTTGTCTGCGAGGTGAGGAGGAGGGAGGGAGAGGCTGGCAAGGAGCTGGGCTGGGGGTCCTCCTGCTCTCATCTCACACCACAGTGCTCCTGACAAGTCACCTCTCTGAAGGGACAGGGATCCGCAGCTCCCTGCCTGCTGTAGGGACGGTGTCCTGGGTGGCTCCGAGTCCACGAGGGCCTGTGTGTGTCACCCAGACCCTGGGGACGGTCCAGGCAGTGAGGGGCAGCTGCTTTGTCCCCAGGCACATGCTGGTGGGTGGATCCTGGCCTGGCAGTGTGGGAGGCAGGGGCTGGTGGCAGCTGTGTCCTCATGCTGCTGCCCCCCTCAGCTAGGTGTGGATGGGCTAATTATCAGCAACACCACCGTGAGCCGCCCCAGCAGCCTCCAGAGCAGGCAGCGCATGGAGCCTGGCGGCCTCAGCGGGAAGCCCCTGCGGGAGCTCTCCACACAGACCATCAGAGAGATGTACACCCTCACCCAAGGTGGGGGCAGAGCAGGGCCTGGGGGCACCTGTGGGCACCACTTGTGCTGTCCTGACCCTGCTCCTGCCCGCAGGCCAGGTGCCCATCATCGGGGTGGGTGGGGTGAGCAGTGGGCACGATGCCCTGGAGAAGATCCGTGCTGGAGCCTCCCTTGTGCAGATGTACACGGCACTGGTATATCACGGGCCACCGGTGGTGGGGACAGTGAAGCAGGAACTGGAGGAGCTGCTGAGGTGAGTGAGGGGCCAGGCACCCCCCTGGGGAGCCCTGGGCCCAGGGTGGCTCTGGGCAGCTGCACAGGGCTGAGCCGTGGTGCCAGGCCAGCCCATCACACACTGTCCTGGGCAGGGAGCAGGGGTTCAAGAACGTCATGGAGGCAGTTGGAGCAGATCACCGGCGCTGACACTGCAGAAACAAGGTCTAGCCAGGACGTGGTGAAGCTGGGCAGGCTGGGGCTGAGCCAAGGTCCTGGTCCCAGCCCCTGAGAAGGGTCAGTGATGGTGAAGCTGGGGTTGCACTGGTGGGGAGCAGGGTGGGGACCTCTGTGGGCCCCGGGTCCTGCTGAGTGTCAATAAACGTCTGTCTCACCTGGTCCCGTGTGCTGCCTGGGCTGTGTCCCCCTGGCCCAGCTCTCCTCAGCAGAGCAGGATCGGCTCTTTGTGTTGTTCCCGGTCAGTGCGTCTCTTGCCGGTGGCAGAAGCTGGAGGGCAGCTGAACTCTGGGCTGGATCCGTGCCTGTCTCACCAAGGCTCTCCTCAGAGACCTATGCCTGAGGCCAGGCCCTTGGGAGGTGCTGGGCACCATTTCCTCCATGTGCTGCCAGTATGTAGGTGTTTGGAGACAGAGGTGGTTCTGTTCTCTGTGTTATGGAAAGGCCTTGTTTGTTCCTGCTGCTGGAGAGTTTGTCTCTGGGGCCTCTGGTGTTTACTGCTTTGCCCTGGCTCCCTGCAATCACCTCGGGCTTTTCTTGAGCAACTCGGCTTGACCTGGACATGCTCCCTCTGCAGCCTTCACACCCCACCCTGTGAGGCAGGATTGCATCACCCACTTCAGGCTTGTTTACAGGAGGAGCAGGGCTGCTGACCCTGCTCTCGGGGACCTTCCGCTCATGTCAGGGCTGTCACCCCCTGCCCCCACCTCGGCACCACTCTCCCCGTTTCCCGGAGCCTGCTCTGGACAGGTTGTGCTTCTGACGGGGTGTGACCTGGCCTGGTGGCCAAGGTTGTGGTGTCCTTTCCCTGGAAAGGGCTTGGATGGCTCTTGCTCTCCCAGTGTGCAGGAGGCTGCCATGCCTGTGGGGGCATGAGCTTGGCTTTCACTGTGTCCTGTGGCACCCTTTGTGCTCTGCTGCCCTTTGGTTGTGCCCCCTTGGTCGGAGCAAGCTCTGCCTGCTGCCCTTGCTGGCGGTTCAGCTATATCCACCCCCTGGGCACTGCCCAGCAACTGCTGCCACCAGTTCCCGTAAGGCCAGAGGGCCGGGGGCTGCTGGGCGGGGAGAGCGGGCTGCTGTGGCTTGGCTACAGTCCCCCAGAGCCTGCAGCCAGCTGGCGTGTGGCTGCTGCGGGCTGTGGACAATGCCAGGCAGGGCATGAGGTGGGATTCAACCCCTGTGCCTTCCCCTTCCAGCACTGCCGGTGCCCCCCGGGGACTGCTCCAGGTGCTGTCACAGGGCAGTTTTGCAAGGGCAGGGGCTGGCTCTGCCTCCTGTGAACCTCAGCTGGTGTCACAGGGCACCAGCATCTGCAGCCAGATCCCTCCCTGCATATTTGTAGCTGCAAAATCCCGGAACCTCTTGGCACGGTGGGTTCCCGAGGGGGTTGGCAGGAGTCCCAGAGCCTCTGCCAGGCCGGCTGTGAGCCAGGTGGGGATTTCTGTGCTCCTTCTGCTGGGAAAGGTGCTGGCTCCGTCCGGCAGGGTCAGGAGGTCTGGAGCACACGGGGCTGCACCAGGGCAATAAAAGGGCTGAGGAGGAAGCCCTGAACAGCATCGCCCTGCAGGAGGAGGCTGCTGTGAGGAGAGGGAGCTGTGAGCATGGGGTGAGCGATGTTGGTGTGTCCCTGCGTGTGCTTGGTGCTGTGTCCATCCTGCTCTCCTGGCTGAGGACCTGGCCCTGCTGTGGGCTGTGGCAGGACCTGCAGTGGGCCTGGAAGTGCTCCGGGTCCCAACACTGTAGGCTTGTCCTCCACAGCAGCAGAGTCTAGGTTTGGCCCAGGCTATGTCTGATGGGCAGCGCTCGGGGTGTGGGGTGCCCCTCTGCCCTCCCGGGGAGGGAGCCCCTGGGGCTGGGCATGAGCCTGGCCAGGGCAGGGGTCCTGGTGGAGCCCCCGGACAGGAGCAGGGGGTGTGAGCCCACTGCTGAGTGTGCCCCATCTCCCTTGCAGACCTGCAGTGCTGCTGATCGCTGGCCTGGCCTGGACTGTGCTGGAGACCACGAGAGCCACTGGTATCTTCCAGGGTGAGGGTGGGAGCGATGGGGCTTGGACAAAGGCAGGGGCAGGGCAGACAGGACTGGGGAGGGGTCTGCTGGAGGTGGGGGTGATGTCCTGGGCTGGGTCCCTGGGGCCAGCTGAGCATCCTCTGCCTGCAGAGTGGAGCTGTGCAAAGCCTGCGGAGATTGAACACGGCTACGTGGAGCACCTGATCAAATACCGCTGTGACCCGCACTACCAGCTGCGGGGCTCTGCTGATGGTGAGGCCAGTGGAGGGGACACAGCACCCAGGGAGGGGGCTTGTCCTGGCCACAGGGGGTGCATGAGGCTGTCCCAGTGGTGCAGGCCCCCTCCCGCCTTCCTCGGGGGCACAAGTAGCTGCTCACCAGGGGTACAAGTGCCTCCAGAGCTCCCTGGCTGTGGGGCCCTTGCTCCCCCTGGCAGGTGCTGACTCTGGTTCCCCTCCAAAGGCTCATACAGGTGTGAGGGGAACAACACATGGGTGAGCCCCGAGGCTGGCAAGGAGGTGCCCATCTGTGAGCCAGGTGAGTGGAGCAGCAGGGAGGGGGGCTGCAAGCAGCCTGTCTGGGCAGCCCTGGGGCTGCACAGGCTGCTCCCTGGGGCTGCTGTGGGCCAGGGGGCTCACCAGGGCCCTGCTCTGCCCTGCGCAGTGTGCGGGAAGCCGAAGAACCCCCCCAGGCAGATGCAGCGAATTATCGGAGGGCTGCTGGCTCAGAAGGGCAGCTTCCCCTGGCAGGGCCGGCTGGTGACCCGCCACAACCTCACCGTGGGGGCCACGCTCATTGGGGACCAGTGGCTGCTGACCACGGGCACGAACGTCTTCCTGAACCACAGCAAGGATGCCAAGCCTGAGGAGATTGCCCCAACACTGCAGCTGTTCCTGGGTGGCCGGGAGCAGCCTGCCCTGCCCATCGAGCGCGTGGTGCTGCACCCTGGCTACCCCCAGGCTGTAGACCTGGCCCTGCTGAAGCTCAAGGATAAGGTGCTCCTCGGGGAGGAGGTGATGCCCATCTGCCTGCCCCAGAAGGACTACGTGCGCCCGGGGCGGGTGGGCTACGTCTCGGGCTGGGGCCGCGGCGCCACCTTTGCCTTCTCCGAGATGCTGAAGTACGTGATGCTGCCCGTGGCAGAGGGTGAGAAGTGCAGGGAGTACTACGGGGCGCGGAAGGGGTCGGACGGGGTCTGGCCCATCCTCAGCAATGACACCTTCTGCGTGGGCATGAGCGAGCTGCAGGAGGACACCTGCTACGGGGACGCTGGCGGCGCCTTTGCTGTGCAGGACCCTGATGATGACACCTGGTACGCGGCTGGTGTCCTCAGCTATGACAAGACCTGCACGGCCTCCAAGTACGGTGTGTACGTGGACGTGTGGCGCGTCCTGGCCTGGATCAAGGAGACGGTGGCGGCTGGCTGAGGCAGGGCCGTGAGGGAATAAAGCTGTTCTACACCCGGTGGCAGGCTCTGTCCGTCTGTCTGTCTGTCTGTCTGTGCACAGGGCGTGCCCTGCCCCGTGGGGATGTCTGTGGGGTGTCTGCTGGGCTTCCCCTGGAGGGTTGGTCGAGGGCCCTCGTCTGCAGGGACTGCCCGGGGCTCGGGGGTTCTGCCCCCTCACCCCGTCTGCGGAGGCCCCTGCCGGGCTCTCCCCACTCTCTGGAGGTGTCTCTGGGTTCTCTCTTGCCTCTGGAGGTCCCTGTGGGTTCTCCCCTGTCTCCGGAGGTCCCCCCGGTGGTCCCCGCGGGCTCTATCCCAGGGGTTCTCCTGCCGCGCCCTCTCCGTCCGGAAGTCCTCCCCTGGTCACGTGATCCATACATCATTGCCCCGCGCCGGAAGTCCTCCAATGGACTGGCGCACGTCTTCCCTAGCGGGGCTGGACTCTATGGTGTTTGTCCCCTGATAGGCTCTGGCCGCTCTCTCTGTGGTGCGAGCGGCTAGAGCGGCCATTCTCGCGGAGCACTGTGGGGCGGCCATGGCGGCGCTGGGGTACCCGGTTTACAGTCGCTGAGGCAACTGCCTGCGGCTGTGGGAGCGGGACCGGGCCGCCCGCCCTCCAGCTACCGGCCGGCCTTGCGCGGCGCGGCAGCGGCGATGGCAACGGCGAGCGAGGAGTCGCTGCACCGTCTGGAGGGGACGAGCCCCGAGGCCGAGCCCGGCGGGCTGGTGCTGCGCCAGCGGAGCGCCGCCGCCGAGCAGCACATCTTCAAGGCTCCGGCGCCGCGGGCCTCGCTGCTGGGCCTGGACGTGCTGGCGGCGCAGAAGCGGCGGGAGCGCGAGGAGGAGGCGGCCGGCGCGAAGCGGTCCCGGGTCTCCTCCTACAAGGACTGGGAGGAAGGCCGGGACGAGGCGGGCAGCCCCGAGGAGGACGAGGAGGAGGAGACCGCCCGGAGCGGCCGGGGCGCTCGCAAGGACAGGTGTGGGAGCTGCAGGCACCGGGCGCGGTGCGGCCGCGGGATCCCGTCCAAGGGAACGGGCAGGAGCGGGGTTGGGAGCGCTGCAGGGCTAGGCAGGCTCTGAGGCCTCGAGAGCTGAGGGGCTCTAGGAAAAGCTCCTCCAGCGGTGCCCTCCCCGAGGCACCGTGGGCAGGAGCGTGGTTCAGTGCTGTTGGGTCTGCAAACACCAGCTTTCTGCTTGTTGGTGCCTGGAGACAGGGGCCTGCTCACAAGTGCAGTGTCTGAGGGCATCAGCAGGCCCGGCGGGCTGCTAGCAAAGGGTGGAGAGGGGTCCTTTAACTGTGAAGCTTTTGCTATAGCAGAGATTAGAACTAGAGTTCTATGAGACAAGTCAAGGGCCAGCTGTTCCTCAGCACGATTGAGGGTTTCTCTCCGCTCTGCATTTCCAGGCACTACCGTTCTGTACACGTGGAGACCCCTTCCTACACTGGGGGTGTCAGCGAGGAGTTCTGGGAGCGCAGCCGGCAGCGGGAGCGGGAGCGCCGGGAACACGGCGTCTTCGCCTCCTCCAAGGAGGAGAGGGAGCGGAAGGGGCGCGGCCGGGACCGGGACCACGACCGCAAACGGGACCGCGGTAACTGCCAGGGGCCCCTGGGACCTTCCTGCTTAGGGCTTGGGCTTGTTCCTCAGCCTGTTCGTAGCCCTCAGGGTTTGTGGTATGTTCTGCAGCACACTTGGGGAGCCTGTTTGTGCAGCGGGCACCTGATCTTCCTTTCTTTCCGCAGAGGAGCGGGACAGGAGCCGTCACAGCAGCAGGTCAGAGAGGGACGGCTCATCAGAGCGCAGCAGCAGGAGGAGTGAACCAGAGAGCCCCAGACATCGGCCTAAAGGTAGGACTGGGGGCCTGGTGGAATTCTCATGTGAGACCTGACAAGAAGGGGCTGCTTTGGGTTTGTTTGTTTCCTGCTGGGTTTGTTGGCCAAGCGAGGGTAGAACAGCCTGTGTCTTTTCACGTTGGGTGAGGGCAAGCATAAAACTGCTAGCTCAGCCTGGGTCTGGAGCAATCTGCCAGCTCTGTGTGTGTGTGAAGATCTGGCTGATCTCTGTGCAGTGAGTTCTGTTCTGGGTCTATGTGGTAGAAATTTTTTGGTAATTTTCCTTGGAATCATTGGGTCAGCCCATTCTCTTAGAGGGAGGAAAAGTGGGTACCCTTTCCCTGAGCTCCTTGCTAGAAGCTGTAAGGTGTCTCCAGGTGGGGTCACTGTAGGAACATCAGCTGTCAAACCCCATCTCTTCTGCTAGATGCAGCCACCCCCTCTCGCTCCAGCTGGGAGGAGGATGATAGTGGCTACAGCAGCACCCGCCGCTCCCAGTGGGAATCTCCCTCACCCACCCCTTCCTACCGAGATTCAGAGCGCAGCCACCGGGCACCGTCACTGCGGGACACGGACCAGAGGGACCGGGACAGGTACCAGTGCCAGGGGCTGCTCAGCTGCAGAAAGGGGAGTATGTAAGTGTGGCACCTGTCTGTGGGCACCAACTCCTCCCTGATGCTGTGTCCCCAGGTCTGTCAGGAGCAGATACTCGGATAAGACGCCGTTGCCCACCCCATCATACAAGTACAACGAGTGGGCTGATGACCGCAGACACCTGGGGTCCACGCCACGGCTGTCCAGGGGCAGAGGTGAGGAGCCTGGTCTGAGCTGCCCGGGCAGTGGTGGGATCCTGGTTTGCTGCACAGCACGTGGCCAGGCTCTGTGGGATTCCCTCTGGTGCCCAGACTGAGCAGCTCACCCTGTGCAGGGCGGCGTGCAGACGGGGAGGAGGGCATTGCCTTTGAGACGGAGGAGGAGCGGCAGCAGTGGGAGGACGACCAGCGGGTGAGGAGCGGGGCAGGCAGCAAGGCTGGGGTGCTGGGCTGGGTGGGCCCTGGGGAGCAGCGGGAGGGCCCAGCCCGGGGAGCATCTCTGCAGACCTGGGCTAAGGGGGCTGCCTGGCCCAGCCTCAGGGCCAGCAGAGCTCAGGGCCACACCTCTCCCCTCCCAGCAAGCTGACCGGGACTGGTACATGATGGATGAAGGCTATGACGAGTTCCACAACCCCCTGGCCTACTCCTCTGAGGACTATGTGAAGAAGCGGGAGCAGCACTTGCACAAGCAGAGGCAGAAGCGCATCTCAGCGCAGCGGCGGCAGATCAACGAGGTAGGGGCGAGATGTGGGGTCAACTGCCCTGAACCTGTGGGGTTTGCTGCCCTCTGAGATCCACTTGCTAGGAGCAAAGGCCAAGCCCTGGCTCTCGGGTGGAGTAGGAAAGTCTGTGTCCTGCCCTGGACTGAACAAGGGCTCGCAGGGACATGGTCATTAGGTTCCCCTGGGAAGCACAGCCCTGCATCTCCTTTGTGGGGTAGAAGTTCCAGTCGGGGTGGCTGTGGAGGGTCACTGTGTCCAGGGCAGCAGGACTGCAGAAGGCTGCCCTCCTGTTCTTCGTGTTACTCACAGGGTTGTCTGCTCTTGGCCCAGTGAACGCTGGAGGCTGCTGCCCTCAGCACGTGAGCAGGATTACGTCCAGGCTTCCTGGTGTGTTCTGAGTATGGCAGGGGCCTTGTGGACAGTGTCCTGTGTTTCTTGTAGCATGCTGCTTCTGATCACTGTTTCTGCCCTAGAACTTTTAGGCTCCCAAGACTGGAACCACCAGTTTCATCCTCTTGTTAGTGCAAGGCCCAGACCTGATCCTGATCCCCCCCTGAGCTGATGTGCTCTCCTGGGCTTTCTGTGTGTTTTCTGACGTGTTGTTTCCTGCAGGACAATGAGCGCTGGGAGACCAATCGCATGCTGACCAGTGGTGTGGTCCATCGGATTGAAGTGGATGAGGATTTTGAGGAGGATAATTCTGCTAAAGTACATCTCTTGGTGCACAACCTGGTGCCCCCTTTCCTGGATGGAAGGATTGTCTTCACCAAGCAGGTAGAGACTGTGGCTAATGCACTGATGGCAGGGAGCCCCTCAAGCAGGAGTGCTCTGTACTGAACCAACACCTCTCTCCTCTAGCCAGAGCCAGTCATCCCTGTCAAGGATGCCACCTCAGACTTGGCCATCATAGCCCGGAAAGGCAGCCAGCTGGTGCGCAAGCACAGGGAGCAGAAGGAGCGTAAGCGGGTATGCTGTGAGTTCTTAGCTTGCTACCACACTGTGCTCGTGTCACGTGGTGCTTCCCAGCCTTTGTCTGGACTCTGCTGAATGCAGGCTCTGGCAGCAGTGACAATAAGGAGGTCGTAGGACATCCTGGCAGCCCAGCTGGTTGCATTGTTACAGAAGCAGCTGCTGTGATGTGATTTTCTGAGGCGCTGCCTGGGACGTGAACCACCATGTGCTTGTGCAGAAGAGTCTGATCCAAGGGACGTTTGGATCAGGGGGAAGAGTGCGAGGGAGCGTAGGGATAGTGGCCAGCGTGGTGGCAGGATAGATCTGGTCACGTCTCAGCAGGAGAGCGTGAGGAGGAGTGTGCAGTAAGGGACCATGTTAGTTTCTGGGGATGTTTTCTGGGTACTGTCTCTAGAGCTGATGTGATAGCTATGGGGAAAGCAAAGGTGTGTTCCTTGTAAAATGAAATTGAGCTGCATTTGGTCTGTGTATGTTTGTGAGTGGAATGGAAGTGGGAGCTGAACGGGTATCAGAGGTGAGAGCAAACAGGGAGATGGGAGAGAGGCCTTTCAGCATCTGACAAGAGCAGGAAGATTATCTCTGGCTCCAATTTGCATAGATTTAAGCTTAGACTTAATGGAAGGGTCAGCAGCTGGAACCATTTTCTTAGGAGGTGTTTGGTCATCCTGTGCTTGGAGTCTCTGTGTTCAGAGCATTGTCTAAAAGCTCTGCTCCAGCCCTCCTGGAAGAGGGGACTTGGTGTAGGAATGGGGAGCACGTCCTGTGCTGTAGCACTGGGGAGCTGTGGGGCTAACACGCTTTCCTGGTGTGATGGGTGGGATTGGAGGAGAATGATTTGTCAGTGCTTGCTGTGGAAAAGTTATGCTGCTCTCTGTCCTTCCAGGCTCAGCATAAGCACTGGGAGCTGGCAGGTACAAAACTGGGAGACATTATGGGGATCAAGAAGGAGGAGGAGAAGGATGAGATGGTGACAGAAGATGGCAAAGTGGATTACAAGTAGGAGCTTGTTCTGAATTACTCCTGCTCAGCTGGTGATGGGGTTTTAGGCATAGCAAAGTGTGTGGAGAGGCAGCTTCAGGACTTAGGTGTTTCCTTAGGACTGAGCAGAAGTTTGCTGAACACATGAAAGAAAAAAGTGAAGCCAGCAGTGAGTTCGCCAAGAAGAAATCAATCCTGGAGCAGAGACAGTATCTACCCATCTTCGCTGTGCAGCAGGAGCTGCTCTCCATCCTCAGGTATGGCTGCCAGGAAGCTGGTCTTAGAGCATCCCCAGGGCATTGGCCTACATCCCAAGAACCCTGGTGAGGAATCCTTGGTACACAGCCTGTTTGGAGGCTGTGCACTCAGGACACAAAGGCCATTGCTTGCTGTGGCTGGTGGCAGCTCTCCTGCCTGAGTAGGAGGATGCTTTGATGGCCAGCCAGGGCCCTTCTTTGTGGTGCACCAAGAAATGCCTCTTCCTTCTTCAGAGACAACAGCATTGTGATCGTGGTGGGGGAGACGGGCAGTGGGAAGACGACTCAGCTGACCCAGTACCTGCACGAGGATGGGTACACTGACTACGGCATGATCGGCTGCACCCAGCCCCGGCGCGTGGCAGCCATGTCAGTGGCCAAGCGGGTCAGCGAGGAGATGGGGGTGCGCCTGGGCGAGGAGGTGAGCCTGGCAGAGGGGTGCAGCCTCGTGGGGGGTGCAGCCTGGCAGCAGTGAGTGCCTGGGGCTGCTGGAAGACTTGCTGGTGTCTCTGCTCTCCCAGGTGGGCTACGCCATCCGCTTCGAGGACTGCACCTCTGAGAACACGGTGATCAAGTACATGACAGACGGGATCCTTCTCCGGGAGTCGCTGCGGGAGGCTGACCTGGACAACTACAGTGCCATCATCATGGACGAGGCACACGAGCGCTCCCTCAACACCGACGTGCTCTTTGGCCTGCTGCGGGAGGTGTGTGAGAGCCCGAGCTAGAGGAGCAACTCGGGGCATGTGAGCTGGTCTTGGAGCGGAGAATTGGCAGGGACAGCCCCTCTCTACCAGGTCTGGGAGAGGGAAGCAGAGCTGCCACGTCTCTGCACTTGCTGCTCCAACATTCTGGTCTCTGGCTCTGGGGGGTCAAATCTCCCCTGGTGCCAAAGTGCTGCTGGAGGCTTGCTGGCAGAAACTCTAGGTACAGAGAGCTTTGCTGCCTTGGGGCTTCCTGGAGTGAGGTCGAGTCTTCGCTTCGCACAGCTCATACAGCACCTGTGTTCCCTGCTGTCAGTGGCCAGTGCCTCTAGAGAGTACAGCAGGAGCCCTGGCCTGTGCTGCTGTCTCAGTAGGAACAGAAGCAGCCTGCAGCCATGCACAAATGCCCCTTCCTTATTTTATCTTTCATCTGCTTTCTAGGTAGTGGCCCGACGCTCAGACCTGAAGCTTGTTGTCACCTCGGCCACGATGGATGCAGATAAATTTGCCTCCTTCTTTGGGAATGTTCCCATTTTCCACATTCCTGGGCGCACTTTCCCTGTGGATATTCTTTTCAGCAAGGTATAGTCAATGTGGCAGAAGGAAGTTCTGTGACTTGGGTGGCTGCACTCTGTGGTGGACACAGAAAAGAGGGAGCAGTAGCCATGCCATGATGCAGTCTTGCACCTGTGATGGTGCAGGTGAGATTATTGGTGTCTGTAACCTGGGCTGTGCCTTTCAGACCCCACAAGAGGATTATGTGGAGGCTGCAGTGAAACAAGCCCTGCAGGTCCATTTGTCTGGTGCTCCTGGAGACATCCTCGTCTTCATGCCTGGCCAGGAGGACATAGAGGTGAGATGGAAGGACAGGCACTGTCTTACCCCTTTGTTGTTTTAATCTTATGTTTACACCCCTTCTTGTGTCTAGGTGACCTCAGAGCAAATTGTGGAGCACCTTGAGGAGCTGGAGAAGGCGCCAGCTCTTGCTGTACTGCCTATTTATTCTCAGCTACCATCGGACTTGCAGGCCAAGATCTTCCAGAAGGTGCTGATGTAGGAGTGGGGATGGGGGAAACTGGTGCAGGGAAGAGTACTGAGCATGAGAGGAGCAGATGTGCCTTTTATGTTGCATGTGGGGTTGAGAGAAAGCACGAGCCCCCTCAGTTTCCCGAGGGTCATCCCTGCCTTTCTGGGTTTTGTGTTGCTCTGCTCTCCTCGGTGGTGCAGGGGCCTGTGCCCAGGGATGTCACTGATGCACAATGTTCTGGCAGGCTCCAGACGGGGTCAGGAAGTGCATTGTTGCCACCAACATTGCAGAGACCTCGCTGACAGTGGATGGCATCATGTTTGTGATTGACTCTGGATACTGCAAGTTGAAGGTACAAGATTTCCTGTGCTGTTCACGCCTGTGATCTCAGGGTTGGGTTGAGGCAGTTCTGGGGCAGTGACCCAGCCTTCCTCTTACTTCAGTCTGTTCTTGTGCCCTGCAGGTTTTCAACCCCCGCATAGGCATGGATGCGCTGCAGATCTACCCCATCAGCCAGGCCAATGCCAACCAGAGGGCAGGCCGAGCTGGCCGGACAGGCCCAGGCCACTGCTTCAGGTAGGCACGTCACTGGTGTCCCTGTCGTGTCTGCAGCGTGGCAGCAGGTGACATGTGCTTTTGTGTCACTGGTGGTGTTTGTTATCTTGAACTTCTTGGAGGATGAGAGCAGTAGGCAGGCCTTGAGACCTTCTCTCTTTGAACCCAGTGCCTCTGCAGAGGCAAGGATGTTCTCCAGTTTCTTCCCTTGCCCACCCTCACTTGTGGCTGTTGTGCCCAAGCCAAAGCAGCTTTCTCAAGGCTTTGCTTGCGACAGGTCTGTGCCCAGGGAACGACTATGCTTGAGAGGGGCATATGCTGTTACACCAGCACCTGGTATGCTGGGGAGGCCACTCT
This sequence comes from Brachypteracias leptosomus, assembly GCA_013401335.1. Classification (NCBI taxonomy): domain Eukaryota; kingdom Metazoa; phylum Chordata; class Aves; order Coraciiformes; family Brachypteraciidae; genus Brachypteracias; species Brachypteracias leptosomus. The sequence goes on from VYZX01017646.1 coordinate 212,751, forward strand.
CCAGCCAGGGTGGAGGTTCCTCCCGGGGGTCCTGCTGGCTGGCCTGACTGAGTGTGGAGTCTCTGCCCCATGCCATGCCTGGCTGGGTTGGGTGAGGAGCAGTGTCCTGAGTGGGAGGAGTGTGCTCTTAGCATCTGTTCCCCAGGCTCTACACCCAGAGTGCCTACAAGAATGAGCTGCTGACAACTACAGTCCCTGAGATCCAGCGCACCAACCTCGCCAATGTGGTGCTTCTGCTCAAGTCTCTGGGCGTGCAGGACCTGCTGCAGTTCCACTTCATGGATCCACCCCCTGAGGACAACATGCTCAACTCCATGTACCAGCTGTGGATCCTGGGTGCCCTGGACAACACAGGTATTGGCTGGTGGGACAAGCCTCAGCCTGCGAGACTGGGACCTGCCTGGCTGCTGAGCCCTGTGCTGTTCCTGCAGGTGGTCTGACCTCAACAGGACGTCTCATGGTGGAGTTCCCACTGGATCCTGCACTCTCCAAAATGCTCATTGTCTCCTGTGACATGGGTTGCAGCTCTGAGATCTTGCTTATTGTCTCCATGCTGTCTGTGCCAGCCATCTTTTATCGGCCTAAGGTACCCTTTGCTCTTTTGGCAGTTTGGGGCCTTCCCCTGCCCTCTGACTGACCCGTGTGCTTTGCTCACCCTTCAGGGCCGAGAGGAGGAGAGCGACCAAGTGCGGGAGAAATTTGCTGTTCCTGAGAGCGATCACTTGACCTACCTGAACGTTTACCTGCAGTGGAAGAACAACAACTATTCCACACTGTGGTGCAATCAGCACTTCATCCACGCCAAGGCCATGCGGAAGGTGAGGCTGTGGCAGGAGGCTGGGGAGGGGGGGGAGCCCTGCGTGAGGAGGGGTCTGACTAGCACACACCTCCACAGGTGCGGGAGGTGCGGGCGCAGCTGAAGGACATCATGGTGCAGCAGCGGATGAGCCTCGCGTCCTGCGGCACCGACTGGGACGTCGTCAGGAAGTGCATCTGTGCTGCCTATTTCCACCAGGCTGCAAAACTGAAGGTGAGGGGTGTCTGAGCCAGGCAGGGGATGAGGGGCCAGTCTGGGAACGGGTGGAGTAACCACTCCTTCCTTTGCAGGGCATTGGGGAGTACGTGAACATCCGCACGGGCATGCCCTGCCACCTGCACCCCACCAGCTCTCTGTTCGGCATGGGCTACACACCTGACTACATCGTGTACCATGAGCTGGTCATGACCACCAAGGTGAGCTTGGGCTGGGGGCTGGCAACAAGGCAGGAGAGAGCTCAGAGGGAGATGGGAGGGCTCTGCTGCAAGGCCAGGATCTATCAGGAGGGCAGTTCTCAGCCGTTCTCATCTATACCAACTCGGCACATCTGTGTCCCCTGCGGAGTCCTGTTTGTCCCTTTCCCAATATTTTCCCAATATTTTTTCCTGGCCTATGTGGGACATGTTTGAACCTCTTTGTGGTCTCACCAAGTCCAGCCTGTAGCAGCTTCCAAGGCCAGGAGGAATTGCCCAGAAGGGGTTTAGTCCCAGCCTGAGAAGTGCCATCAGCAAGCAGGGTAGAGGGGGAGCTGCCCTGGCTCTGGAAGTGGTGCCCAGGCCCTGGCAGTGCCATCCTGCTACCCTGGTCTGTCTTTCTGTCCCTGCAGGAATACATGCAGTGTGTCACTGCTGTGGATGGAGAGTGGCTGGCAGAGCTGGGCCCCATGTTCTACAGTATCAAACATGCTGGCAAGTCACGGCAGGTGAGTCTCCTGTCCAGGACAAGCTGGCAGCAGGCCCGCAGCATCTAGTGCAGTGTGTGTGCTTGACATGGAGGGAACAGACCCATGGGCCTGCAGAGGCTGCTGCTGGCCAGCCCTCTGCCTGTCCCTGACCTGCTGCTGCCTTGTCCAGGAGAACCGTCGCCGTGCCAAGGAGGAAGTGTCGGCCATGGAGGAGGAGATGGCCTTGGCTGAGGAGCAGCTGCGTGCCCGGCGTGAGGAGCAGGAGCGCCGGAACCCGCTGGGCAGTGCAAGGTGGGTGCTGGCCCTGCCTGCCCATGGGGCTCCTGCTTAAGAGCAGGAGTCATGGACTGTGTGGGGAGTCCCAGCTTCCGCAGGTGTTCTAGTGTGGGGAAAGGTCGCGTGTTCCACTAATCCCTTGTCCTCTCCTGGCAGATCTACTAAGATCTACACCCCTGGGCGGAAGGAGCAGGGGGAGCCCCTGACGCCACGACGCACCCCAGCCCGCTTTGGCCTCTGAGAGGGCAGTGCCTGTTGCTTTGAAGTTGAGAGACTTCCAGGAGCAGCTGAGCCTTAGGAGAGTGCCCAGCTCCCATGAGCACTGTACTCTGTGGGGTTCTCTGCATCTTGTGGCCCAGGAAAGCTTTGGTACTTGGCACTAATTTTGCTACAGAACAGAAAGAATTTTATTTGTTTAAAGGTTGTCAGTCTAATCCTTGCTTTGTCCTGTGCTGCTCTGTGTCCTGGGGGTGAGTGCTGGGTGAGGCAGTCCTGCAGGGTCACCCAGAGCTGGTGCTGCCAAGTTGTCCTGTTGGGCCTGGGACAAGGCACAGAATTACATGGACCGAGGCCCAGCACTGCTGCGAAGGCAGCTCTCCCACAACCCCTGCCCTGGGCAGGCTGCCAGCTCCTGGTGGTCCCTGTGCACAGAAGACCGTCGGTCCAGCCCCGTTTCAGGCCCGGCTGTGCCAGGATTCAGCGCAGCTTCAGCTGTTCACACTTGTCCTGCTGCTCGTGTGTTCTGACCACGAGGGACGTGTTTTCCTCTGCATCCTTCCTGGTGAGTCTTGAAGATGTCTGGAGGAAAGGTAGGGGAGATGAGGTGATGTGGTGGTGCAGAGACAGTCCTGACCCGCTGGCCTTGCAGGAGCTGGGGTAGCCCAGCAGTTGTCCATCTGTCTCATACACCCTGTCCAGCAGCAGTAACTGCTGTGTGGAGAGCTCAGCCCCGCTCCCCATGTTCACCACCTACTCCCTTTTGCTGGGGGGTGGTCTGCTTGATTTGCTGCTGGATCTTGTGCCCTTGTTTCTCATTTGCCTGCCTGAAAGTGTTGTGAGCTAAGTGAGCTGGTGTGAGGGGAGGGCAGCCCCTCTGGTGAGGCTTCTTGCTCATATCTGCTCCTTCACATGTGCTGGCTGATGTTGCCCAGCACCAGCTCCCTCTACTTGTGCAGTCTGCTGCTGTCAGAGCATGGCAAGAGCGTGAGGTTTCGACCTGGAAAGAAAGACCCCTGGGCCCTGCGTGAACCAGCCCGTGACTGTCACTGTGCCCCCCGAGCTGCCCCCATGGCTGCACGAAGCTCTCCCAGGTGCCATTGACCACATCGGTGGAGGCTTCTGCTCTGTGTTTCTCTCTGTCCAAAAGAGTGAAAACAGGAACAAGTTGTTGGAAATGAAATTTCAATTTCTCCACGCCCTTCCCTGTCCATGCAGCTTCCCAGCACAGATCAATAGTGTTTAGACAGCTGAGGAGATTTTTTTTTCCCATCTTAAAGCACCAGATCAATAGCGGAAGAAAAACTAAACCCAAAACAAACCCCCAGCCTGTGTGTGCTACAGTAAATATGAATAGATGGGGCCTGGGTGCTGTGACAGCAGGGGCTGGAGGTAGTGGCTGTGCACAGGAGATGTGTCCTGTCATATGGGGTCACAGGTCACCCCTGGGGCTGCAGGACACCCTGTCACAGGTGGGAGGCAGGGGTGCAAGTTGCTGAGCTGCTGAAGGACCACAGACAGTGGTAGCTCAGTATGGGTTGTGTGCAGCAGTGGGGATGGGATTGATGGCTGGTGAAATGGGCCTGAGCTGGGGGCTGCTGGGTGAGCCTTGCACCCCAGGCCAGCTGAGGTGTGGGGAGCAAATGGGGCTGCCCCACCACAGCCCAGCAACTCTGGGCAGCATGTGGCTGGTCTGCCCATCCTGCCCAGGGCTGCACAGTAGCAGAGCGGGTCCCTGGGTGCCAGCGCTGCCCTGGGCATGTATCTGCCTGTGCCATGGGGCTCTCCATGCTGCTGCCACTCAGCGCAGTCTCACAGGTGTTTTAACAGGAAATTTCCAAGGCCAAGCTGGGCCCAGAAGGTGAACGCAGATGTACCATAATAGAAATCATCGGTTGCCATGACAACCTGCTCCACCAGCGAGTTGCAGCCACAGGCGGTGGGAGCAGCACCAACAGTCCTGCAAGCAGAGCCGCTTAACCCCCACCATGCAGAACCACAATTGAATTTAGCCCTAATTTCTGCCAGTGTACGGAGTCTCCATGGGGCACAGGAGCTCTGTGAGTCACAGCCTCCATGTCGGTGCCCTGCTGCGCCGTGCCACATGTGCCACCCTGTGCTAAGCTGTGCTGTGCTGCGCTGCATGGATGGGAGCAGAGGAGCTATGGTGGGGCTGGTCTGTCTGGAGGTGCCCATGCCTGAGCAGTCTGACCTGCTGCCACACCTGTCCTCTCCTCCAGCTGAGATGCTGCCACTCCTCCTGCCTGGGGCTGGCTGCTGTGGGCAGTGTCCACCTTGGCAGGGCTCGGCTCTGCTCCAGCCCCTCACAAGCCTGTGGGGCAACCCCATGCCCCTGACCCACGGCCCCCTGCCTGGTGCTGGGAGGACAGGGGGGACCAAACTGGGCCCTCTGTGGGGTGAGCCGGCACCGTGCAGTGCTGGGGATGGGAGTTGTCTCACTTTAATTACTGCCGTAATGTTATTCTTTTCAGTGCCACGTTAATTGAAATTAAACAGCTGCCACGTTCTGGCTGGGACAAAAGTGAATCCTTTTTCATTCCCCTCCAGTTTAATGAAGACTGACATGCGGAGAGAAAACAAAGGCGATCCAGCTGCTGCCTCTTGCCAGCACACGCACCAGCAATTACCGGGGACCCCACGGCCAGTGGAGAAGCCCCCAAGCACTCTGTCCCCACAGCCTGGCCCCCACACTCTGGGGTGCTCCTGCCCAAAGGGTCTGGATGACCCCATGTCGTGGGAGATGCCAGCACGGGGCTGCTGAGGAGAACCGCGGCGTGCTCAGGTAGAGTCCAGGCTTTGATCCTGTCTCTTGAGAAGTGTCTGGCCACCAGCCGTGCCCCATCGTGGCTCCTCAGTCCTTCCATGCCACCAGGGTTGCCCAGGTTCAGCCTCCTGACATTTGAAGTCACCAACTGGCCCACACAGCCTAAGAGCCAGAGCCGAGACAGCAACATCAGCTGAGGAGAGTATCTCTCTCCAACCTTATCTTTTTTCTGTTGTAGGACTAGGAGCTTGCTTGTGGTGCCATTCAGTACTTTAAAATATGCAAAATGAGGTGCTGGTACAAACCTCATTAACACCCGCCTCCAACATCATTAAGATGTTTCCAAGAAAATTAATTGAGAGACTCATTAAAAATAAATTAAGAAAAATGTGTTGCAGAGCGCTTGCTCCGAGCTCGTAAATCACGGCTCAAAGCTCCAGGCCGCTGCACAGGCAATTAACGCCAGCCAATTTGTTTTATCCTGACTGCGAAAATTAGAAAGCAGACATGGAGATTAGATTAGGAATGTCTGTCAAGCAGAACTTGGAGTGAATATTTTAGGATACAAAATGGAAATCAGGAAAACAAAGCTGGGACTTCATTCGGAAGAGCTGACAGGCAGCGGTGGGGAGGGAGGAGAGATTTAGATGTTTTCTGATGGAGGAGCAGCACTGTGCCTGCACTCGATGCTCCCCCACCTCTCTGCCAGGCAGCGCTCTGGTTCCTCTGCGCATCGACAGCCCTTTGTGGCTGTGCACAGGCACCACTGCCCTGCGCTCACCGAGAGCGCTGTGAGCTGCTGTGTGTGACACAGCCCGAGCCAACGTGTCGCCTCCGTGTGTGCCGATTACACACTTGGATTAGCAAACACAGTACAGCTGGTGAGCCCGCTGCCGGGTCTGCGGCAGCTCTGTGCCATTAGTACCCCTTTGTCCATTGCCTGCACCTTCCATCAGAGGATCTCCAACTGCTTTATATTCATGAACTGAACTGCGGAGCCCTTCTGCAAAATGAGCAAGCATTATTATCCCCATTTTGCACAGGGAAGCCAAAGCAGAGATAAGTTAAGGTCTTGCTTGTAACATGTGAATGCATAAATAGCTGTGCAGCAGCAGCACGTACCCGTGGTGTGCCGGACACCCCAATGGCTGGTTGTGCAGCCAGAGCCTGGCCACGGCTGCGTGCGAAGGGGATGAGGACAAACACCCACAGAGAGCTCACAGAAATGCTGGTCAGAGTGTCCTCCTCTGGTAGCTCTGGAACAGGAACAGATCTGAGTGATCTGGCAGCATGGCCTGGAGAAAACGCTGCCTCTTCCCCCTCACTGGACTCCGTGCCTGGGGAGCTGAGGGGCTGCGTGTGGCCTGTCAGATGTTCTGCTTCTCAGAGTCAACTGGTGCTGGCTGCTCTGGGGCTGGGTGTTGCTTCCTCACAGGCACAGGTAAACAGCCAGTGTTTGGAAAGCAACCATCATGGTTTTGCACATGGAAAACAGGGAAATCCCCTGGACAGGGCAGACTTTAAATCCTGATTTTCTTTGCTTTCTTATCTCATGTTGTCTAGACATGTCCGATGCTCATGTCCTGAGGTCCAACTCCACAGCATACGTGATGGTTTTGGGTGGGATTTCAAAAGGAGACCTCTCCAGGTACGTAACCCAGCTTCAAAGTCTGTTCCTGCATTTTGACCTCCTTTCTCTGGCAGCCCTTTCTCTACTGTGCCCTCCGCAGCTGGAGGGGATGCTGCCGTGGTGCAGCCACTGATACCAGCCCAGTTACATTGGGTATTTACCATGCTTTCTCCTTGTGGGTCCCTGGACTGCCTGGTCTTGGTACCACTGCCCAAAATACTGCAACTGAGCAAATGGAGAGGGGAAAAGAGTTTGGAGAAAAACCCAGATAGGATCATTTTAATATGAGCAAGCTCTTGGAGCATGTAAAGCAGCACAGAGGATGGTGCTGCTTCTGCACCTACATCAGAGCAGTGTAGCACTTTTACCTAACGAATGGAAGAAAATAATGAAATGATGGATTATATTGTGAACATCAGTATTGGCAGGTTGAGGGGACCATGGATGTGGCCATGTCACACTCAGGCTGAACTAGTTCTGTTTTCCAGTGAAAATTTTCCATGGTGAGCCTTTGCATGAAGATGCATTTAATTGAAATGTTTGACTAACCCCTTTCAACTATTTCTGAGTTATGGAATAAGTGGAAAAATACTTGCATGTAAAAAATTACTAGTGTTAAAAATAATTCTAACCACAGGAAAAGTAGCTACAGTTTTTTTAGCTTAACCAGACTTCATCCTCCTGTGGCCTAACTCCTTCCTAAGAAACAGCCACTTGCAACTACAATAGGAACACTTTTGAGCATGCTCAGATGGTGTGTGCTAAGCCTATGGGGGAAAAAAGGAAAGAAGGAAAAAAGAATGAGGAAAACAAAGAAAAAAAAAAAAAAAGAGTGAAATGAAGGTAACTCTAGTCTAATCCCACTGTCTCCCTCAGCCTGACCATGGAGTGATCTGTGGATGGAATTTGTGCAACAGAACTGAAAGAGAAATCTTAAACTACATCCCACACCCACATCCACAGAAATCAAGTGTGTGCCCAAGACCTGACAAAGGAGCTGATGACAGCTGCCCTAACACCCGGCATCCCACAATTTAGGGGTGTTTTGCTTTTTCATAGTTCTGCAGGTTTTTAGCTGGGAGCCCATCTGGGCTGCTGGGACCAGGGTGGGTAGATATGAGGCTTGCCAACTGCGGTGCTGTGCTGACGGTGGCCATGTGGAGAAGAGGACTCACCCAGGAAGGTTTTTCTAGGATGTAATGGGGAAAATGTTTATTGTCTGATCTGATAGTAGGAGACAACCAACTTGCACCTAGAGCTATGGAGCAATTCCACCTCCGGGGACAGAAACAATGCAAGAAACCCCAGGCAAGCAGAATACAAACATCTCCATGGCCAGTCATTGACACCAGCTCCATGACAGTGGGACCATGAGTGCAAAGTCCAAAAACACGTGTGCCTCAGAGCTTCTTTGGGGAAAGGCTGGTCCAGAGCAACTGGAAGAGCTGTGGAGAGCTGCACGGCTGGGTATTGGTCATTGATTTTAAGTGACAAACTGAACGAAGGTGCCACATGGAGGCAAGAGAGGGACAAGGAAGAAGAAGCCTAAAAGGAATGAGAGGCAGAAAAAAGGCTGAGAACCTGACGAGAATTTAAAGGCCAACAAGAGGTGAGGCTGACAAAAGGTGAGAGGAGCAAAAAGGAGTAAGAGTTTAAAATGAAAGTAGCAGTGTAGAAAGGGTGGGAGAACAAAAAGAAATTGGGGGCAAGGAGGCTGACAGGAAAGTAGAGGCCAAAAGGTGTAGAAGCGGAAAAAAAAAAATAGAGTCTGAAAAAGGTGACAAAGGGATGGGAAGCCATCAAGAAAGTAGAGGACAAAAAAGGCTGCAGGCTGAAAAGAGATGTGCAGCCAAAATGGTGTGAGAGGCCAACAAGAAAGCAGAAGATAAAAAGGACAAGAAAATAGATGCCCTTTTTGGATTCCCACCTCTTTTCAACTTTGTGCCCCTTTTCAGCCTCGGCTTCCTTGAGCCATGTGGGGTTTGGGCTCTTCTCCTAAAGAACCCATGACAGGACAAGAGGAGACGGCCTCAAGTTGCATCAAGGGAGGTTTAGGTTGGACATGAAGAACAATTTCTTGCTGTGCAGGGTTGTGAAGGGCTGTGCCAGGGCAGTGATGGAGTCCCCATCCCTGGAGGGGTTTCCAAGCGGTGGAGATGTGGTGCTGAGGGACAGGGGTTAGTTGTGCTGAGTTAACGGTTGGATTACCTTAAGGACGTGGTGCTCCTGCAAGCGAGCTAGAGGCTGGAAGGGCCGGGGGCAGCCGGCGGGGAGCGGGAGGTTGAAGGGGAGGGCGAAAGCTGGAGCCTGAGGTGGAAGGAGGAGGCGCCGCCATCTTGCGCTCTCTCGCGTTGTCGCCGCCGCCCGGCAGGGGTCGCCCTCAGCCCGCGCTTGGGTGCTCGCCAAGATGGCGGCGGCTCCTCCCAGAGCCCGTCGGGATCGCGGTGCTGCCGGGGCGGCTCCGGGGCACCTTTGTTCTACCGGAGCCGCCCCGATGGTCGGTTCCGTCCCCGTCCCACCGTCAGCGGTGCTGCCCGAGCCTGAGGGGGAGGTGTGTGTGTGTGTATTGAGAGTTTGCGTTGGTGGAATTTTAATGAAGCCTTAAAGGTTATTTCTCTGCGTCCCTAGCGATGATTTCCAATTCCGTGTGTTGGTAGGAAGCAGGTACCTCTGGTCTAATCGCATTTGGGTGCAGTCTGGGGCGTGCTGTGTGCTTGGCTTGGTGGGGAGCATCAACAAACATGAATTATCAGTAGCGTCTACAGGGGAGAAATAACAAACAGGGGAGAGTCTTGCATGGCTTTGCATTCGGCGATGAAAATGATCTCATTATCCTTTCCAGGGTCTCAGCCAGCTACTGGAAAAAAAGTACTTATTAAAAAAACATCGTGGCTCTTGGGAGAGGGTCTCCTCCAGAGGAGGGAGAAAGAAAGGGTTGGATGTGAATAAACAGAACACGGGGAAAATGGCTCCAGAGAAATGGGAACCTGCCCATTTTTTCCAGTCCAAGCCTCACAGAGTGGTTTGGATGGGAAAGGACTTTTAAAGGTCATAAGTCCACCCCCCCCTGCACTGAGCAGGGACATCTGCAACTACAGCAGGTTGCTCAGAGCCCCGGCCAACCTCACCTGCAATGATGGGACAGTGACCACCTCTCTGGGCAACCTGGGACAGGCTCTCACCACCCTCAGTGTAAAATTTTCTTTCTTTTATCTCGTTCAAATCCTGCAGCAGATAGAAGCACTTGGTGGCTCCTTTGTCTCTCCAGCCCTCCACTTGTTCCCTTGAAATCTCAGGGTGGTGGTGGAGTCTTGAGGTACCTGGTGATGCATGTGGGTCCCAGCCTGCCCCGTCCCACAGAAACCAACCGTTGACTTTCCCGTTGCCCTAATGTTACGCACTTGGCTTGTCCCTGGCACGATGCTGCAGATGCTGGTGCTGGAGAGAGCCTGGGGTTTTGCTGAGAGTGCAGNCTGAAAAAGGTGACAAAGGGATGGGAAGCCATCAAGAAAGTAGAGGACAAAAAAGGCTGCAGGCTGAAAAGAGATGTGCAGCCAAAATGGTGTGAGAGGCCAACAAGAAAGCAGAAGATAAAAAGGACAAGAAAATAGATGCCCTTTTTGGATTCCCACCTCTTTTCAACTTTGTGCCCCTTTTCAGCCTCGGCTTCCTTGAGCCATGTGGGGTTTGGGCTCTTCTCCTAAAGAACCCATGACAGGACAAGAGGAGACGGCCTCAAGTTGCATCAAGGGAGGTTTAGGTTGGACATGAAGAACAATTTCTTGCTGTGCAGGGTTGTGAAGGGCTGTGCCAGGGCAGTGATGGAGTCCCCATCCCTGGAGGGGTTTCCAAGCGGTGGAGATGTGGTGCTGAGGGACAGGGGTTAGTTGTGCTGAGTTAACGGTTGGATTACCTTAAGGACGTGGTGCTCCTGCAAGCGAGCTAGAGGCTGGAAGGGCCGGGGGCAGCCGGCGGGGAGCGGGAGGTTGAAGGGGAGGGCGAAAGCTGGAGCCTGAGGTGGAAGGAGGAGGCGCCGCCATCTTGCGCTCTCTCGCGTTGTCGCCGCCGCCCGGCAGGGGTCGCCCTCAGCCCGCGCTTGGGTGCTCGCCAAGATGGCGGCGGCTCCTCCCAGAGCCCGTCGGGATCGCGGTGCTGCCGGGGCGGCTCCGGGGCACCTTTGTTCTACCGGAGCCGCNCTACTGGAAAAAAAGTACTTATTAAAAAAACATCGTGGCTCTTGGGAGAGGGTCTCCTCCAGAGGAGGGAGAAAGAAAGGGTTGGATGTGAATAAACAGAACACGGGGAAAATGGCTCCAGAGAAATGGGAACCTGCCCATTTTTTCCAGTCCAAGCCTCACAGAGTGGTTTGGATGGGAAAGGACCTTTAAAGGTCATAAGTCCACCCCCCCCTGCACTGAGCAGGGACATCTGCAACTACAGCAGGTTGCTCAGAGCCCCGGCCAACCTCACCTGCAATGATGGGACAGTGACCACCTCTCTGGGCAACCTGGGACAGGCTCTCACCACCCTCAGTGTAAAATTTTCTTTCTTTTATCTCGTTCAAATCCTGCAGCAGATAGAAGCACTTGGTGGCTCCTTTGTCTCTCCAGCCCTCCACTTGTTCCCTTGAAATCTCAGGGTGGTGGTGGAGTCTTGAGGTACCTGGTGATGCATGTGGGTCCCAGCCTGCCCCGTCCCACAGAAACCAACCGTTGACTTTCCCATTGCCCTAATGTTACGCACTTGGCTTGTCCCTGGCACGATGCTGCAGATGCTGGTGCTGGAGAGAGCCTGGGGTTTTGCTGAGAGTGCAGAGGCCACTGCCTCCTGTCCCTCTCCAGCTCCAGGGGGGTACAGGGCCAGTGTCAGCACAGAGCAGGGGGCTCTGGGGTGGTCAGCTGGAGCAGGCTGCCCAGGGCTGTGTCTAGATGGGTTTCAAACACCTCCACCCAGGAGAAAGGAACGTGCAGAGTGACCCTGCGGCCATGAGGGTGAGCACAGCCCGTCCTGCCCAGCGCCTGCGTTCTGACAGCGCCTCTCCCTGCTCACTGGTATTTGCTCCATCATGGCAACCATTTCCACCACTGCAGCTGCAAGCTGTGGCTTGATTGCTGTGTCTGTGGGTGCAGGATGTACATAAGCTGTGTAGAGGCTGCCACACGTTTCTATAAGGAGCCATGAGCAGAAAACAGAGATCCTGCTGGATGAAGGAAGGAGTGAGCGAAGGAAAGGCAGCGCTGCTCAGGTCTGGTCACTGAACACAGTGCCTTGGTGTTTCTTGCAGTTACACCCATGGAGCTGCTGGTCGGTGGGTGGTACACCTGGACAGCTACATCAGCACTGGCTTTGGGGCCCTCCTCTCCAGCCAGCAGCAATGGCAACAGTGGCTGGGAAGAGATGGGGGAAAACATGGAGGCTGAGGGGAGACAGAAACTAGAAGGAGCTGGGTAAGTGGAAAAAGACTCCTGTGGTGGGGACTGCAGGGAGAACCTCCACAGGGTGGGCGGGCATGGGAATGCAGAGATAGAGGCAGAAAGGGAGGATCCTCATGCCCTTTTTTTCCTTATGGTTAACCATAAGTCTCTGGCAAAAAAGAAGGGAGAATTCTAAGATACGGAGAGATAAAGCATAAAACCTGGGAGAAACAAACAAAATTGAGGCCATAGAAAGCTTCATTAGCCCCATTGGCACAGCAATAATCAGAGAAAAATAAATCAGTAGGAGTGGTGCAAAGATTAATCGCCAAGGGAAGAAGTGCTGCATTTGCCATCGCTTGATGTCTTCAGGTCCAGTTGAACACGCTCCGAAGCCGCCTTTGTCAAACAAGTTATTGACTTCAGCAGTAACGTGGTGAAATTTTCTTGACTGCAGATACAGAAGGTCATGCTGCACGATCCCTTCCTGCTCACTGTGAATCAGCAGAAAGAAAACACGAGGAAGGACTCAGAGAACATGCCATTATTTCTGTTCTTCAATAGTGGCTTAACACCAGTGTTTACCTGCAGGGGCTCCAGCTGCAGTCACGGGTTAGGTGTGCTTGTGCTGAGCAGAGGGAGGTTAGTGGGAGCCACCAGCAGAACTCCTGAGCAGTGGAGCTGCTGCTCTTCAGCGCTGACCGGTGTGGGCTGCATCAGCTGGAGCACGTGGGCCTGTCCCTGGGCCACCAGCAGCCCTGTGGCCTATAGAACAATGGCCTTTGTGCTTGGTGGGGTAAGTGAAAGTGGCATCTCTGGAGGAATCCTTGCAACGAGGTTGAATGGGTGATCACGGTCAATGGGCACGGGCATTTTGTTTAAGTGGACTTGGTGTCCAAGTGCAGGTGAGACGTGGGCTGTTCCTCACGGTTCTGCCTGACATGATGCCAGGTTTTGCTTCAGTGAAGAGCAGGCTCCTGAACCCTGCCCACAGCATTACGCAGCCTCAGGCAGGGCTAGTACTCGAGGGCTGATGTGCCTGGAAGAGGACAGGGCTGATCTTAACTCATCTTTTCTCGTTTTTCAAATGTTTAGCAGCTGTCCCCGATCTTGAAGGTATGAGACACAGCCAGGTGGTCTTAACCCAGCTACAGTTCTGGGGTGTTTGCATTTTCTTTCTTGCAAGATTTCACTTGCAGCCCAGCTGCTGTAGCTCTCTTCTCTCCTCAGGAGTGAGGGCTTGGGGCTGTGCTAGATAAAACCAGATCTAGATGGAGAGATGGTTGTGTGGAAATGTTTGCTCAGTGCCCAGGAGCAGCCCAAAAGGCAAACTGACTGTTAAGAATTATTAGGAAAATAATGGAGAGCAGATCACAGCTATGCCACTGCACAGATCCGTGGTGGAAGCTGTGCTGTGATTACCATATGCAGCTCCGGTCTGCCTCCCACAAAAAAAAATAGTTGGAAGCGTTTCAGAGAAGAGCAAGAGGGATGATCAAATACAAAGAATATTTTCCATGTGAGGAAAAAGTAGATAGTCATTTTAGCCTGGAAAAGAAATGACTGAAGAGGATTATAAAATGAAATCTGGCATATAGAGGTTGTCTGCAGTATGATTTCTCAGTGTCTCTTCAATACAAGAACTGGCAGCACCCCATAAATTACCAGGTAACAACTACAAAGCAAAAAACAGTTACTGTTTTTAATGCCATATGTTGTGTCAGACTGCTTCACACAGGACGTGTGAAGTTTATATGCATTCAAAAAGAAACTAAGCATTTTAGGAGGAGAAAAAAACCCCAAGACCCCACTTTTGCTTCTGAAGCCTGTGAGCTGTGGAGCTGGAGGCTGGCAGAGCATCCTGGGCAGCACTACACCCTCTGTTTGCACTGACCAGCAGCAGTTCTGGGCTCTACAGCTACAGAGATCACTGTCAGCCCTCTCCCCACTCTCCTAAACCCTCCACACCGGCACTGGTTCTTACCTTCTCAGGGCTACGTGGCACTAGCCAGATCCCAAGAATCAATCACCAAATCGCACCATCTCCTTCTGGGGCAAGCTACCAGTGGAGAAACTGAAAACAGGTGGGTTTTTTTGTAGCTCTACTGAAACTTCACAGTCGATTTTAAGCCTCTTAGACAGTATAATGCTGAATGCAGGTTCCTGCTGGGGGCTATCGACTCCAGCCTGTGCCAAGCTGCAGGGAACACCCCGTGCCATGGCTGCATGTGACAGAGTGCTTCCCTGCACCAGCAGCGTGGCTCAGATCACAGACCAGCTTCCTGGGACTTCCCATCAGCAGCCTTTAAGATTGCCATCCAGCAGAAGGGATCTGCGCAGCCACGAGGTGAAAGGCACCAGGAAACAGCATCATCTTCAAACACACAAAGGGATTAGCACAGTCTGAAAACAGCACCATGCTGCCCTCTCCTCAGGGGTGGAGACGTGCTGCCTGCTGCGGCCCTGGGGATGGAGGAGGCCAGCCCTTCAGATGTGGCTTCCCAGGTCAGGTGTGCTTGTACTTGTGCACTGTGTCAAGTAATTGCACGTTACTGCAGCATAAAACCTAACCTGGCTTCTTCAAAGCATCTGCTCTCGTGCTGCCACGGTGCTGGGGAATGTCTGCATGGTGGGTGTACCTTAAATACTTGTCATTCATTAAAAGTGGTGGTGTTGTGGTGCTGTGGGACCACACCAAGGGCACAGGTTATTCACCACCCCTATGTGTTGGAGCAAACTGATACTGCAGCCACGCTTTGGCAGTACTGGTGACGTGTCCTGTGTCCAAGTACACAGCACGATGGCTCATTCTGTGGTCCGGTGTACCCCTACCTTCCTCCACAGCTGCTCCTGTGTGTCAGGGTCCCCTAAAAGCTCCCAATATATGTAACAGATGGGACACATTTTAGAGGAGCTCCTTTAGCCAAGCCCTTTCCTACAGCTCTCCCAACCACCACCACAAGGTATGCGTGTCAGAGAACCCAGGATGATTTCCCTTGGCAGGGTGTGTAAGAGCTGCTCAGTGGGCACTAGGGGCAGGCACCAGAGCAGCTCCTGGAGGTGAGCTGCTTGGTGCTCTTCCTGCTCTCACTTCAGGCAGGGCCTCTGCTTTGTCACACACCTCCCGTGCTGCTCCACACAGCTCTGCAGCGAGCAGCCAGTCCCAGATCCTCCATCTTTGGACCATGCAGGGATTATTCTACACCATTATTTTTGCATACCTTCCACTGCAAAAAAGAGACTGATACTGAACTGCAATGAATGTTCAGCCCTTCCCTTTCTTTCTTAGATAATCCTGTTTAGTAGCAGAGCATGTTAATCAGCCAAACACCATATCAGAAACACGGTTTTAACGAGGGTAGCTCTGCTCAGCCCAAGAACGCAGCGAGTGGAAGGGGCCCCAGCTCTAGTTTGGAAATGCTCCCCTATTTCTGGAGTTTATTAGTACAATAGCAAAATTATGGACTAGAACACTTTCCATTCCTTCCTTTCATTCTGAATTAAAGACTGTCTGCTGAAGACTCTTACTTCAAAAACCAGCCAGGCACTTTCTGATATCAAGCAAAATGCCTGAAGAATAAATTGCTCCTATCAGAAATAAAGCATTTTAGTTCTGCCACAAGCAGAGAGATCTGTGTTTATAAGTCTCTCCAAAGGCAACTCCATCTTTCCTGCTTTCCTCTCATTTTCTTTTGATGCACAAAGCCTGCATACTGCCGTTCTGTGATTGGATTCAGCTTTGGAGCAGTGTAATTGTAAATATTCATTGGAATCCAAGCTAGTTTTCCCAAGTCTCTCTTAAAGGCTCTGCAGCTATACAAACAGCCGTGGCTCTGCATTAGCCTCACAGCCTGGAGGCTGCCTATTTCCCCCCAGCCCCAAAGACTGCTCCTTCAGAGGCGACATGGAGAGAAATCAGCCTTGCAGACCATTTTAGTCAATGCTCTATTATTTCCTTTATTCCCTCTTTAAGGTCTGCTGTAGAAGGGGCTCTCAGCCCCATGTACCCAGGGGGGTTCCTCACCAGCCTCTACACAAGTCACACAACTCACCCTCACTCTCAGGTCCCACTGGCTTTCGTGACCGTGGGTGTTTCTATCTACTGATGGTGCTGGGAGGTCTGTGTGGGCTGCTCTGTGTCCTGTTATGTGGTATATGGTATATAGTATATGCCTGTGTATGTTCCACCACCCACCCTCATCCAAGTGGGTGCTGCTCAGTGCTAACATGGCTGCTGCTCAGCAGGTGACCATGAAGCTCTGTGGGTAAGTGACACATCTCACTAGGAACTGCACCCCCGTGGGTTCCTGAGGAGAAAGCAGGTGGATCAACCACTGATACCCAGGCAGTTCTACCTCTCCAGCTGCTGGAGTTCCATGACCGCACTCAGTAGGAGGTAGGCAAAGGGCAGTGGACTCCTACAGCCATCAAGGAGCAGAGGTGAGACCTTTCCATCAGTCAGAGCCTGACCTCCACGTTGCCTGGGCCAGACACTGCACAGCAAGACCGTGTCATCAGGCCGACCCTACCCTCCAGGTGGTCTCTGGCTGATAGCCATGGCCTGCACAATCCGTTTGCGACGCGGCACATGTGAGGAACTGCACACAGCTATTTCACCGAGCATGGAAATTGAATCCAAAGGCTCTGACAGCAAATCTCTGCTCCCATCTCTGCCTCCTCCACTCTTAGGTTTACCACCAAGAGTGGAACTGCAGTGCTGAGGCCAAGGCCTGAGGCACAGCAGCACATGTCATACAGATGGTGGTATCAGAGCCTCCATCACCCACTGACATCCTCTGGGCTCTCTTCTCTTTCAGCATATGCTAAAGCACATGCTCTGGCTACTGGGTAACCTGTGACCAGATAAGTAAGTAGTAAAAGGGGCAGAATCCAGCTTTCTTACCACGTGCCAGCTACTTGGGCACAGCCCAGCAAACAGGGCCCCTGCCAGTTCCAGCTGAAGCTGTGCAGGGTGCTGGGTGGATGACCCCAGGAGCAGCTCAGAGGCTGTCAGGTCCTGCCCCTTGCTGCAGCTCTGTTGCCTGATCCCTTGCTCCAGCCAGGGCCCTGGCACCAGGTCCCAGTCAGCTGCGTCTGTCCTCAAAATCAGGAAGCTCTAGAACACGAGGGAGCACCAGGTCACCAGCACAGTATCTTCAGGTGAGCGCCAAGGCTCTGATAGGAGAGATTAGACAGGGCCACTTACTTGTCCTTCCAGGGGACTGGAAGAGGAGAGTCTGTACATACAGAGACCTCCAGCCCACAGCACTCAGAAGAGAGAACCCTGTTCCCTGAGAAGAGAGCTGAAGAAACATCACTAATGAGGATGGGACATGGAAAAACACCAGCATGTGGTTGCCAGCAAGCCTCTCCTGTAACCAAGCCTGCAGGAGCATAACAGTGAGGTGGCAGAATGCTCCCTGTGCTACCCAGCAAAGGAACGCATCCAGCACCAGGTGTGACACCACCTGAAGCACAAAGCTGGGACTAAGTCTTGTGGAGATCATGTGAACCACAGTAGCACTTGAGCACACATCCAAGACTGCAGTCACGTTGAGGGAATGGGCCTGGGAAATGATGTGTGATATCACATGAGCACTGAAGGAGACTATGGTGGGGCTCTGAAGAAAGCAAAGCTGGGTTTTAAGGTATGAGTAAGGATAGATTTAGGAAATTATCAAGGTTGGCATGAACCTCAAGAGGTTGATAGCCCATCTTCCCTTTCCAAGACAGGGGAGCCTACAAGTACCCTGTATTTTTTTTGTCTGTCCTCAAAATCTCCTGTGATGCAGAATCCTCAGGCCCCTGTCAGTCTATTCGTGTGGTTTGTTCTCCACATTAGAAAACTGTTCCTAACCTGAATCTTGATGCAGGCTATGCCTGTTGGTTCTCATGTGTCCCTTCATGGACATGGAGAACAGATGGCTTTGTCCTCTTTCCAGGAGGCTCTTACATGCAGCTGGTGGTGTGATTTTCCTCAGACATGCAGGAGAAAAGAACAAAATAAAACCAACAAAACAGCCAGATCAGAAACAACAAAAGAAAACCTGTCTGGTGGAACTCAGAGCCACACAAAGAGACAGAAGCCATGAGTGCCCTGTGAGAACAGATAAAATAAGGAAGCCTTTATAAAGATAACAGCTCCCAGAGTCAAAACAGCTCTGTGGAGAGAAACGCCCTGCTGCAGTAGATCTAGATCTCCTTGTGGTAGCCACCAAATTGTCCTCTTTGTATCCTTTCCCACAACAGAGGTAGGCAGCCCAAGGATAGCTGCCTTTAGATGTGGTGAAGGAGATGGAAAAAGTCCAGCCTCCAGCTGAAGGGAAAGAACATGGAAGACCATGTGTTAATGAGCAAGGTCTGGATGGTGAGACATGCCTGGTGGCTGTGGTGGAAGGAGCTGTGGAAATCCACACCCTCCTCTCCCAGATACAACACCTTGCCTGTCTCCCACCCACAGTGTAACACCACTGCTCTGGTGGCCATCGGGAGGGACCGTGCCCGTGGATTCTCCAGCCTCTGCAAGTCCTTAGGACCAGACAACTGTCTGGGGCAGGGTCCCTGGCATGAGAACATACCAGTCCTTTCACTGCACAGCCCCGGTGCAGAGAAGCCCTCCTGGGATGAGCTGGAAGCACAGCCCTTCCCTTCCAGCTCCTTTTCCAAAGCAGCAAGAGCAGTGTTCTTCAGAGCTCCTGCTCTGATGATTTATCCAGGTCACGGTGAGGACAGCTGGCTAACTGAGGTTAACAGCTTTCTCGGTTTCATTTCAAAAAGACATTAGCATGGGGGCTGTATTAAACAACGATATGCCAGATTCTGATCCATTCACCAGGAGAGCTCACGATCAGGTGGGGGACTCAGCTGACAGGCAAAGCTGTGCTCTCGCCTTTCTGTAAAGGGCAGGACTATAACTCATGCGCCCAGTGCTAAATTACACCTGACACTCCTTGCAGGGGGCTTCTGGTATCTGCAGCCTGCTACAGGCACCCTGGGACCGCCGGCCATGGAAGCCCGAAGCCCCCAAACCAGGAGATTTATCAGCAATCATGTCGGGCTCAGAAAAAACAAAAAAAAAGATCAGGGCTCTTCTGTCTGGAAGAAGGATGATGGAAAGAAAACGCGACAGAGGTCTATAAAATCAGAAGTGTCACAGGAAGGTGACTAAGGAATGACTGTTCATGGTCTCTTCCAATAAACCAACAGAAATTGTCAGGAGACAGGTTCAAAATAAACAAAAGGAGGTGGCTCAGCATCCCACGCATGGTTACGTGGTGGAACTCACTGCTACAGAACACTGTGGGAGCCGGGGAATATCTGAGCTGCAAAAATAGTTTGACAAGTTATGGATGAAAATTCCTTAATGGCTGTTAAACACAAGGACTCCTGCTTGAGCTCAGGAAGCCCCTTCACCACGGGAGGTGGGTGAGCGTCTTTGGGCAGTATCACAAGCTTCTCCTGTTCATCCCAGGCTCTTTCCCAGGCATGGCAGCAGCTGCTGCCAGACCCAGAGTTGGGTGCACCACTGTTCTGACCCAGAACAGGGCTATAGTTTTATGTAGCAGGGCTGGATGTTCAGTGCTCAATTGGGCATTTTGCAAGCGAAAGTTTAGAGCTGGGCTGTTTTATCTGCCACTTCCACACCAAAACCAGGCTCAGCAGAACTCCCTGTCAATGGGCGGAGGGATGTGCGTAAGGCAGAGGAGCTGCAAGAAGAAAGGGGAGTGTGATTCCAGCCCTGCTGTCCTTACACTAATCAATATATGGTCACCCCTGTACACACACGGCTCCGTTTGTCCTCCACCATTCATGCAGCCAGACAAAGGCACACTAAGTCCCTCGGCAGCGCGGAGCGGGCTCGCGGCACAGCCACACACGGGGCTGTCTCCACAGACACACACAGAACAACGGCAGCAAATGCAACAATATCCCATTATTTTCCTTCAAATGCAATGAACGCAATCACTGCGCCATATTCATAGAGGGTGCACTATATATATTGCTTGTGTATGTTCATATTCACATGGACATATTCATAATCAGCAAAATAAGTGAAACAAGGTGTCTCCACTTTGAATAAAACGGGGCTCCCCCCGATTTTAGAAAGCTGCCCTCTGAGCTGCTGCTCAGCCAGACCAGTTGTGCTGACCTCACTCCTGACATCAAGAGTACCTGCTTTATTCTTCCAGAACACTGAGAATATTTAACTATTGAGTTGTTAAAATAGATGGAATTTTTCTGGTTTATGGGATGCTGAAAGAGATCAGAAGCTGGTGCCATGGAGGACAGATGCAGGTCCTGCAGTGTGCAGCAGCAGCAGCTGTGGGTTTTCAGGATCATCTCCCTTCATCTCTATTTGCAATAAGGATCTGAATGGCTGTGGTCAGAGCTCATGGCCACAGGTGCCCGAGCAGATGTTAGGCAGCCAGGGCTATGGCTGAGGAGACGGGGAGCAGCACAGGGACTCACAGGCAGAAGGAACATGCTGTCTGAGTCCTGCAGCTCCTGAAACAGGGGTCAGGAGAGGAGCAGGGGCAAAGAGAGCTGGCACTGCATGGACTGGCACCAGTCCCAGCAGGCCTCCTGCCTGGACAGGGTGCTGAGGGTGCTCCCACCCGAATCCTCTGCATGTCCTGGAGCAAACCGAGGATTTCATCCGCAGCAGCACAGCTGAACAAGCCTCGTCTCCTGGCTCAGCACATCTCACTGTCACCATCAGCCAGGACAGCACTGGGAGCGTCGCCTCTGCACACCACACTGGTCCCTGCTCTGGGAGCAGATCAGCAGGAGCAACACCCAGGATATTTGTGCACTACACCAGTCACACCCTCAAATCAAGTACCATCCCAGCACCTCTGTGCAGCTCTCTCCCCAGCTCCCTGGACCTTCCCCTTCTCACTGGGAGTTGCCAGACTCCACTTTCACATCTTTAGCCTTTCCTTATGCTGCCATGTAAACAAGGGCAGCAGATTATCACTATTGCTGCGAATGTATTAAATACAGTTCCCTTCCCAGCCTGGGCTGCCAAGCTAGAGTGGACTGGCACCTTCTCCTACCTGCTTCTGAGCTTCCTCCTGCAGCGGGTGGCTGGCCCCCAGGTCCTGGGCGAGCTGCTGGATCCGGCTGCATTTCTGCTCCAGTTCTGCCTGCCTCTCCCTCTGCTTGGTCTGCAGTTGATAGATCCTCTGCTCTTGAGCATCCAGCTATTGACCCGCCCAGGGAAAGAAAGAAAAAATGGAAAAAAAAATCAATTAATACTAAACGGCTTAACAAAACCCCGAACAGCACAGGCCTGATGCTGCTGGGGGTGGGGATTGTCGGGAGGAGACACCCCCCGCACACATTAGCTGCAAAAACCTGATGTTGTGGGGACAGGAAGCCAATATGGAAGGTGTGCTCTGACACGCGCCCGCTGCAGCTGAGATGTGTCCAACTCGGGAAGGCAGAGACTCTGCTGCACCAGGGCACCTGCTCCTCTGCTCCTGGAGGGGAGGAAAGCAAAGGGCAACCGAGCAAAACCAAAGTTATTCTAACCAGTGACTAAATACCCAGCTCCTGATCCAGCTGTGTGTTGGGTTCTGTGCTCCTCCACCCTGCACTAAGGCATCGAGTGGAGGGGAAGGGGAGCTCCAGCACCCTGAACCTTGGTCACCCACCCCGCTGGTCCTGCCTGAATAGGAGCAGGCTTTGACCTCTCAGTGTTTTCACTTCTTGTCCCAGTTGTAAAGAGTTCACACAGGGAGAAGAAGGAAACGTTCATGATTGTCAACCAAGGTGCAATTAGCATGACAAGATTAAAGTATTGATCCAGAGCTCATGGTGCTGCCCAGCCCGGGGGTGGAGCAGCTCCTGGCCACTGACCCACTGCCTTTGCAGTGGACATCTCAGGGATGCTGCTCACCCTCTGGAGCCACAGCCCGTGGGGGCAAATGCGTAGGGCAGGGGCAAAAGCTTTGCATGACTCTCAGACTTCTCCCTTCCTTACACGTGTCCGTCTGTCCCAATGGCAGTGCTGCTGTCCCCCGTGGAGCTGCTGAGTGTGGCTGAGCCCTTCAGCAACACCGTGGCCGTCCTGCAACTGAGTGGCCTAATTAATGTTCACTAACTGTCTTACTAAACCTAGAGAGAATTTCAATATTAATTAAATGCTAACTGATTAGTACAACATATTTACTGAAGACTGTCACCCAGCTGTCAACATTCAATAAATACATTAATAATCAATTTGCATGTAATTAACATAAAATGACGTTAATGTCTACATTAAAGATGTATTGAAGCCATTGTTATGAGCACAGTGGCCTGTGTTCCTCCAAGCTGTGTTCTGTTTGCACGTAACCCACTCAAATCCACAGTGAGAAAGGTCAGAGCTGTCCAGAAAAATGCCCACTAGAAGAAAAAAAAGAAAATTTTTGAATTCTGAGTGTCTCTGAGCATGTGCCCAAGTGCTGTACATGGCAGAGCCCATTTTTGTGCTGAACATGGGTCCATCAGTGAGCGCCGTGTGCTCCACATGCTGCCTGTGAACCTCTGGCCATAGCTCTGGGTCACCTCCCTCTCACCACCCCAGGCACAACATTTCCACAGCAGTCCTTGGATGCCCACTTGTAGAGGCTGGATGAACAGCCAGGGAAATTCCCGGCAAAGCCAGACACTGGCTATGGCACAGACCAGCTGGCTGCCATGCAGAGAAGATGAAGAACAGAGATAACAACATAATGAAGCATTTGGGGAGGGTAAAGTGCAGAAAAGTATTCAAAATCCACACAAGGACTTATCTCTGCACAGCTCTGTGCATCCTTCCCTTCCCTTCCCAGGAAGCTGGTGTGTGGTTGGAATGCTGCACCTCGGCATGGCTGGATCCCAGCTCCCACGCTGGGCAGCTCAGAGAGGAGGCCCAGGGCCCTTGGCAGAAGGATGGGCATCCCCCAGGCTGGATAACTTCCAAAGCCTTGGGCTCACAAAGCTTTATCCACAGGGATAATCTGAGATGGATGAGAGACAGAGAGGAACTGATGTCTCCTCAGCATGCAGGATAAATACCCTCTCCCCTCAGCTGCCAGACAGGTGAGTGGCTTTGGGAGGCAGAATAATTCCAGGGTTGTTAATGCAATGAGGCTTCCTCCCAGGTCCCAAGCCACAGAAATGCCTCTGACAACAGGGGATGTCATATGGCTTCATGCGCCTGCCTTTGGGTCTGGGTTGGCTGAGGGGACGTATCCTACTCAAAGTGGCCATGCCTGTCTGAGCTCGCCTGTCCCCTGTGTGCCGTGGGGAGACGAGGCCACCTTTTCTTGTCCCCACACAGCCCAGGAAGAGATCTGCTTGCAGCAGGGAAGAAGGTGGCATGTTTAGGGTGAACATCCCCCACCCCCACCCCTTCTCCTCTCATTTAAGTGGAATCAATTGTGCCATTTCTGCTTTGCTTTTCAAAAGCAATTACTTTCATGTCATTTCTACAGACATTCACGGAGAGCGAGAGAGTGAGGGCTTGATTATCCCCCCTCCCATCCCCATCCTGTGGCTTCCGCAGTGGCGGTGAAGTATTAAATTAAATGAGGTGTCTATGGAGCGGCGATGGTTTCAGGTCAGAGGCGCTATGGAAAGCTGTATGCTGCACTGCTCCTGTATATGTAAATGGATATATTAAAACCACTGATGTCAACTTGCAGCACTCATCTCCTCTGCTCTCGGGTGATCAAAGCTGATTGCAGAGGCAATTACTGCAAAGGAAAAGAAAATCACGGCCTCCTGC
This sequence comes from Brachypteracias leptosomus, assembly GCA_013401335.1. Classification (NCBI taxonomy): domain Eukaryota; kingdom Metazoa; phylum Chordata; class Aves; order Coraciiformes; family Brachypteraciidae; genus Brachypteracias; species Brachypteracias leptosomus. The sequence continues at coordinate 236,548 of VYZX01017646.1, forward strand.
TCATCCCTGAGCTACCGGAGTTTAATTGCTTAGTGTAGCTGAAGCTGCCTCTCCATCTCCCTGGTGTGTGCACACACGTGTGGGAGCAGCACACGCCAGGCAACGCAGACGGGAACGGACAGTGCTGGGGGTGGGCAGTGAGAAGCAACCCAAGCAGGGGAAGACCACAACATGAAAAATAATGGTGCTTAAAAATGAATTAAACCACTACAGCAGGCAGAGCTGTATCTGAGCAAGCTGCTGGATCGATAACGAAGGGAGGAAATCAGGGCAGCACAATACATGTCGTGACAGCCTCTCCCCTTCCCTGCTCCTTAGCCCTGGATTCACAGTAAGACTTCTTGTCTTTTACAGGCTGTAGCTAATCAGGCTCCCAAATCCTTGTGACCTAGAGAAGAATTATGACCTCTGTTTTATAGCCAAAATTACCTCAAAGAAAGGTATCAGTGCCTGCCCTGAGGAGTCCTGACTCCTCGCCCTGTTCCTGCCTTTGTGTTTCACTTGTCCTTCTCCACGAGCACCAGCAAAGGCAGGGGACAGGTTAATGTGAGCAAACCTTTCCACCCGAGGCAGGAACACATTTTTGGAAGAAATAACTACCAAGGAACATCAGCCAGCCCCTTTGCCCTGTATCTAGGCCAGTGAGTACAGGACTGGAGCAGTGTGAGCAGGTCCTGCCTGAGCACCCGGTGCCTGCTCTAGTGTTATGCATCAGCTTCTTCTTGTCCCCCACTAGACCAGGACGTGGTCTAGTGGTCAGGGAGATGTTGGGATGAAGGTTGGACTTGATGATCCTAGAGGTCTTTTCCAACCTACATGATTCTATTGCTAGAAGTGCTGGTGCAGACCAGTTCCTGACATTATGTTGTCATCTAATGGGACTCAAAGTGGGTCTAGATATTCCCCAGGTAAGAACCCACCAACCCCCAGCTGCCTTATGGCTGGGATAGATGAGGAAAGGCTAGGTCGTGCACAGTGAGGGCATTCTGGACTCTGATCACAAACACATCTTGCCCAGATGCTGTACCCACAGGAGAGGAGCAGGTCACGTCCGTAAGCACAGGTTAGACCCTGCCTGGTGCCTGGCAAGGTGCTGGCAGCTGTGCTGCAGCATTTGCAGAAGTGCTGTGCTGGCTGGAGGTTTTCTGTACAGCTATAGTGGATTAAATGCTGCAGCACCTGATGGAGCAGTAACATGGCACCTGAAGAGAAGTCTTGCTCCCCACTCAGCCACCACGACACTTCGAGCTGGGGGCTCTGGGAAGGCTGGGGGCTGCGTGGAGGAACCAGTGAAAGCTGTCCTCTCCTGATGCTGAAAGCTGTCCTCTCCTGATGCTGAAAGCTGTCCCCTCCTGATGCTTCGGGAACGAAGAACAAACTCCGAGAAAAACAAACGCTGCAGTGCATGGCCAGGACAAAGCCAGCAGCAATGCCCCCTCAAAGGCAGATGAACAGAAACACCTCACGATGAGGACAGTTCTGCCACCCCAGGACTGCATTTGGGAACCACGAGTCAGGCCCCAGACTACAAGTGTTTACAAAACTATAAGTGCTAAGTTACTTTTTCTTCTGAATTTTTGATCCTCAAGGGTTTCACTTCTGCATTTTCCTTCTGAAGCACTGGAAAGTGAAGTAGAAATTTTTTTAAACTGCAAACAAAGCCTGTGACTCTGTTCTTCCTGCTTGATTCTACAACTGGAGCTTCAAAAGCCCCAACGAAAATCATGAGATCCAGCAGCAAATCCTGTGATCTGCTCTGGCTGTGGGAGTGCTGGGCCCTGGGCAGTGCCCACTGTCCCTGCCACCAGCCATGCTCCTCTCTGCCTTTGGAATCTGTATTTCCAGCCCAAGGATGCAATTCTTTTTTTTTATGAGCTGCCTGTCTCTTTTTGTTTAGCCGAGAGTGTTCAGAGCCCTTCCCCCACCTCCTTCTCCACCACTGCTGCTGGTTTTATTCAATTCAACACTTGAGGGAACTGCAGATGAAATGTCTCTGAATCTAAATTGCCAGCGATAGATCTAACAGCCTTTTTCCCTCTCCCCTCCCCAAACTCCCTCAGATGGAATTTCGAGCACATTGTCTCTGCCTCCCTCGGTTCAGCTGCATGATCCCAGCAGCAGGAGCTGACACAACCCTCTCTGCACTGGTGCAGAGGCAGGAGCCCAGGAGGAAGGTGCCTGAGGAGCCCATCACTGCCCCATGGGCACATCACTCTCTGCTCATGGCCACCAGCGCAGGCACTGTGGACAACTGCAACATACAGGTTTGCAGAGCAGGGGCCCTCTCTATGCCCTCCTGGATCTCCTGCCTGCAGACAGGGTGTGAGACACACAGACACCCAACCAAAGGCAGCCCCTCAGCGTTCACCACTGCTCACCCCACACCCTTCCTGACAGGGCACCACACTCAGTGTGTGGGACAGATCCTGACCGTAGAATCATAGAATAGTTTCGGCTGGAAGAGACCTTCAAGATCATTAAGTACAATCTTAGTCCTGGCCCTATCAACACCACTAAACCTAAGTGCAACATCTACCCGTTTCTTAAACACCTCCAGGGATGTGACTCCACCACCTCTCTGGGCAGCCTGTTCCAGTGCCTGACAACCCCTTCAGTAAAGAAATTATTCCTAATATCCAGCCTGAACCTCCCCTGGTGCAACTTCAGGCCATTTCCTCTTGTTCTATCACTTGTCACTAGGGAGAACAGACCGACCCCATGTCCTGAGAGAGGGGCACAGGACAGAGAAGAGCTTTCCCTGTCAACTCCTGCAGCTGCTGGACACATCGCTGACAGTGATGGCATCAGCTGTAGGGTCCAGGGAAGAAATGTTCCGCAATGGTGCTCCAGCCCCCAGGCTTCACCCACGGCCTCTGCAGCAAAGAGCAGCACGTGGGGTGGTGGAAATGGCATCAAGTGCTTGGCTAAAGGAGATCTGCACAAGCCTCTGTTTCCATTTGAATGGCCTTTAATCTTGTCCAGTTCAACGTTGGTGATTGTTCCTGCTGTCTGGAGAAGCTTTGATTAAATCTCCTAATTTTCAACTAAGCTTTTTCTTTCCATAGGGCAAACCCTTGACCTTAGAGCATAGAAAAGTGGTCAAAAGGAAAAATAACAAGGCAAAGAGGAAGGAGGGGTAAAAGCTGGGAGACACAGAGGAATTAAAAGCTTGAAGGAGTCACTGCACATGGGAAGAGACTCCTGCAGCAGTCTTGCCAAACAGCTCGGACTCACGGCAGGTCCCCTGGTTCCCCACATGCCCTTTGTGCTCTCACGGCACGGGCTCTGCCTGGGGAGATCAACCCACTCCCCAGGACCTGAGATGGGGCTGGGTGCAGAGTGAATGCTGAGGTCACACAGACAAATGCCACCACCTTCAGTGCTGGGGAAATTAAATGCTTTTTACCCTTAGGCTGCGGAGGAAAATATTAAAATGTAGGCAGAATATTATTGAAACAATAAATATTTTTTTTTCCTGAGTGTAGAGACAGAAAGTGAAATGTTAACTATATGAGGTATGAAATACTTCACTAATCTCAAAAGCCTGCTAATCCTGAAGCCTAAAGACAACAGCTCAAAAGTGTCAACTTTGCAATTTCAGTATTATTTTAAGAAAAAGGCTACTTGGTGTGTTTATTTCTGAACTGTAAATGACACCCATTTCCACTCAGATATTATAAAACTCAGCTGACCTCTCTCCTGCTCCCCAGGTCCTCCAATTCTATCTGAAATTAATTCGTAATGCACAGATGGTCAGTATAAAAATCCCCCTCATAACAAAAGCATATGTTGAGAACAAAAGCAAATAAATAGGGTATAAAAATAAACATACCAAGAGGCATCATGCTGACTGCATTATAGATTTTCATATTTAATTAAAAGAAAATCTGCCTTTGGGTATCTGTCATGAGAACAGAGTCCTGCTGCGGGACCCGCGGCTCTTGGTGATCTGCAGCAGAGCTGGTTGGTGCCATCTCTGTGCTCCCAGATGGGGCTGGATCATCTGCTGGTCCCAGCAGTGCCATCGCTGGTCAGGCTGAGGAGCAGTGTGTGGTGAGAAGCAGTGTGTGCTGCCTGGCCCCAGGCACAGCTCTGGGCTCATCTCTGGAGCGTCCTGGGCACCAGCGTGAGGTGGGAACCAAAGGATGGGGCACCGCAGAGCCCATGGGCACACAACCACTGCGCTCTCCAAGGGGGACTCCAAGCAGGGCTGCCATGGATCCAGGCGTTTTTACACCCATCACGAGGAATCATCAGATAGCCCTGCTTGGTGTGAAGTGCTAGAGAGAGAACTGCTGGGGACACGCTGCATGTGTGAAAAAGAGTGGAAAGAGGATCACAAGGCAATGTCTGAATACCACCCTGATACAGTCCCTCTGGCAGATCTCTGAATTCCCTCCCCAGTGAAAATGCAAGGATTTGTGATGAAACAAGAAATCTACAAGTAGGCAGCTCAGAATATAAAGATATTCCCTGCCTGACATTCCTGCATCCTGACTCACTGTACAAAGGGTGTAGACATGTTCCTCCCACCACTCATCTCCTCTTACTGCAGCATCCCTCATCTCCAATCAGCCTATCAGGTGATGACACATGAAATACACTCTGAAGTGACAGGCACAGGATCTGGTTTTCAGAAGTGATGGATTTCTGCAGTTCCCAGGAGCATCAATTGAGTTTACAAAACCCTGGATGCTGAGGAAGGGGAAGCAGAAGCTGTACCATGACTATGCTCGTCACTGACATGCTCATGCACGCTCATGTAAGTGAGGGGAAGCCCAGAAGCAGATGAAAAACAGGCTGTGTACAAGAGGAACATGGCAAATTGGGGCAGTAACTGCCTGACATGGAGGTACTGCTCCTGGGACTCTGCTGTGGTCTCCAGCAAGCACTTCTCCTGCACGGGACTCACTGTCTCTGGCAACTTTAAGGAGGTTTCATGATGAAAACTCGACTGAACGAGACCCCGAGTTACCTTATCTGAAATTAGTCCTGCTCCGAGCAGGAGCTTGGATGGCAGACCTTCTGAAGTCCTTTCCAACTTCTAGTAGCCTGTGATTTTCTGATACTAATTCTTAATTCATGCTAAATAATACAATAGAGTGGGCTTAACAAAGGCTTGGTGTAACGCCAAAAAAACCCTCAAACTGAAGGAATGAGCTGGGAGAATAAAGTGAAATGCAACAGAGATAAGTGCAAGGTCTACACAGGCAGGAACCACTGTAGCACATGCAGAGAGTGGCTCAGCAGGACCATGTTGAGATGGGGCTGGTGCTACTGTGGACCCATATAAAAGCAAATTGCTAAGTGGCTAGGTGAAGAACATCAACAAAAAAGGTCTCCATATACCAGCTAATTTCCCAGATCTTTCAAGATCTGCCATGAGACAGTCCTGATGCACACAATCAGATCTCCACAGCAGCAGCTGTGAACTCCTGCCTGCTCCACTGACCGACTCTGTGGCTGCAGGCAAGTCATCCTGTAACCTTGTGCTCAGAAACAAGCAGGAACCTCACTGGAAAATCTTCAAGAAAATTCTTATCAATCTATCTTGAGATTTCCCGGGGAAACAAATTCCCCAGCTCTTCTCCAAGGAAACATCTGAGATGCAAATATGAGGAAAGAGGAAGATTTGATACACATGGCTGTATCATCCCTGCAGCTCAGGGCTGTGAAGTTGGGCTGATTGTGTTCCCTGGAGACCAAGAATGTGTAAAAAAAGTATAGGTGAAGTCTGTGGCTTTTGAAGTTGGTGCCAATGCATTTGTGGTGTGCTCTGGGGACAGCTGAGGGATACCTGTCAGTGTTGAGGACCTCATGATGCTTTGATGAAGAAATACACATTTATAAACACTATAAGAGAATCCTGTTCTGTGAATGTGTTGCAGATGATGCAGAGCTTCACTTCACCCACTTCCATCACTGTGGTTTTAGCAAGAGAACAAATCTCAGCTCAAGCCTCCTGGCCAGACTTGATGAACTCTCTCCCCCAAGTTGCCCACCATATCCCAGACACTCCTCATTCTGCAGCTCAGCAGAAGCCCTCATGAAAACAGCTCTTCTGAGAGGGCATCCCAAGCACACACTACCACTTATTGAATGCTCCTTTGCACCCCTGCTCCTGTACCCAACAGAAATTACTTGTCTTGAGCATGACTTGCTGCTGAGATAATGTGACTCAAGCTGATGAAAGCAGATAGGAGCTGCAGACTGTGAAAGCAGACCACCAGGAAAGGGTTCTGGGCAGCACAACACAGCAGAGACAAGACACTGGTGTTACTGGGGCTGCAAAATGCTCTGTTGAGCAGGTGGGCCAAGGAGAGAGCTGGGATGAGAGACCCCGTGCCCACTGCGGGCTCTCCATGGCCGAGCTCTGTGGCTGTCTCCATGGATAGGGTGAGGCTCCATGGCACGGGTGGCAGTGTGAAGCCTCACCAGGCATTGCCAATGGGAGGTTTACAGGCAAGATGAGAAAATATCACACAGATAAAAGGAGAAGATAGGAGGAAAACCTTCACCTCACTCTGAAATCATTACAGCTTTGTTAAAATAAATGTCAGAGCTGAATTCCCCCGCTGCCCATCCTCCTGCTCTGGAAGCTGCTTGAGCATAGACATTTTCTGCCAATGCAAGTTCTGCACATGCAGGGCTCAGACCCTCACATAATATCTGCCTGGGAGCACCTCCACGCAAACACTGCACCTGGAATAGGAAATGTTCATGGTGCAAAGCAGCAAGGTCACACGATGTGTCCGGGCAGCCCTTGGAAAGGCACAAGCTCTCCAGACATTGCAGAAGAAAGCTCAGAATTGCTCGTGGTTCATTAGGCTTTGCCTGAGGGGTTTTCTTCTACTATTAACTACAAACAAGGTTCAGGTTCTTGTTACGTGGTTTTGTGCAGAAAGGTGAAGGGGAAGGTTTACCCAGAGTCATTTGTAAATATGCTGAGACAATTCAGATTTGTTTTTAAAATCCATCAGACACCCCATGCCGTAAGTCACCTTAAATGAGACCACTGAAAAAGCTGTGTCAATACAGCAACATCTTTTCCAGCAGAGAAATTTTACATCAACATTGGCAGAGAGTCTGTGCATAAATTACAGGCAGCAGAAGATCCGGGCAATTCCCTCTCCTCCAGGCACTGACTCTGCTCCCCCGCAGCCCGGCTGCTTCTCCCAGCTTTATGACCCCGATGAGATGAGCTCTCACTGGTTTTCTTCCTCGTTACATTTTGATATTTCAAAGCATGGCCTGGCTCTCACTCCCATCTCCCTGCTCCACATTATTAATGAATTGGAAAGCAGACATCATTAGTTTTTGGAGACCATTTCTTTTAAAATTTACAGAACCCTTCATCTGAATCCCCAGAGCCGGTCTGCTGTTCTCATCTTAGAATCTTATTAGCATCATATCTCCTGGATCCTGCCATGCAAACTGCATTGCTATGCACTTTCTAGCACTTGACCCTTTTGCGGACGGAATTAATTTCCTCTTTGAAGATAGAGCAGCATGCTGTTGTGCTTGTTAAAAGAGAAAACTCGGGCTAGGAGCTGGGAAACAGAGGATATTCTCAGTTAAATATAGGCCACTGTAAGGCTTTATATAGGCAGGCTGAGAAAGAGGAAGATTGGTCAAAAGAAATAATGGATTGATGACGCTTTATTATCAGAAACATCTTCCAAAAGAGCATGCAAATAAACCGACCCACAACGCTCACCGGGGAGTGCTGGTTGATGGCACGCTCCCTTTTAGCAGCATTGCCTTTGTCTGCAGCCTCTGCATCCTCCACCTGTTTGTCTCCAAAACACCCTCAGACTTTTGGTTGTAAAATTAATGTGGGTAATATAAAGAATCAGATTTGTTCCTGCTTGGGGCAATGGGAAGGTGCCCAAGCTATGTTTGAGGTGCATACAGAAAAATCACCCCGGTAAAAAGAGGCCTCTCTATAAAAGAATATAATATCTAACCCCCCAGGTACACTGATGTCATTACTACTATCCCCTCAAAAGGCACAACATTCCCAACACGTGGAATAAAGCAGAAAATTGTTTGTAGAAAAAGTGTTTGTTGCTCAGTCTGGACTATTTCTAGTTCCACAGGGCTACTGGTACTGGAGAACCTTTCTCATCTGCATTGCTTTTACAAGTTTGATTCTGCTGTGTAGTTTTAGCAGCAATCTTTACTATGCTGTGGAGGAAAGTCCTTAGGATGAAGGATCCATCCTTTCCATAATCTCATTGGGACTATGTATAAAGAACTGCTACTTTTAGGTAGCTTCTTGCAAAAATAAAAAGCCAAAGAGCACGGAATAGCAGAACAAGGCCTAAATCATGTCAGAGAACCAACCAGTTCCTCTTTGAAGAGCTGTACTCAGCAACCCAGTCACCTCCCTTTCCCTTCCTGCCTTACCATGGCCTGTAACATCAGCCTTCCTAGGAAAGCAAAGTTCCCGGGCACAAATTCCTCAGAAAGTGATAAGTCCTGTGATGTGTAGAAACCCCAGATGTTTTTTAGAGGCTGTGCTGGTAATACCAGGTGGGTGGCTATCATGTCCATCATCTTACCCTTTCCCACGTCTGCCAAAAGAGCAAGAGGAGAACTGCTGGAGAACCGTGACTCACTCTTCTCTTGTTTACCACTTGCCTTCAGAAAACATGGGCGATGCTCGTGCAGAATTCATCAGGCAAATGGTGTTAGCAGCAGCAGCAGCACAAGTGCCAGACACAGACTGGCAGAGAGCTTATGAATAGCACGATGGATGATCTATAGCAGAAGCCATGGGCAAGAGCTAGCCATTAGTCTGGGGCTTAGTAATGCACTCCTCAAGTACATTACTCACCAATCCATCAGGCAACCTGCTACAGAACTGAGAGATTCCAGCACTTTTAAATCTGTAACGCAATGGCTGGCAGCCTGCACTACATGCCCTAGGTTACAAGGGCACGGAGGAAGACAATTCATTTTGTGTCATAGCCAGTATTTCTTCTTCTCCTTTTCTGTGTGTACTTAAGAAATGGACCTTCTATTATCTGCAGATTAATAGCCAGGAGAATGCTCTGGTGTCCCTGTTAACATTTACTATTGAGGAAGGCTTTCACAGAACCCTGGCAGTTTTCATTAGCTGGACTAAGTATGGAGACATGTGTGAGAACAGACGTGATTTCTTAATTTAACAGCAGTGCTTACAGTAGAACTATCTTAGAAAAATACTACAATTACAAGACAGTGGATATGACAGAATTAAGGTTGCCAGCATAACTTGGGCCCTTCTGTATGTGGATATGATCTGGACCTCAACACCTGATCCCGTCCTACCCTGGACTCAGTCACCAAGACAACGTGCACAGAGAGGTAACCACTCAGAATTTCCTGGTCTCTTACAGCTTTGTTGTGGCTCCAACCCACAGTTAGTGCACACTTCTCAAACCTCACACAGAACATTGTTACTAATCTCCTTGTGGGAATTTCTGTGACATTCGTCATTATCTAAATTCTCCAGCAGCATTACCTAATCTCAGCATCCCAGTGAGGAAAAAGTTTTATTATCTGCACTTTACAAATGCCAAATAGAGGTGGAGAGAGATTCAAGCACTAGAGGTGTCCTCTCATTTTAGATACTTGATTCAAGGTGTCTAGTTCTGATTTGTGAAGCACTTAACAACTTTATAGCAGTTCATAAGTTTCAAGCAAAACTGTGAGGGCTCAGCAATTCTACAAAGACACGCCTTCATGTTCCAAGCTGAGAACCTTGAAGATAAGCACCATTAGAGCTGTCTGCAAGGGTCCTGGCTTGTCCACTCCCTCCAGTAACACCACAACCCCACAGCTGTACCCACCAGGACAATTCACAAACTCACTCAACACTCCCAGGTTTCCAGAACAGCTGGGTGAGAAATCCCACAAGTTGATCTGCTCCCAGAGCAGTCACCAGGCACACAGCCTGCTACCCAAAGGATGGCAGAGGGAAGGAGGGTGCCCCTTCTGAAGGCAAAGTGCAGCACATTGCCTGAATATTTCTGTCAAGAATACTGAAATCTTTACATTGCAGCACAGAGGCTTTTGTGGTTCTTAAGGAAACATCTGTAAGGTTCCCCCCAAATCCTAAAAAAGTCATGTATTTTCTTGTGTTAAAATAATTTTTGGCAAAACTGTTTTCTTCCAGAAAAGTTAAAGAAAATAATGAACGTGGAATGAGGAAAATTTTGCCAAGACAAAAATGAAAGTGGAAAATTTCAGGTTTAAAGTGAACAAAGCAGTGGCAAGTGATCAAAAAGAGAATCTTTTAATGGAAAACACCAACACTACCTTTATATGACAATACAAGTTAATATTTACATGGCAACTAAACACAGGAGCTTCAAACATTAAAATTTAAATAATAAATTTGAATTCATAGTTCTAGGCACACTTTTAACCTTACCTTGCCACAGCCACAGTCTGTGACAATGAACACCCCAAACCCATCCCTGTTGCTGCTGCTTGGACATCTCCTTCAACTGAGATACATGTGTAGGACTGGGAGCTACTCGTGTCCAACATGGGTGGGTTCATGTCGCAGTAAGCGCCTCATATTTCTCATTTCATGGCTTTTGAACACCCAGATTTGCAATTCAGAATCACTGACATATTTTGGTTTATTTTCCCTTTTTGGAGTGAATCTGGCAGTAGGAGAAAACAGGGGAACCTGATGGGCAAGTGTGAAAAGGGAGAAGCTACGAAGACAAAAACTGAACAAAACCCAACGCTGGAGGGTGAGGACAGGGGGGAGGCAGGGAGCTGGGAGAATGAATGAGAAATTAGACAGGAATGAGAGAAAAAGTGTACAGGCACGGCACAACCGAAATCAAAGCCCTGTCTAAAGTAAAACCAGTATCACTTAAAAATCAGCTTAGAAAGGTTTAATATAACTGTTACAAAATCTAGTGCAAACTCTTAATTTGGGTTCAGAGTAGCTTAATTTGGTAATTAACACGCACCTCTTAAATGGAGATAAGAATGTTTCAACAGGATTTCACACCAGTTAAATAATTAATTTTTAAAGACAATTCACGTTTTAATAGGGATGATGCTTCAAAGAAGCATCAAAGAAGAAGAACAAACCACAGAGCAAATAGAAAATTCTTAGTTATACAAACATAAACAGAAATTCTCAGGCTAAACCCCAGGATTTCTTGAATCTTTTTTGAAGGGCAGACTACTGCTATGCAGGGAGGGGTCTGGGCAGCCCCTAGAGCCCTGTGGCCACAAAACCTGTTGATCTTGGTACTTTCTGGGTGCTTGTTTGTGAGGAACACAAGTGGATGTTCACACACTGTGCTTGGTGTTTACTTAGTAGGCTCAGAGTTGCTCTTTGCTTCATTTTAAAAAGTCTTAAAATATTCTAGCATAGGACAACTCACTAGTTATTTCAACATTTTGTGGGAGAACATCCTGGAGCCTTGGTCTAGCTTTTTCTGCTGTGCTTGGTTGGGTCTTTGCACAGGTGGAACTGGTCAGCTAACACTAAGAGCAATGTCTGAGCACCCTCCACCCTCCACACACTGCCCTTGCCACCAGCGTCCACGCTGCTCCTGCCTGCATGCTGTGAGCACCATCCCTGGGCCCTTACTGCATTTAAAACATCCACCACTGTATTCACTGGTGGTTTCCACAACTTCACAGTGAAAGGACTTGACTTGGGGGTGCAAATGGCTAATACAGAAGGTGTGAGAGCTCAATTATGCCACAAGGCATCAGCTCTGTCCATACCAGGTTTGCAGAAGACTCACGTGACAAAAAACAGAGTTAAGTCTCTGGTCCCATTCCTCTTCTGCAGCAGAAAGTCTCTGGCTTCAGCAAACAGCCTGCTCCTGCTCACACACAAACCCCTCTTGACCAAACCTGTTTGAAATACTCAGTACATCACCCCCCCAGGGAAAATCTCAGTCCTGGCTGCCTCACCGTGCCTGGTCTGGCAGAGACCTGAATCCAGGTCACAGATCCTGGTCCGGGGAGATATCCACATATCCTCCTGAGGCACCAGCACGAGGGCCACATCCTCATAGAAATTATACGTGAGCATCCTTCATATTCCTAAGAAACAGCTGGAGGAAAAGGATGTAACAATGGCAGTTCCTCAGCCCCGGAGAACACCACAGAGGGACTCCCCGGCTGGGAGGGGCAGCGTGATACAAAAGAGGTGAAATCAGTTTTCCGGGAGCTACATTAGTGCTGCCTGCTTTGACCTGAGCTACCTGGCACCAGAGCCCCAGAGCGATGCCTTGGGCTGTCTTGACCCTCTTCAAGAAGATGTTCAGCTGCCTGTGATTTGTCCTCCAGATTCAGAATGCAGAGAACCGTAAGGGAACCCAGCACATGGGCTGTGTCTTGGAGACACAGCACTCACCATTTCTCCGTGCTGTAATAAATTAACGTTTGCAGCACGCAAACTGTACCCAGAAATGTAATCCCCGTCTTTGCACTTCCTCTGTTTCTCTGTCCTTGTGCTTGCTTTTTGCATTTGCTCCCAAACAAGGGAGCCAACAGGGTAAAAACGACCCAAGGTACCAGCGAAGACAGAATTAACACAAAATCAGACCCCTCGTCAATCAGCCACAAGCCTGTGCAGGTTCTGCTGCTGAGGAGGAAGGGACACGACAAGGGGAGCAGTGGGTATTGGTTCACCTCGAAGGCTTCCCCGTGGTTGAACTCACACACAGCAGAGTGAACACAAGGGCTGCTCCTGCGGGAGCTCTCCCCTCAGGCGAACCCTGGAGCGAGCATTAACCTACTTACTGCGCCCTTGGGCGGTTCGCAGGGTGAGGAAGCTGCCTGTCTGGGGAGCAAGGTGAGCAGAGCTCAGCACTTCAGCACGATACCCTGTGATCACCAGAGAGCAACAGGGGGAATTTCTCATCATTTTGGTAGAGCTGAGGGAGAAGTGGGGCACCCTCCTGTCATTGTTTTTCAGCCACCTCCTCCCACAATCGGACAAAGCGTATCTTTATTAAAACAGAAGTGTCATTGTTTTAGGAGACCAATTGCTACAGCAGCTTTGAAACCTTTGAATCCTTCTACCAGTAAAGATCTAACTGTGTGGTGAAGGCTCAGGCCAAATCAACTGTATCAAGTCTGGTTTTCTGCCCATCTTGCAGGATGAGGTAGAGAAGAGGGACATGACCACCAGTCCTGCTCACAAAGCACCTCCAAATTTCATCTGTTCTTGAAAGAGCAGAACACCATATGCCCATGTGGGGAAACCACCAAGAGCTCCCTTCTTGTGGACCAGGACCACTCAGGCTTTGCTGGTCAAGCAGCATTTGTCCCTTCAGATTTATCCTGCCAAGCAGTGTTATGTTCTACAAATACAGATCAGCTTCAGTGACCACTGTAGAGAGAGTACCAGACACCATGAACAGGCCCTTATGATGCTCAGGACCTTAACACTAGGCTGAACCCTGAGGAGGATCCTGATTTTCATCTGGGACTTCAGCATACAGATGTTTTTCAGAAGGTGCCATTCACAGAGAACTGCTTTGCTTCCTGAGTCTGCAGCACATAGACAATATCTGCCTGGAGCATCTCTTGTATTTTTGAATCATGCTCCATCTCATCTCATTGAATCTCTGGCTCCACTGAACCCAGATCCAGTGGCCTGACTGCCATCCTGGTTGTATCTGGACCAGGAACAAAGGAGCTGCACATTACAGTCTGGCTCTCTGGCTGTTTCTCACTGTATGTATTTTCTCTGTCCTATAAGTGATCAGCTTGCTTCCTTTTAAAGCCTGCAGTCAGCTTTAATCTACTTAGCTGGGATTAATGAGAGATTTGTTAAAGATTTAAAGATTTTACACACTTTGCTTACAACTGTTGTTATCTACAACCATCAGGCAATAAGCTCCATGCAGATAAGCTGTTCTTAGCATCAGGCACATCCATCAGGTGTGCCACGGCTGGTACCGTAAGGCTGATGCCTGCTGCTGGCAGATGGGCACCATCATGGACCTGTTCCGAAAGCCGTGCTCAGACCCCTGCCCGCCCCTTGCCCTTCTGAGGAAGGGTGGGCAGAGCTGGCAGCTCAGAACAGGTACATTAGTAGGCACATAGCTAAAATGATCTGTTGGGGAGGTCCCACCTGCAGAGCAGACTTAGCTCACAGGTCCACTGGGTTAGTGTTTCAGGTGACTTACCTCCATCGAGGTCCAGAAAGCAAGAGCTGCAGGTGAAGCTACTGGGAAGTCTCAAGGATGGAGCTGCAGGAATTCTTCCAGCACCAGAGGTGGGGAACCATGGAGGCCAAGAGCAGGAGGACACTGGAACTGGAGGAAAGCAACAAGGGTCTGTCAGGTGCACTCTGCTCAGCTGGCAAAAACACCATCTCAACAGAAACAGACAACAAATGAGTGACGCTGTGAGGGACTCCTCATGCTGCTGTCCCTTGCTACTTGACCTACAAAGTCCAGAAAATCTTGCCTGGCAGATATGGAAGTTTCAGCACACGTACTGGGTGAGCTTTCATTCTCCCGCTCCGAAGAAGCTAAATACAAAGCACAGGACATTCATCAATCCTCAGTGCAGCAGCAAACCAACAAGAGAGCATTCAGGAGTGTTGAGATTGAATTCCCTCGGGCACCTGTGAATTGCTCCACAGCTGCAGGTCCAGCTCCCACACCAGGACCCCAGGGCTTGGTACTGGCCAGCCCTGGAAGGCTGCTTGACACAGGTACCATCTGGAGAACCAGCTCAGGTCCTAACACCCTAACAAACAGAATCTCTTTTTTTCCTTTCCTGCTCGCAGGGGCTTTGGTGATGAGCAAAGCAGAGTGGTTCACCTCAAGGATAAAAGCAGCCCTGACACCTGCCATTGCAGGGCCACAGGTCCCTGAGCTGTGGGACATTTCCCAGGGCTGTCATCCTGCTCCCTCTCATGGCCCCCAGTCCTCCCTGTGGCTGCAGCTCCACTGCTCCCACCAAGCACCCAGGCTCCCGCTGCCCTCAGCAGACACACCAGTTATTCCCAGTGGCCCTGATCCTGCTCAGGCTCCAGGTCAGACTCAGCTACTTCTCTGGTGAGGAGAAGCATGGGGGACAGCCACCCCTCAGGGCAGGAGGGACCCAAGCTGAGCAGCTGTCAGCAAAGTTGCTTTGGAAGCTGGACGAGCTGCTGCTCTCGCTGGCTTCCCCCTCACGACAGAGCCGTGACAGCTTTGCCATACACCTAATGAAGGGGGTCCTTCTACACCCACCAGGAAACCTGCAGGCACAGGTACAAGCACCGTTCATCAATTACTGCTTTGTACTGGAGACATTTGGGGGTGACATTATCAGAGTCGAGACCTGCATCTACTAAATAAACCACACAAAGACTCACATAATTTTGAAACTGAGTAAAAGTGAGAGATTCATCAGTTTAGACAGTACATAACACCAAAACCTTGTTCTGAAACCAGAGAAACACATCGGGTTTTACAGTTGAAATGCAGGTTATCCAGAAGAGCAAGTCACACTGGCTTGCCCCAAAGCCCTTCAGGAATCCCCTGAGCTGGGGCAGGCTGGTGTTGAGCTGCCCCAGGGCTCACTCGTCCTGCTGCTCCTCAACGGACCCTGTCTGGCGTGGGCACGCTGCAATCCACACACCAGAGCCACGCTGGCACCAGAGCCATGCCATGATCACAGCCACACTGACACAGGAGCCAAGCTGCACTTGGAGCCGCACCAGAGCCACACTATGGTTGCAGCCACGCCAGAACCAAAGCCATGCTTCGGTCACAGCCATACCACCACTAGAGCTATGGCTGTCACAGCTGCACTGGCACCAGAGCCATGCCATGGTCACAGCTATGCCAGCACTACAGCCATGCCGCAGTCACACCCATGCTGTGGCCACTTCAGAGTCGCTTTGGTCACAGTCAGCCATGCCACGGTCAGCCACGCTGGCAACAGACCCACGCTGCGGTCACAGCCACACCAAAACCAGAGCCATGCTGTGGTCACAGTCACAGCCATGCCATGGTCACAGCCACACCGCAGCTTTCCACACGCCGGTGCTTGTTGTTATTCCCCCTCTCCCTGAGCAGGCAGCTTGGAGCAGCGCGTCCCCGTGTGAAATCACCTACCTGCGTTCTACCGATGCTCCCAAGATCTCCAAACATGCAGAGAAGAGGGAAGAAAAAGAAAGAGAGTCTTGATACCTGTCCTGCATTTCCAGATCTTCCAGAGACCCTTCCAGGGCTGAGGCTGGGCAGGAAGCTCAAGGTCTGTCTCCACTGGCACTGCCACCCCTGCGCTGACCTTGCACCTCTCCCAAGGTCACGGGTCTCTGCCTCGGAGCACAGGTTGGATGTGGCACATCACAGAGCAGCAGAAATCCCACCATGCCTGTTGAAGCGAGCGTGTGGAGGAGTGGTGCCCGCGGAGCTCGCTTTCCTGGGTCTCTCCTGCTGCCAGAGCCCCAGAAACCCCCGGAGTGGGACCTGCTGGAGCCAGACCACAGGGACTGCCTGGCTGCCCTGCCCCGGCCACACACCTCCTGGAGAACTTCGAAGGGAGCAGGTGGGGGCTTGGCAGAAACAGCAAATAAACCGAGGGGGACAGGGTGGGAAGGGGGGGCTCGCTTCCCATTAACGAGCGTTTGAGCTGCTGGTCTCAAGGAAGACTTTGAAAAGAAAGCGCGGAGCCCTCCTGGCAGGGCAGGCAGCCCAGCTGCCCTCCCCGCGCCTCACTTTTTATAAATTCTGGGAAACACTTTTAGACAGACACTGGCACTCATAAATTATACAACTCATTTGCATATTCCAGTCATGAGACATTATGCAAATGTGACCTGATTTGCATAATGGATTCCTCTCGTCGCTTCACTTGCTTCATGCTTTTAAAAAACAAAATGAAATAAAATGAAAGCAGGGGAAGGTGAAAGCAGCAAGTTCCCAGCACCGCCGCGTCTCCTCCCGGCCACACTGCCACTCGCCCTCGCTCACGGCACGGATCGGGGCAAGGGACAGCCAAAAAACAAAACCCTCACATGGTTTATTTCTCTTGTAACTACAACGAACTAACTTTCCCCTGCTTGAGAACCCCAAGTGACACATTTGAGCCAATTAAGGAAAGGAAAACGAGCCCTGGCAGACAGGATGGTCCCGTTGGGCAGTGGTACTGTGGGGCGTACCTCGCAGAGGATGGGTGGGCATCCCCCATAGAGGATGGGTGGGCATCCCTGGCCGCAAGCAGCCCTGGGGGGGGGACGGCTTCAATGCCCAAGCTTCGACAGCGCTCACCGCTCAAAGGAGGGTGGGTGCGAGGGACGAGGGGAGGGGTTGCTTTGATTGTTGATAGCAAAATACAGTGGTGACATGTCGGAGGACGAGGCGAGAGCTGCACTCCAACAGGCGGCTGTCTGTCCATCCGTCCATCCCTCCACAGTTGCTGGTTTTGCTGCGGGCGCTTCCCGGCCCCCCTGCACCAGTGCCAGCGGCAGAGCCGTGCCAAGCGGCTGGCGTCCGTACCCTGTGGGAAAAGTTAACTGTAATTCTTCAGCTTTTAAAATCAATTAACCCGTGTGTTAATTAACATCAAGTCGACGGGAGGAGGAGGAGGAGGGGAGAGCAGGAGGGAGGAGGGAGGAAAAGAGCTGCAAGGGCGGATGGCAGCAGAGTTGGCACAGTGCCATCCATTCAGTGGCAACGCCACAGCTCCCTGCGATCGCGGCAGCGGGTATATGTTACGGGGGCCCTGTGCGCGGGCCAGACAGTGCGGTAAAGCCAAGGGAGATTATCCAGACCCCCAGGAGCCAGCGGCAGGCAGCGACCGGAGGCGCGAGTGCCAGGATTACAGAGTAGGCTCCTCACCGCGAGCCCTTCCTCGGACGCACACCGTGGTGGGGAATGGGGGCTCCCCCACGCAACTCGGACTTCCAGCACTTTTTCCCCCCTTTACACGTCATTCTGCCGCAGTGGAGCCAGCACAACGGATGCTTTCACACCCTGCGAGACAAAGGCCGTCGTCTCCGCCATGACACCGCGCCGTTCCAAGCCGAGGCCGGCATCTTGGAGTCTTTAAAAATAAAGGGAAAAGGGAAATGCGAACAATAAAAACAGCAACAGAAAAAAACCTCAACAACAAACCCCTTGTGCCCGTTCTCCATGCCAGGGGCAACATGGGCATCTGTCGCAGCAGAAGGCGTTTGTGCGGGGCTTGTTTTGTTTTTTTTTTTTCCTCCTTTTTTCTTTTTACGCAAGCTGTTGGCATGTTTGCCATTCAGGTTCGTTTACAATTAACTCCAAAAAAAAAAATCCCCAACCACACCCAACCCAGTCAACAACAAACAAAAGGGAGTAGCCGACATGGAGAGAGAGATGCCATGAGAAGCTGCGAGAATGCGAGCGCCAGACGATGCCATTTGCCATTCGGACAACCTCGGGGAAAGGTGCCAATTCTGCAGCTCGGGAGAGGCTCCGAGGAGGGAGCTTGAAGGTCTTGGAATCACACACCGAAGGAAGGAGGGAAGGAAGGAGGGAAGGAAGGAATACCGCTCTCAGAGGGCAGGATCAGAGCTGCACAGCCTCTGCTGGGAGGAGAGGGAATGTTTGTCGGTGTAGCAGAGATGCCTGTGCATGCACACACACCACGGAGTGGTGTGCGCACGGACACACCGACACACATGCACACAATGCCTCAAATAATTGCAGATCAGGCATGTGAGTGTGGGGGAGTGTGTGGCGGGGACGCGTGTGCTCCGTGTGTGCACACACGGCTGCGTGTGGGGACCGGTGTGTGTGCACATGTGTGGTACACACACACATGCAGGGAGATGTATGTTTGTGTGCTCGGGTGAGAGAAAGACACGGAGTGAGAGAGACACAGGCATAGACACACACACACATTCACCCAACATCAGGATACATCCCACTTTTTGACCTAGGTACACACTGAAGACAAAATAAAAATCATAGTCGAGCAGCAAGCAGGCAGGCAGAGATTTATCTACATTCACTGCTATCACCAGGGAGATGAATGGGGCCGATCTGAAGCCCTTACACGATCCACTATGGGAGTGAAGGAGGAGGAGGGATGCCACACAGACATGCACAAACTTGAAGACAGAGAGATTTGGAAGGTGCTACTTGTGAAACCCAGGTGGCACTCCGGAGGGTGAGCGGGGAGAGTGCTGCCCGGGCGTCCGCAGGGTCTGGGGGCTTGGGGCATCGGGAAGAGGGCGTCAAGGGACAGCCGGCTACTTACGTTGTCTGCGCTGCCGAGGATCCTGCAAGGTGTGCTGGTGGCACCGGGCGCTGAGCCAGGGAAGGGCACTGCAAACAAAAGGGAGAGACAAAAAATAAAGTCATACAACGGGAATATTAATTGCCTCTCTTGCGGATTTTACAAAACACACTAAATGTTTTCTTTTTGCTTGGTTGTTGTTTTTTCTTTTTTTTTGTGGATTGGCGCGCTTCCCTTCTGCATGGAAAATACTAGCATGGGATTTACAGCCCAGCTACAGGGCTCGGGATTAACAGCGCTGGCATCTTTTGGGCATATTTTTTCTTTTAATGAATGAGCTTTCGCTGTTAATGAGGAATAATCGTTTGGCTAATGAGCTTTGAAACATTAAGAGAAAAGAGGGTTTTTTTCCCGTTAATCGCCCTGGTGCGACCGCATGGATGGATTACAAAAGACAGCAGTAGGAACGCAGTACAAAGGGGGGGAAACGTCTCCTGGAGTGGGATAAATGCAGAGATGGGTGATGCGTCCCTGCATCTCTCCTTCCTTCTCCCTCTCTTGCGCTCTCTGCCAACTGCTATGGGTTTCCATAACTCTGCAATCAAAGTGGATGCTCGGGAAAGATTATTATAGTCAAACAGTGAAGCGTCGGCGGTTAATGTCTCCAGTGTTTAATCATCATACAGTAGAATGGTTTTATGCATATTTCATTTGCATATCATTAAACCGCGCTGGCGCGGGACGTTCAGAGCTGGAGAGGTACAAAGTTGGGGGGAGAGAGAGGGAGAGTGAGAAAGAGACGGAGGGAGGAAGGTCCCTATGATGCCTATCTTCAAAAGCCAGGGACTTGTTCCATGATCTGTCTTCTACTTTTACTAAAATCATGATGACTTGGAAACCTTTGAAGTTGGATATAACCTTGGATTCTTCTAATTCCAGCAGAGTGATGTATTAGAAGGGGGGAAATGATGCTGCGCTAGACATTTAAAGGAATATAAGCTCCAGTGGAATGGAAATAGGAGCTCTTTGGGGAACGCACTGGCAGAGCCAGCCACAGCTTCGACAAATACCACACCTCTGGGTTAATGCTAGTGAAGGATATCAGAGTAATACAAAAGAAACGAAGACAACATAGACATTAAGATGGGGATTATATTTCTCTACTCTTTTCTTTTCATTTTAAAGGTACAAAGAAGGATGGAACCAGCGGTAATTTACACACTAATTAGCGAACAATTGCCTCTTTTTGTGTTTGTTTTTCTTCTCTCTTTATTTTGGAGAGGGGTGTTGTCACCACTGAAGTGATTAATCAATTATTTGGTAGCTCAGATCCTTCTCCACTGGCACTGATCAGGAAGAGAAGGTGGTGGTCGCGGGGGGAGGAACACAGTGGGCTCTTTGTAGATCTTATACATGCACAACATATTAATTGGGGTCTTTATAAAGCTCCCTCAATAGACTGTTTCTTTCCTGGAAAAACAGCAGCTGGTTAGCCACCGTTGGCGACTCTTCAAACATCACTTTTGCTGGGGGCAGTTCTGTCGCTGTTTGTTGTTGTGCTTTATTTGCTCTCTCCATGGAGGGGGCTACGCGTGGGATGTGACCACTGCCCACTGCTTCCAAACGGCAGATGGATGGACAGACAGACATCATCACTATCAAGACAATCTCTTGAGCTGCACACGGAACTTTGCCTCAAAAACGAAACACTGTTTTATATTTAAATTCTCCTCCTTTCCCTCCCCCACTCTTCTTCTCCTCCAAGTCTTTGTCTTGGTTATGAATATTCAGATGAGCCGTGATGTGATTACACTGTACAATTACTTGTGTCCATGGTGGTGGTGAAGGCTCTGAGGGAAGATCGAGCCAGATGAGCTTGGAGCTCTTGTGGGGTTTGTTGTGCATGTTTTCCCCCATCTCTGGCGCTGCGGCACATGCAGATGTCGCTGTTGTTCTTTATAAAGCCCTAATGATATGCGAAAGCATAACGACCCCATTTGGGTGCACGGCCTCGATGAAATAATATTGGGGGGGGAATCCTGACTGAAGGAATGTCCACATAAATTATTTTTATTTAAATGAGTCGAAGAGGTGGCGGTGAGGCAGAGGAAGTCACATGAATACATGCATAATGTTAATATGCAGAAAGGTTATCACCAAGGAGAAGAGGGTTTTTTGCACCGTGCCTGGGACAAACAGGCTCGTTAGGGACTGGAGCAGCCACCATGTGATTTACTTATTTATCATCACTCAGAGTTAAGCCAGGGCGCTGGGCACACTCACGCCAGAGACTTGGAGCACTGGGAGCTTGGTGCCTGGATGATTCATGGTGTTCATTCAAAATCTCAGGGAATTGTGTGGTGAGAGAGGCCAGGAGAAGAGGCACTGGCAGGAGAATGTGCTTGGTGCCACAGCTGGGTGGCAAAGGAGGGGCCTGGTGACATCCCGGAGGATGCAGTGCCAACGGCACTGCTGATGCCAGGCTCGCAGGAGCTCCCCGGGGACAGAGCTGGCACAGAGGGTCCCTGCCTGGCTGGCTCCCCATTCCCACCATGGGACAGAGGGACATGGGGCTCTGTGGCTGCTGGGCAGAGCAGCTCCTGCCCATTGTGCTACCTGGGAGACTGCTGGGTGGACAGAGAGACAGGAGCTGACCAGGTCTTCCCTCAGGTCCTCCCTCATCCACTTTCCTCATAGCAGTGAATTTATCACTGGTGTGCCAAGTGCAAAAAGACGTGTGTGGAAATAGGACTTTCTGGCTACTCTGTTCTGCTAAGAATGCTCTTCTAGGCCTGGGGTTTGCACTTACCTACATCAGCAAGGGGTGGACAAAGCAAGATACGGTGGATCAACAGCAAACAGCAGCAGCTTCCCTTCAGCTCTTTGACATCAGCTTTCAGAAGGTCCATGTCTTGTGTTCTTGGCCAGTGCTGGTCTGGAATGGCTACGCCTTCATAGCTTCCTCAGCCTCCAACCACACCCTTGGTGTTGGGTGAGCCTCCAGTTGCAGCCAGACCTGGTCTCCAAGGAGTGAGCATCTCTGTCCTCTACCTGAGCAGGGAGTGGGCAGGATGGAGAGGAAAGGCTCTTGCAAATGGGACGTATTGGAAGGGGAGCTCTCCCCTTCTCCCATGCTCTGGGCACACGCAGGCTTTACCTGTGGTGCTTGGAACCCTGCTGAGAAACCCTCAGCTGCCAGAGGCTCCACTGCCTCTGAAGGCAAGCCATTGCCACAGCAAGGGGGTGGCATGTGCCCAAAGGAGGCTGCAGACAGCAGCCGGGTACATCACAAAGGGAGCACTGAGATCCTCAAAGAGGATTATGCTCTAGCCTGTACCTGTCTAAGAACCAGTGTGTAGAGGATGCAGTGACCCACAGCAAAAAGGGAAACTGCTGCCCAGTGCTGCTTAAAGACTCCTGACGGCAGGCCCATCCAGCCTCCAGATCCTCCTCCATCTCCACAGATACACCCCTGCCATGCACACACACATACTCTCCTGCCAAGGCACCTGGAGACTGAGTAGAAGGCCACAGTCTGCCATTTCTCATCAAAAATAGGACACCAGTTCTGCCCCTGGGCAATAACCCGAAATCCAGGCTCTCTCTGCTTGTGGATTCAAACAGTGTGCAAAAATGCAGGACACAAGGGATAGCCAATTGTCAACCTAACTCAGAAGTTAGATTTGAATATCCTGTCCATGACCACACAGCCCTCTCAAAGGCATGGTGTTGTCCTGAGGAAAACAACCACACCAAACCATCTCACACGGCTTCTGCAAAGGTGCTCTGGCCCACACAGGCTGTTGCTTTTGGACACCAGAGGTGTGAACAATTACCTCCCAGCGTTTCCTGAGCCAAGGCTGCAACCATCTGGAGGAGAATCTCCCCACGGAGGCTTCAGGAAGGGGCAGCTCCTGCAACTGCTGCCAGAACCATCGCTCTGCTTGTCAATTTACCAAACACCCTGAAGAAATTGCTATTTAGAAAAAGGAAATTCAAGCATTTATAGAACATATTGCTATTCAAAAAAACCAAAAGAATTGTTTTGCAAATAGTAGCACTGCTGAAGAGGGGAAAGAAGTACATCAGTCATCTGATATTACATATAAGCAGTTTATTAAAGAATTAAATATTTATAGACTATAAAGCAAGCAGGGCGATGAGTCGCAAACAGCTTGCTGAGAAGTATGTTATAAACAATGAGTCTGTCAGTGACTAATAAAGTATGGAGAATGCAAATGTTTTATAAAATCACCAAGCCAGCTATGAATCTCCAAAGCCGAGATGCTGCAGGACCTGCCGAGCTCCTGCATGTGAGCCTGGAGCCAGTTGGGAAGGGACAAATCTGGTGGAGCCCAGACCATGCTGAGCACTCGTGGGAACGCACATGAGTCAATGCCTCAGAGAGATTTAATTTTTCACATTATTTTAAACAGAGATCTATTAATAGGAAGTTCAGGAATTTTCAAAGAGTTCAAGGCACTTCCCTCTCCAGTTTTTCACTGCAGCTACTCTTCCATTTCCAACAAAATAGCAGCCTGTGATTCAGACAGAAATCCCCCTTCCTGCAGAGCCCTTCCCTGCCCTCCCCAGGAGAAGAGCTGTGGGTACCCGGACACCATCTTCCCTGCCCTGAACCAGCCTCTGGGACAACGACTCGAGCTCAGAGAAAAGCAGCTCCCTCCAGCACAGACACAGCCTGTTCCCCAAGGACAGCCGTGACGTTCAGGGGCTGCACAAGAGGAACAGAGAAACCTGTAGCCCATGAGGACAGAAGCACTGCTTGGTCTGCAGGCACTGGAGGAATACAGCTGAGGATAAGAAGCGTGTGCATTTTCCTATGTGGAAGGACAGGTCTCATGTTCAATAGAACACAGACGCCTGTCACAGTAATTTTTGGTGGTTTATTACTGGTGGAGATGAAAGACTCTCCAGATGAATTTTATTTTTGTGAAGCCAGCCCAAGGACTGGCTGACACCTTTGGCCATGCCCAAGCTGGTCCCTACAGCTGTCCCCACAATTTCAAGTCTGGTGGGATGGCTGAAGCTCCCAAGGGGTCTAGGCATTCATGACCCTTTGGAACTCACTCTGCAAGTCATCAGGACTTGGATCCACCTGAAGAATCACAGTTGCCATCAATGCCATTTCTCAGACAGTTCCTGCAGGGACTGCCACCCTCCTGGGGCAGTGAGGCACATGGTGACTCTGAGACAAGGAGGGAGGAGCTGCACAGAGGCAGCAGCGCTGCTGCCTCCCTCTCCTCAGCTAAGTTCCTGTGAAGAGCCATCCTTAATTAACACAGGAATGAGCAGGCTCAGATCTAACTGGGGTTGGTGAAAACAGATCCTATTTCAGACACAGAGAAGCCTCATTTTGCCAGCTGTTCTTTCTGCACTTAGACAAGGTGGTAGATTCTAATCCTCTGAAATCTAATTAAGACAGACACTTTTTTACCATTAAAACACAGTAATTATTCAAGCTTATTTGCCAGATAGGGTATATCAGACTAAATCTGGGGTTAAAAAGCAACCTTTGTTGTTCTGTGTGGAAATGATGACAGCCTAGTTCATCAGTGAGGATGGAGTACCTTCAGACCAGCATGATGGGCAGATTACTAGTACTTCTTTTGTACTCTCTTCTCCCAGCCACATCTCCACTTGAAGCCTCACTGGCACCTGCCTTAACTGTACAAAATTACCAGTTCCCTGTCCCCCGAAGCATTCACCTTACCTTCTTTTTCAGGACAAGAAGAACATTCCCTCTGTATTTATCCCCTTACTCTACAGATCTGATGGTAACACTTCACACTGTGAATCCCTTTCCTAAGTGTTTGGGAAGGTCCTTACAATTGTGCAACATTATCTCCATGAACAAAGCATTGCAACCTTGCTATCAGAGAACGTGCTGCCCAGCTCCAGCAAACGGGCTGGGTCACATCTCCATGAAAACAAGTTCTTTGTTGTCCTGTATCTTACACACCTAACTCAGAACACAAACATATTTCAGAAGACACCAGATTGTCTCAGGCACATTGAACAGCTCAGAATGCACCTCATACAAAGTAGATCTTGTCATTTTCACAAATTCAGCTTTTAAATACAGCAAATATACACGTGTGCTTCATATATTTTGTTATATATGTTCCCTACATACATTAAGATGGGTTTATTTTACTTTAATGGACTCCTTTAAGGAATATTTGTCATCCCGGAAGCCTGCGAGTGAGGCTCCTGCTTGACACACTCCTCCTGCCTGCCTGGCAGATGGATGGTGGCAGGATGCTCTGAGGCACCTGGCTCGTGTCCCACGGAACCATTGTCTCCCAGTCCTGTTTGCTGGTGTGATGGACGGCCCCATGCTGCCCATCAGCACTAACACCATGATCCCTAAGCGCTGAAAATAGTTCAGAGCCCACCTCGCCCTCCCTCCATCCCAAAGCAGCGAACACTGAGCATCCTGCACCCTCCATCACTGTCACGCTGTGGTTTTACCACAGATTTAATCAAATGTACCTGGACAACTTCCAAGGAGGAGGAAGAAGAAGAGGAAGAGGAGGAGGGGGCTGTCCAGACACCTCCCATGTGCCATCACCCCATCAGTTCTCACCCAGGCTGCCTCTGATCCTGCTTGGGCTGCAGCCCATGGAGCATCAGTGCCAGTACAAGGGAGGCTGAGAACAAATTCCAAGGCTGGAAAGGGGACAGAGGGACAAAAATAGTTCAGGTAACACACAGCTTCAGTCTTTTGACAAAGTTACCAGCATTATGCTATGGTTTGGCATGCCCTTGTTTCTCCTGTCCATGCTTATGCAAGATTCAGAAATACAAAGCCAACCTCTCCCTGCAACATTCACATTGAAAGCTCTTCTTTAGAACTGGAATAACAACAGTGACTATTACAGAAATAATCAAACTTCCAAAATGCCCTTTACTACCCCATACAATTCTGTAAACCTAAAGATGCCCAGGTTTCACTAGCAGTTTTTGTCTTGAGCCCTGCTCTTTTCACATGTAGTCCTACACACAAGGTCAAGCTAGCCTTGTGCTACTTTCCCACGTCATGGAATAAAGGAAGGTGTTTGCACAATTAATATATCTCAGCTTACAGCAACCTAAATTGTCATGCCATGGGCCACATAACCCCAGTATCCTTGGGACAAAACTTACAAATCATAGAACTACAGATGTTTTAGGGTAAAAGGGACCTCCAGAAGTCATCTAGTCCAACCCCCTGCTCTAAGCAGGTCTAATTAGACCAGGTTCCTCAGGAACTTGTCAGTATATGTTCAACCTTGTTCCTGAAGATGACAACCAACATCTATACATGAAATGATTCACAACATGGACAGTTACACTTAGCTGGAGAACACACATCTCTGCTGACACAGACAGAAGAACCAGAGAGCTTTCAAACAACCCCAGGGGCCCACGGACTCAGGTTCAGAGCTGCTGATCTCACCTAGTTGCTATGTAAGCCATTAATTCTTAAAACACAGAAAACAGATTATTCCCTTCTCCTTGGCAGCAGCTTCTTCATGTTTGAAAGCTGTTGTCATATCAGCCTCCTCTACTGCTATCATAAAATTGCCACCTAAGAGCCAGCAGGACAAGACAGAGGACACCTTGGCATGCTGCCTTCTGGCCTCCTGCCGATTCGTCTCCTTAGAGGTATCACAGGGGCAACCGCTCTAAAAGCAATATCACTTAGCACCAAACCTCTCCATGGTTGATTCCCAGCCTCCATTTACTCCCATAAATAAATGCAGAGAATCAGGTTGTTATCTGACTATCAAACACCACGAAAGGCTGGACCAAGCCAGCACTTCCCATCCAGCAAAAGACTCCCACAGCTTCATTCATGCCCGTAGGAATAATCTGCTCTGTTTGTACACACATGCTGAAACTGCTTGCTCTTGAGAGGTGAGATGGATTCCTGAGGAGTCTGACCCTTTGTGATTCATAGTCAGCAGACACTCCTGAGCACGAGCAGGTCAGCTGGTAATCCTCTGTTTGCTCTGCAGCAAGAAAGCAGCATAAGACACATCAAGAGCCTGCACTGAATTTCTGTGGCAAGCACATAGCTATCACCAGTAGGACAGCAGCTTGTGACGTGGGGCACAGGCTTACATCCCAGAATGGAGAAAGCAGACATGGGGCAGTAGCACAGCTATGTCTGGCCTGGCTTTAACAACTTGCTATAAAATATTTTCCACCTGTATCACATAACTAAGCAAACAGCACATTGCCTTTGAAGACAGACAGTGCTCTACATCTACTAGAGGTCAGAAGGCTGGGATCCTACTCTGAGCTCTGTCGTATGCTTTATGGCCTGGATCTATCACATAAGAGTTTGGAGATTAACAAAGAGCTTGAGTAAATTGGAGTATTTATCAGTCACTTGCTAGAAATACTTAAGGGTCCTGATTCTTCAGTATGTTTTTAAAATCCAAGGAAAGGTGGAAGAAGTTATAAATAAACAAAGTAACATAAAATCATCATTGCAGAAGGAAGAACAAATGACTAGCCAGAAGACCACAAATGTCAGGAACTCAGCAAGTGCAGGGGATCAGCAGGATCCTTCGAACACCCCAAACCTAACGGGGATGGGGAACCTGCTGCTGAAAGGGGCTGTGCTCAAGGGCTTTCCCCAGGTAGCACCTCTCCTGCCACTGCTGGAGAGAGAATGCTGGACTAGATGGACCAGGCTGGGTATTTCTTCTGTTTTTTTCCCTTTTGAGAAGTGACTGATATGACAGAGCTGCTCAAAAGGTTACCCTTTCTAAATTCTCATCTAACTTCCTTATTTTTACTGTCAAACCACCATTATTCAAAATCGCAATTTGAAAGTGTAACTCAAAAAAGGTAAGACTAGAATTACATAAAACTGACTCTTCTGTTTGTAGCGTGACAGCCAAAATTCCCATTACTATCTTGTACTGCTCCCATGTGGGACAGCATCTTCAGGGGGCAAATTGTAAGACCCTGTTTGGGAGTGATCCTGAAGCGTCTCCCCAGGGCAGATGCAAACCGTGCTGGTGGCCACCAAGAGCTGGGTCTGTGCCCCTAGGTGGTGGAACCTGCGCTTGCTCCACGGGCTCCTTTGCTCACCCACAGCCAGGCAGTGAGGACAGGACGGGGTCTGAACCCAGTTGTGCCTGTCTCCATCCTGGACAGTGTCTTGTCCAGTCCCTGTCTGGTGGCTCAGGCCACCTCACACCACTGGCCAGCAGACACTGCTGCTGTGGTCTTGCTGCTGCCCTGCTCTGTGCCCCCCCCCAGCCCACCAGCCTCTGGCACGAGGACACATCTCTGCCTGCCACAATGTCCCCAAGGACCTGGCCTCCTGTCCAAGGCTGCTTGCAGCACCCACGACCTGCACCTCCACCAGCAGGTTAGTCTTGCTGTTCCCTTACCCAAATATTTCCAGTTTTCTATGATTGCTGTGTTACCATTCCATTAGTTTCCAAACTTCTCTGAAGACCAGCACTGCACACACTGGGAGTGCCCAGTAAGACCAGTGTGTGGTATGGTAAATGCCACATTAAACCTGCTCACTGTCTGTCTGCCTTTGGAAAATTCCCTCTGCATGAAATTCTCCCTATCCCCACTGATCATTGTTTTAATTTAAAGAGTTTTTTAAAGGATGTGATTTTAATGAGTGCAAGGCTCAGACCAGAAATACTGTATTTCTTTCTCCTGAATGATGAAGTAGGCACTTGGACTCTCTGCATTGATTTCTAATCTGCCATTTCAAGCTCTTGACAGTGAGCCCTGGAAACCAGGTTCATTCAGCTGTGCCATGAAGGTTTCTGTAAATAAGAGTAGCTGAGGCTGGTGGGGCCAGAAGGGAGGACCCGAGTGTCACAATTACAACCCTTGCTCAGCCTACAGCTCTTCAGCACGGCCAACCAGAGTTAAAAAAATTAATAATAACAATCAAACCAATAATAATAATGAGAGAAGACATGTACAGACCTTCCTAAGAAGGAACTGGAAGCGGAGCTCTGCTCCCCAGGATGCAGGCAGGTCCCCCCTTCCCAGGAAGAGCAGAATGATGGAGAGGCAGGACCCCCAAATGGCATGGATCTACTGATCAGAAATAGCAAATCCATGGGGACCTCCACAATGCACTCACACTGAGACACATTCCTGAGCGTACGTGGATTTTGTCTCATTCACCTGTGCACCAGCCCCACGCTGGGTAATGAGCCTGTTCTTGCTTCCTATCCCCCAGAAACCCCCCAATACCTGCACGCAGAGTTCTCCCAACAGCACAGCAATTACCCCCCTCCACCAAACCTTGTCTTAGGTGTCTGATGAGAAACACCTATAATTAAAGTGACAACAATCCTCCCTTTCCAGATGCAAAGGAGACCTTTATTATTCGCTGCCATGAGACAAAGTCTGGGATTTTAATTCTGGGCACTTCTGGTTCAGAGATCATGAACACAAAGACCCTGCAGAGGTTTGATTCCCACCCCATATACCCCCCAGCTCTGCGGGTGCTACAGAGCAGAGCGGGTGCTCCTGCCCACTCCCAGCCACGCTCTCACCACCCACCACCATCATCTTTGTGGAGCCAGAAATATTCCTTAGATTCACCCACTGCTGTAAAGCCAGAGCTGTAAAGTCAGATCTTTCCCTCCTTTAAATGTGACTAGCTATTTACTCCCTAACAATTCTGCTTCAGAGCTGATTTAGCATTTTTATTGGAATGTGAAAGCTCTTAAAAGAAGAAAAAAATCTAATCAGGCAGAAGAGATAGAAAACTTGCTGAATTTTTTCTCCCCCCTTTGCACCCCTTCAATCCTATCAAAAGCACATCTTCCATTCATTGCTTCCCGATGTCATTATGACAAGCGGCTACAAATCAATAGCAGAGGCAGAGGCAGGCCCAGCCCGCACTCACCAAGTGATAAAGATTCACTCTCAACCCCGATTTGCTAATAGCACATAATAGCAGCCATTGGCGCCCCGCATTAAATCATACATTTCACTCTGCGTTTATTATGGGATTTTTAAAACTCCTCACCAAATTGGATTTTCTCGACGGTCTCTAATTTCCACATTTATCATTTAAAATTAAACTCCTCTGCGGGGAGGGGGTTGGGAAAAGGGGAAGGAAGAGAGGAGCCATGCAATTCTGGTATTTTCCTCTTTCTTTTTTATGAAAACCCATAAATAATCCCAGGTATCGTTGCCATCAGCCCTGAAGTTTTATATATATAAAATACCAGAACTTAGGACAGAATAGCTCTGGGACTCCGCTTACCTTCATGCAGCCCTGCTAAAGAAGAGGAAATTAAAGAGAAAGCCATAAGGAAGCAGATTTTAAATACGAAATCAAATAAACAAAATAGTCAACAAAGTAAGGTGGTATGAAAAGCATTGTGGAAAATGACTGTGGATTTCCTCGCCTGGAAGAGTTAAGTAGTAAGGAAAAGATGTACCTAAAAAATTCCTAAAACCCTACAAAACACACACAAATAAAACCTTATTATCTCTTTTCAGTTCACAGAAAATTCATTTGATAAATAAAGTGAAAACTTAACAACAAACTCATCTTTAAAAGGAGATTTTTCTTAGAACTAATTTCCTTGTCATCAAGACCAAGGAAGAAAGGTGACATACCTGAACCCACTGCTCTTTGTTATTCCATCCCATCCATCCTACAGGTGCCACTGAGCAGGCGGTGACATTTAACAGGAGCACACACACATTTTAAGCCATCTGGCACCTGAGGCAGGGAGGACAAATGCTCTCTGGAAGAGTCCTCAGGAGAAGGCAAAGATGACCTGGTTCTGGTGGCCCATGGCCACGCAGACAGTGAAGTCTCAGCGCCCCAGATACGAGCCCAGCTCCAGGGCTCCAGACTGCTTGGGAATGGCACCGAAAAACTGGGGTCCCTGTCGCTCAGGTCAGTGGAGTCCCGTGGTATTGCTGAGAGGACTGTGGTGATGTCCCAGCTGCAGATCCAAACTGGCCACTGCTGTGATCACTGTGAGCAGACACTTTTGCCAAGGGTTGTGTTTTCTTTGGCTGATGCCCCAAGTGAAAGGAACCCCTTGCTCAGAGGACCTTTGCTGTGCAGCAGAGCAAGAGAGCGATTTTGCAGCTGTACAAAGACAGTGCCACAGGCTGGAGACTTCAGACTTGAAGACTTTGAGGTCATCAGTCAACTGGTGCTTTGGCTCCAAAGTATAAAGCCAATTTTCAACTTCACATGCAAGTAAACCCATGTGCTGAGCTCTGGAAAAGAAAAAATACAATTACCTACATCTGTCTACTGTAGAGCAGCCAACAGAAAAGAGCACGGAAGAGATACAGGACCACCCTGCTCCAGGGGGAGAAGGGGAGGGAGGCAGATGTGCCTGCAACCGGAACGGACACTGCTTCCAGGTCCTGAACCCTAGTATTGGCCCCCATTCCATTTAACAAGTCACAAACTGGATCTCTCGTATCTTCACAGGATCAACGTGTGCCCCTCCACCTATGTCCAGAAAATGAATCTGGCCAATGCAAAACAGAATCACCACTTTCTTTCACTAGAGATGTCTGTCTAAAGCTAGAACACCAGTAAGAGTTAATCCAGAGGGAAAGAATGTCATATTTTAGGTTAAGAGCCTTTTTCACTTCAGTTGTCCTACGGAGCAAAGGGCAAAGCCTCAGCAGAGACAGACACCTCCCTCCACAGCAGCTCATTTTAGGGATGCGCTGGGGTCCCTTTTTTTTTTCCTTCCCCCATTCACTTTTTTCCCTGGCCTTGACAATTCAGTTTGAGGCTTCCTGCTACTGCTGAGTGGTGTTCAGGTTCATACCCATGTTCAGGCCCTTGCGCAGTCCCCAGGTGCTGGTCTCTTTGGGAGGCAGCTGTGAACATCCAATGCCTCCCTTGTACGGTCACACTATTTCCTACTGCTCCAGAATCCGAAACATCCTGTGGTTTATTGATCCACCTAACCACACTTTGCCACTGATCTTTATCGTTTGCATTCTTCCTGACCAGTGCATCAAAGCGGGAAGTGTGTGACACATCACTCTCCAACTGACCTGCGAGGTTCTCATACCACACAGTCACAGACCACAGCCACCGCCTCTCCTTCACTTGCAACTGGTGGAAGTGTTTCCTGAACTCAGTATCATGACTTACCAGAGCAACTCTGCAGCTCTTGAACAGATCAAGCACGGTGATGAGAGTGGCGAGACACTGAGACAAGGTTACCCAGAGAAGTTGTGGATGCCCCATCCCTGAAAGTGCTCAAGGTCAGGTTGGACGGGGCTTTGAGCAACCTGGTCTATTGGAAGATGGCCTTGCTCAAGGCAGAGGGTGGAGGGGCTCCATGCTGGAGCCCTGTGCTGCCCTGTCAAACACCCCAGAGGAGTGCTCCGAACATCAGGTTGCTCAGGGATGTCTCACGCTTGCTTCTCTTGGCACTGAGGCACTTCATAAAAGAAACTGAATAATCACTGGGCTGATGTTACAGCCCAAGGGTCAGAGTAGTACCTGGAACATAAAGCAGTGAAGTTCAAGCCATTACTCCAATGAGTACAGGATGACTTATCGAAGCGACACGGCTGCAGCCAGCACCTGGAGCTGCAGCACCAGCGACACCGGCCCCGGCACTGGCCCGGCAGCCTCCAGAGGGGCAGACCATGGCTGCTCTTCCACAACCCCATTGCATTCTGTTCCAGAAGAACTACCACTTCTTCCACTTCCCAGAAGCGACTCAACCCCTCTGCTCCTCGGGACACACCCCATAATGCTCCTCAGAGCCTGGACAGGCTGTGTTTCACAGGTACAACCACCCAGCAGCCCACTGTCAGCACAGGTTTTGTTCAGACTTGGGATCCTGGAAACATGCAGGAAATTCACGCCTGTTGTGCAGACAGAGATTGATTTATAGGTTTACAACAGAAAAAACCCCCAACCTCATAACTAAAAGTATCAGGATCTGAATGGTTTCAAATCCAAAAGGCAAACAGCCTTTTCAAAGTCCTCACGATTTAAGAGCTTAGGGTCAGCAAAAACGTAAGATGGCAAAAGCTCCCCAAAGTTTGCCTTCATCCTTATTTTACCACAGCAAATAAAAAGTTTAGCCAGAACAAATAAAAGAGGACTTCCCCAGGTTGGCTCCTGAGGCTACAGAGTGCTTCCCAGCACCGGTGTCAGTGAGGAGGCACAGCAGCCAGCTCAGGCTGCTCTCTCAGGGACAAACTGGACAGGAGGACAGAAAACAGAAGTTGCAAAATGTTTTTATTTTTCTACCTCACTTGAGGAAATACTGAAAAACGTTTCTCTTTGCACCTTATAAGAGACAGATTCTGATGCAGGGTTATCAAGAGCCAGGAGCACTCAGAGCCCAATGGGACCCACCCCAGGCACATTGTGGCAGGGGAGGGAGGCCAAGGACTGGAACTTCACTGGGACACGGCTCCCAGCGCCCTTTCCTCATGGAGCTGTTTGCACCATGCTGTTCAGTACCTTCTAATCTCTTTCTGCAAATGATCTCCTGTATTGAAGTTTAACATGTAAATCATCAGTCACCCAGAAGCTGCAAGGAGGCCAAGATTCCGTATCCTCTTCCAGGGAGCCAGGACAGGGAGACTCTCCAGCTAACACACCTTGGCTCAAGCCAAGCCAAGAATTAGTCACAGGGCATATCCAGCATCATGTCCTCGGCGTTGTAATTTGTTTCTTTCATTCTGTCAGTGCTCTAACTTGTTGACCTTCCAATCATCCTTGCCCTCTCTATCCTCGTCTCTGCTTTCAGGGAGGATAGCGGTTTATTACAGGGCAATTGGGAGTGTTCTTAGTACAGTCATTTGTCCGAGGCAGTTACTGCATTACTGTTACTGATCAAATGGTGACAGGGAGCCCAGAGGTTTAAGTGCCATTCCTACTTTTGGAATGCTGAGGGCCAAACAGAGGCACATCAGCAGAGCTAGGAACAAGCGTCTGCAAACCAGAGGCAGCTCTGTGTACCACCCACCCATGGGGTCCAGCAGGGGCAAGCCCCCATCTTCAGCACGTGTTTACTAAAACGTAAAAAAGCTGAAGTAATGTTTATGCTTTCTGAGAAAGATGAGAGGGCAAACAATGTAAGGAATAGGGTAAAACGTATGAGTACCTGCCAAGGAGACAGCTTCTGCAGCACATGAGTTTAAACTGAATCGCTGCCATGCTCTGAACAGAAAGGAGGGATGTTTTAGCAGGACAGTCTGTCACAGCTGCTGAGGATTTGGCACTGGAAGGCAACTGTTCAGTGCTTCGAATCAGAGCTTTAAATGCCCTCAAGCAGCCTGAAGATAGGTCTACTTTAAAAACATTCATTTAGATGAGCCAGACCCACTTTTGACCAGTACAAAACTCAGGTTCTAGCTAGAACAGTTGTTTTGTCAATTGTGTGAAAGGTACCAGGCAATAACCATCACCTGCATTTCCACATCACACACCACGAACAAGAGTATGAAAGGTCTGGTCCAAACCCTGCGTCCCCACATTAAAGCTGTGCCCAAAGTGAGGAGGTCCAGGCACGCAGAGCTCACCCGTGCTCCTGTGAGCACCCCGGGGCTGCTCTCACACCGGAGCATAGAAATGAAGACCTGTGCCTTTAAAGTTCTTAAGCATTAAATCACCGATGCAGAGCTGCAATTATATCAAGTTATTCTGCTAACACGAATCCTGGAGATACATATCCAAACCAGCAAAGCTGATTAGTAGTGTGGGAGCTCCCTGCATGCTCCTTCAAAACACAATTAAAAAGAGTTTTATTCAGAGTAACACAGGGGTTATAGGGTCAGAGGAGTTTCCATTTCAAAAGGCAGCAGGATACAACTAGCAGGAAGGGGAAAGTAAATTGCTCAGATTTTGTTCTAGAAATTTCATGGGTATATAAGCAGCTGGACTTCAATTTCTTACCAAAATTTTATCCTAACATTTCTAAGAAAAATAGAAAAATCAGTGCAAAGACAAACCTTTCTACATTGCAATGGTGAATAACTATTGTTCACCTACAGCAAGTACAGATTCCACCATCTTGCTTTGAGCTTCCCAATTGATCCTTACAAAGAACAGACAACAATCCTTTTGACTTCACGCTTTAAAACTTACAGAAAAACAGAAAAAATAGTCTTCTTGCCCAGTACTGCTTTAAGAAGTCAAGAATTAGCAATGATTTAACTACTGGCAAAGGTTTTACCTTGTTAGAAAACTTCACCTCAGAAGCACAAAGAATGAAACCATCCCCTTGTTTCTAATAGTGCAAAACAATCTCATTGTTTCTAACATGGAGCCACACAGGATTTTCTATAGTGATTTTAATAACTTCTTCCCCTTTTTTTAGCAGGCAAGTCTGATTACTACAACAAATATTTAACTAGCCTTTATTTTTCTTATGAGTTATGAAAGGGAAAAAAAGGCTTTTGATAAAGCAGAGAAGGCTTGATTATTTATAAACCCATTTTTATTTACTATAAAAGCAGATGAGCACAAGTAGCTTAACCAGTCATAAGTAGCAGGTATCTGAAACGGTGAAGAAAGGGTATTTGAAAATAGGTGGAGAACGGTGTGTTCTGTGAGAGTCTGACATAGTTCCCTTGAGGGAGGAGGAGGTAAGTATATGAAGAGAATATATTTACTCGACTCTGCTGTCTAAGGTCTAAATGTTCTCCCATTTTTTAAAGAAAACAACAGAATTTTAATTGGGCCTCAGCATCCCAATTGTTTTCTGTTTGTGTGCCTGATTAGACATCAGCAATAATGAGACTCCAAGCACCTTATTATTAATGCAGCCACAGGACTGGAAACATTCTGAACCTGGAGGCACAAGGAAAAACATGAAGTGAAGCTCCAGGACCCATGCCCAGCTCTCCAAGATCCTTCTCTCCTATCCTGTGTGTGGCTGTTCCCATGTCCCATCAGCTGCAGCTCCAGGAGTTTGTCACTATTGCTCCCTGCAGAAGAACGACACG
This sequence comes from Brachypteracias leptosomus, assembly GCA_013401335.1. Taxonomy (NCBI): domain Eukaryota; kingdom Metazoa; phylum Chordata; class Aves; order Coraciiformes; family Brachypteraciidae; genus Brachypteracias; species Brachypteracias leptosomus. Next base: position 272,713 of record VYZX01017646.1, read on the forward strand.
CTTCTCAGACCAGCCTGCAGCAATTCCTGCAACATGCCTCAGAGCAGTTCACTCAAGGAACACCCCACACCCCGAGCAGCTTGGTGGGTGCTAAGGGCAAACAAGGGCTATTTGGTGTGAAGGAATCCTGTCACGGAAATGTCACTTGGCTTTTATATATACTAATTATTTCAGGACACACAGAATACATAAATCTATGCACCAGCTTTAAAGAACTTGCTTTCTACAGGAAGGTTTCATTTCAACAACACTGCTCAACCTGAAACCAAACCATGAGAGCAGGACATCCCCAGAGGAGGTGGCAAAACACCATCCCCATGCTGCCTTCCACAGCCTGGCCATGTCCACTCACCACAACCTCGTCCTGGGCTGCTCTGCTGCTCCCTGGTGCTGCACGGAACCTGGCCAAGCTGCAGCCCAGCAGAGCAGCTCAGCTCCAGGGACACCCTTTGTTCTCAATTTCTTGGAATTTGTCGGCCGCAGCCAGACAACTCGGGTTCTGTGGGGAATCTCACAGAACCTTCCCCGCCTCCTCGGCAGCCCTTGACTCCTGCTTTTCCCACGCTTACTTCCTGAGCTCTGGCCCTTGGGAAAGGGAACAAGAGGCAAAATGTTCACAAGAGATGGACTTGTCACAACCCGTGCCCTGCCGAAGGTCTGGCAGCAACGTCCCTGCTGTCAGTCCAACCAACGCCGGGGATCCTTGGAAGTTTTCATTTTTAATCACACCAAATCAGCTTATTTTTCAGGCCAACTAATCGAGACACCCACACCCAGCGGGTGTCAGCAGGGCAACATATTGTTTTTCACCCAGAGAGCAGAGCCCATTATAAATAACACTAAAACCTTTGTGGGGATGACTGTCCTCCACAGCCTGCAGCCTAGAGGCTTCATTACTGCACTGACCATAATTCAATTCATCCCCTCCTAAAAGGTCTATTTCTGCAACCAACCCCCACCCCTGAAAATACGGCCAACTAATAATTTCCGATTAATGCAGTCAATTACTAACTCTCCCCCAGCCCCTGACAATCACCTGATGGGGCCAGAAGGGAAAGGAAGCGGCGACTAACCAAGGAGGAACAGAGGTAGGGGTAAAATAGCAATAAAAAGTAATTACATAAAAATGCTAAACATATTACATCTGTTAGTTTGCTTAGCCCAGTGGGCTCGACAATTCCAGGTTTTTGCCATTGTCCACGCTCAGACAGACAAGAAAAAGAGAAACAGGGAAAGGATCTTTCAATAAGATTATTAAATCAGTGCATGAAAAATAAGTCGTCATTACATTGCAAAAGGGAGAGAGAAACTCGCTGAAATTTCTTTCTGCAGATTTGCCTTTGTGATCTGCAAGGTGCTGTTCTCCTGCTTACACTCTGTTGCCCTGGCAACGTACTCCTGTAAAATAAAGATTATTAAAGCGCATATGATTATTTGGCCGCGCAGTGAATGAGGCAGCCGCTTCTGAAATTCCTTATCAGAGAAATTCAATTTTAGGCCAAATTGTGTTTTCACTGCCTCTCAGCTTCTCCCTCCCCCCTGCAATACCAATAAAACCATCATCTCCCCAGCTGTACATGATATTTTGTCACTAACTCTTTCATGCCTTTCCTCTCCCATCCCAGGTTTTATTTTTACTCTGCCAAAGCAGAACGCTTTTCCCAATTTGTAGGTTTTTTTCCTTGCGAGTTTTTTCTGGCAGCTTCACCACATCTTCCAGCACTACCCACGGTTCTGGCCGGGCCAGCGGCGGGTCCCTGGCCCCGGGGGTCGGGAGGGGGAGGCTGGAGAGGCTGGAGCGAGGAGGGGTCGCCTGAAATGTCACAAGCACCCAACACGGCGACCTTCACACTCGACTCCCTTCGGGGACTGCTCCGCGCCACAGGCCTCACCCGCCCCTCACCGCTGAGGACACATCCCGGGAACTCCCGGCCGGTGCTCCGGGCCACAACCGGCCCCGGGAACCCGCCACCGCCCCGCGACAGCGACCGAGCCGATGTC